>VWZG01006321.1:656-14646 GCA_013396735.1 Grallaria varia
AGTTAAAAATATAGTACATTATAGATACAGAAATCTACTAAATAAGGAAACTGCTACAGATAGATATTCTGTGTGGGTTGCTGTGTTAGTTTTTTAATCCAGGAGAAAAACATCCCTCAAACATTCTAAGCAGTTTCAGGTACGACGTGATACTCGAGAGTTTTCTACCCAGAATGAACAGAAATACACACAAAATTTCAGTGGTTTCCTAGTTTCATAAATAAGCGCCTCATAAGAAAAAAAAACCAAACAAAACTGCAAAGTGCAAATGAGTCTGCAAGAGCAAACCCATAGCAGCTAGCACTTTCAGAATCTGAGTTTTCACTGAAAGGCTAGAAACTAAAGAACACCTTTCACACATTACTTATATTTATCATAAAGATACCATGTCTACTGCACAAAGCTAAGGCCACATCACTAGCCAAGGGTATTGGAAAGTTATATTTAGCACAGAAACAACAAAAAACGAGAAAAAAAGAGTCTGTTTACTTTCCCTTCTTCATCATCTGGGAAAGATGTTAACACAGAAGCTGTCACTACTAATTCAAGTTCTTTTCTGGTATTACTGCCACAATAAATTACAAAGACATATAATGGGAAAAAATACTTCACAACCAGATGCTTAAATCAGAAACCTTCTCCACAGACACATGATAAGAACCCTGAAATGGCACGATCCAGACCTGAGAGTGGAGCAAGTGCAGTGACTCCAATGGTCAGGGGAAAAGTAAACTTTCTTTGCATGAGGAGAGTAAAAGGGGTCGATTTGTTTAGCTAACAAAACAAAGGTCAAGAAGGGATGTGGTTGCTCTCTCTAAGGCAGTCAAAGAAGGTTACAAAGGAAGAATGTGACAGAGCAAAGCTAACACAACAATAAATGGGCATGTGAATACCCGGAAGAAGAAAATCAGAACAGAGCCTCTCACCATCAGAGTTGCTACCTTCTGGAACAGCCTTTCGTTAGGAGTAGTAGAGATAAGCAACACCATTACTTTAAAGACGGATCATAGAGACGTTACAAAACGGACAGAATGTGGTTGCCTGCACCAGCTCAGAACTAAGCATGGCAATTCTGGAAGTCTATCTCTGACGTTAGGAAGTTTTTGTAAGGATGATGAAGCGACTAAGCAGAGGAGAGTAAACACAAGAAAAGGAGAAACTGATGGAATTAAGTAATGGGATTAGTTTATAAAACAAACACAATATGAAGAAACCACATAGTAATATCTGAGTCCAAATACTACATCTGTTGCGTTCAGTGCAAAATTGCATCTGTTAAGAATTGGCAGACAAGTTGGGATTCAATTCCAGAATTAGACTGAGATCCAGTGAAAGTAAAACTCAAACTCGATGCCACTGAGAACATCAATAAACTCATTCATTTAAGGATTTTAAAATCTCAAGCATTTAGAGGGTAAAAAAATCGACAGGTCAAGATGACATAAGTTGTTTCATATAAAACATCAGAACAGTGTGCAACACTTAACAGCTTGACAGACAAGTTTTGTTGGGTTCCCTCCCAACTCCATTCCCCAAATGTTAGAAGAGTTAAAAGTACTACATTGTAACAGTTCACAATTAGTCAGGAACAATCAACTTTGTCAGTATTTAAAATTTTCCATTATCAGCTTTGTTCAGTAACTTACTAGTTGTGTAACATTTTTCTCCCTAACTGAAAAAATGAAAGTTATGTTAGTAAACTAAGGAAATGAAAGACCTGCATTGGAAAGCTTTTAAACAATGCACTGGACTGTTACTTAGCAGCTCAAAGCAAGCAGGAGAAATGTATATGAGGTCTTGTATAGTCTATATATTTGCATTCTTGTTTCTTTATAAGAAAGAATGGATACTATAAAAGACATTTCAAGAAGGAAGGAACTACACACTTCAATGAAGTGAACTACAAATGAATTGATACAAAGAACCTCATGTGAAAGGAAAACAGTGAAATGGCAGTACATCTTGAGACTAATACATTAAAAGGTTAACATCATAATACACAACAATAAAGCAAAACCAAGCTAAGATAGCAAGGGAAGTAATACTAAAAAAGTTTATGCTATGGATAATCAGTGCTACTTCTATGCATTATCTTCTTCTCTTTATTTTTTCCCATTATCTACATTATCCTTTATTGGAAATTAACACTCAAAAGAAAATTCTTCTCAAAATGTTAAATCTGAAATGTTGCANAGGGTAGCGCTCTGTTATGTAGATGGATTGTCTCTACAACTCATCTCTATACATATTCTACATTTTTTACCATAGCACTGGATTAATGGCAGAGTAGAAAACGAACAAAACAAACTAACAAAACAAACAAACAAAAGATCTTGTCAGAGAATGGACAGGCATGGGTNTTTTCATTAGAGACAGTGAAAGTCCAGTGAAGAAACAACACCATCAGAGAAAGGAAAAAAAACCCAACCCAAGCAAACCAACAAACAAATAAACAAAGTTACTCTATAAAAATAAATTAAGAAACTGCAATTGTATTTTTTCAGATATGGCAGCATCGGACTATTAACAAAGTGATGAGAGGACTCTGATCACTGGTTATCATATTAGCATATCAGGGTACGAGCTCTGCATTTATGAAACATTCCTCTTGGTTGAAGAATCATCTTGTCTTCTTAACAAAAGTAACAGTTCTTCCCCAGCTTACTTATGTGCATGCATGAGAAGAGAAAAAAACAAGATAAAGGGAATAATCTGTTTACGTTCATTAATACAAAGGCTCAGTAGTAATGCAATGATAAATAACCAATCTCAGGATTCAGAAGTTTCCTATGTATGTTTAAGTGTTTCATTCCTCATACTCCAGGGTATTCTTTAACTTATATACTTTTTTATTTAAAACAATAGCCTATATACGACTGACATGATATTCTCCAAGAAGAAAATTACAGAAAAAATTAGGTGGATTAAAATTAAATTTTAGAGAAAGGCTATATTAGATATCTATGTTTTTATTTTTTTAATGCATTCTATTAAACACAATAATTTGAATGCAGTTATGTTTTATTTAGTTTAGACTACGAAATCCTGTATCCAGTTTGAAAATACTTTAAGAAGTGCTTTCAGTTTCCTGTGTGTTGGGTAACATCCCATAGACATAACCACAGTACCATGATCAAAGTTGATTTCTTCACCTGCACACTCAAAGTAGACCAGTATGTATTAGCTAATTTATAATAAGATGAGCAGTGCATGTTTTCTTTTAAATCAGCAAATGTGCAACTACAGCTTTAAGAATCCATGTCATAGCCAGTTTTAAACTTCCACATTTTACAATAATCTACTGTTCTTGTTAATTACTACATGAAACTCTGCTAGCTATAAGTCTATAAACTATCCTTAAAAAATGCTTAAAGAATGAAAGAGAATCACAAAGACAATGTCCTCTAGTTTTCAAACAAGATATTGCGACTGAGGTACCTCATACAGATTTACCCACAAGAGGGCAGATTTCTGGTTTTCATTCTAGAGTTGCACTTTTCTACAATGACATAAAGTTTCCAGAACTAAATGCTTTTAAAAATACTTCAAAAAACATACTAAGAAAGGAGATACAGCTGTCAAAACAGAATCTAATATATAAGTATCTGGAGGGCAAATATAATATAAAGCATTTACAACTAATTCAATCTCATAAAAAGTCAGCATTGGAACGAACAGTAATTAATCAGCTACCTGATGCAGCTGACTGCGGTTAAAACAGTAACTCAAGAAAATACAAATCTACCTGGCATTTACCTGACTTGAACAGCCAAAGGGGGTGGTTGCAGCATGTTGGGGGAGGTAAAGAGAAAGGGGGGTGGGTGTGGGCAGGGAGATGTGTGTGTACAAGTGAAAGCCGTATGTTTGGCTCATAAAGTCATCAGGCAACAAACTCAGTGATGCTGATAAAAAAAGTGAAAAATTAAAAAGTTGGAGATAAGATTTACCTAGCAGAACTACTTAACCAGCATTAGCATAGTGTGTTTTCCTACAACTATTCCAACAGTAGGTGCTCAAATCACTACGAACTATAACCAGTGTAAAAAAAGAAACTTTACTGAAAAGTACTGTACTATACAACTTTAAGTTGCTTCTGAGTACAAAGCAATCTTTAGCAAAATATAGTCAGAGCAACCAGCTTCTTAATCTGTGACCACTGTCACAGACTCCTTTGGTCTCTGCTGCTCTAACTTGATAACAATGACACTGATGTCTCTGCCGCCCAAGTGACAGCAGTGGCAGTGACACCACAGTAAATGGGAAGAGAAATCCCAGTACAAGCAGTGGAAGAACAGACAGAATGAGAGGTGTATGGGTTCAAGGAAAGATGCCCCCTAATGCCTGCAACACACACATTTCCACCATCAACAGTGCTCTGCACCTGTAATAACTCTTCTTGGGGGAAGAGAGGAGGGGAACTGACACAATCAGACCACCTACAAATTCACACCAAGGCATGTGCAGAGAGCAGATACCTACAGCAAATTTGCTGACAACACCGGGCTGTGTGGTGCAGGTGCCACACTGGAGGGAAGGGATGAAGGACAGGCTCGACAGGTGGGTCTGTACAAACCTCATGAAGTCAAGTGCAGCAGCCATGACACCAGCTACCATACTTCATGATAACTACTTTGAGAAACATAAACGGAAAACACCGAACTACTTCAGTAGCTGATAAATTTATTTCCCACCTGCACTACATGCAACTTTTACTCCAGCGAAGACAGTACAGCTCTTTTTAGTGAGTACAACTCTTTTGCTGGCTCACGCACACACACAGTGGCTGATATTAGATACAGGTTATTTTATAGAAATAAAAGAGCTAGTGTATAAAAGAGCAAAAGCAAATAAAATAGTTCATTAAGTCAGCTCAGTCAAATAGAGAACACTTTTGGTTGTAATATTCATCTGTGTTAACAAAACTGTGGTGACAGGTGTTAAAGGGGAAGTAGCAGATTGTCTTTTTCAACTTTCTTGAATGCCTCATGTCAGCTGCTGGTAGCGCTGCCCTTTTCTAAAAACAGTTGCGTACCGACATTTGCTTGTATTTTAGAGACTTTTTGTTCCTTAAGTAGGTTGGAATTTTATCAGACTAGAAGTTTAGTGACTAAACACTGAACCAAAACCTACTTAATAAAGCAGTCTCTTCCAATTTTTAACTTTGCATTCCTGCCCTTGAACTCTCTCAGATGATTCATAACCTTTATAACACAAAACTGGGAAGAAATAATCCTGTTGAGGCAGCAGCTGATTTACACAAGTCTTCCTGATACATAATTTTTGCCTCTTTTTAGACTTTGAAAATTAATTAAAATCCCTCCAAACTTCTTCAATACACACTAAAAAAAGAGATGCACAAGTATAACATTTTTTAGAGATACAAAATAAAAAACAACATAAAATTCTATATAAACAGGTTTAGAGTGCTGCATTTCAAAAGCACACCACTGCCTTTTTACTACTGAAATTAAGATTAACCCGTGATAAGTTATTCCCTTTGTCCTAACACTCATCCTGTTGCCTGTTTTTCAACTAAAGTTTCTTGCACATATAAGAGATGCTGTATAGCACTGCAGGTAATTAAGATGGTTTTCTTTTGGACTGGTATATTACTTCCCCTCATTCCCCCATCACAATGATGCAATTCCACCAACCAAAGACTCCAAGCCAGCCCTCTGTAATACATTCAGTTTCCCCATCTTGTTTCAAATCCACTCCCACACAGATGCTAAGTGGAAGAGAGACAGCACATGCTGCAGCCTCTTCCTCAGTGGGAACACAAGAATCTCCTCTACTTAGCAATCAATTTTTACAAACTAAACAGCCTTGAGACTTCCAGCCCTTGTAAATTCAAACTGAAAATAGTCTGTGCTTTCCAAAAATACTAGACTGAGGAATTTACAGACTAAGAGGTGCCTAGTGATCAATTGGCAGAAAATGATTACATAAATCAGTGTTTTTAGTGACTGTGTGAAGAAACACAAAGAGCTTCAGCTGTACTATCCTACTTCCAAATTTGCACAATTGTAATTATTATGTAATTGTAATGTAATTATTTTTGTAAACTTATAGCATTCACTACTGAAAATTTATTCCATTTGTTTCATTTCACAAGCGTTATCTTACAGAGTTCATGCAACACACAAATCAGATATACTCTCTAAAGGAAAGTATGCTAACATTTAAGAGACAAAAATGCCAAAATAGTCAACGTAATTTAATGCTTTAATTAAGACTACTAACATATTGCTTGGAAAGGTTGAACAGGAGAGAGCAAAGGTAACTCTAAGAACTCAAATGCAGTGCTAGTGTCTAATAAATACAGTAATTGTGTAAGAGACTTCTAGGGATTACAAGTTTCATATGTTTGGTAACTGATTTTCGTTAATATTTGGGGTCCAACATTGAGAATTACACAAACTTTTTGACATACACCATCCACCTTAGCAATATTAAAATTGTGGAACTCCATGACTTTGTGACTGCAGAAGTATTAGTGTCAGGAGTCCCTGACTCTTACTTTTATGGTATTCTTTAATTATCTTCAAACTATTTAATTACCATTCCTATTAACATTATAAACAAAGATTATCAATAAGGTTGTAAAAAAAGTATCACTAGTCAGCAAAGATACTAATTTTTTCCCAATTTCACACACACACTGGTCACTAAAGGTTTTTCTTCATATGAACATTATAGTCAACTAAATTTCTGGAGCACAGTGAGCTCAAAGACATAGCATAAGAAACAAATAGTGACAACAGCTGGGGAAAAACCCCACACTTCCAAAGTTACTAATAAACCCTGAAGCATAGTGTATACAACATCTAGAAGTATTGCATTGGAGTAATTGTTAATGAACTAAGATCAAATGATGACCAGCACATCATGAGCAACTGTGGCTAGACAGTAACAACTTGTGTGTTTCTCAATAACTGTGCAAAATACTATGTCGGGGTTTGGTCCTCGTAGTTCTGGGATGGATTCACAGTATGAGACAAGGAAGTGCCTTATGTATTTCTGAACTTCGGTTGCTGGTTCTCCTACGGCTGCAGCACAAACAAAACCTAAGTTACTTAAGCTCACAAACTGTGCTGAAAGGAGAGATGAGTTTCAAAAAAAACCAGCTCTCTAAAACAATGTCTCTTTCACCTTACTTCTTTCACATCTCACCCTATTTGATACTCTGCGGATCTTACAAATCTAAACCAAAGCTATAGAGGAATTGCTGCAAGTAGTTTGCAAAGTTACTCACAGGCTTAGCAGAGTTCGCAGCTTCAATCAAGATTAAAAGTTGCAATTTTCAGAGTATTCAGAATTACCAATGTCACAACAATAAACAAACATTCCATCAGTAACAGTTAGATGGAATTATGATGGTCATGCACAAAAAAACCAAAAAGCTTGGAGATTTTTAATGTTTGGCCTGTCCACGTTAAACATTTCATCACCTCCACTAGGTACTGCAGCAACACAAAGAAACAAAGAATACCTGTCAACAGCATAAACATACTTGTAGGAGTAATAATTTGGCACAAAACAAAATGTAAATATTTATAGGGATAGGAATACAGTTAGTATAAAACAAGTAAAGTGAAGCACACTACTTTGAAGAAAATCTCTTTCATATAGAAATTCCCTAAAATGTGCATCTGAAGTTTGTTAAAGGAAAAATACTAACTAACCCAAACCAGTTTGGACATTTTCTTTGTACTTACATAGANTAGCTCAACTAAGCCCCTTTAAACTAATTCCCCCTGTTAATTTACATTAAAAGCCTTAAGTGTTGTCATGTAGACATTTTTTTAAAATTATTTGGACAAAACCACACATCTTGAAATAGTCCAGCAGAACATAAATAATATACCTGTGAACTTTTTCCAAGAAGTAAGGAAAATTCTAAATTTCACATTGTAAATTTCTATTATAACTTTGGTACAACCTTATTAATCACAGTAAAAGTGTGCAGAACACATAAAAGAATGCAGAAGATTCACTATGACATTTCAATATTGAACCATTGTCAATCTACAAGGAGAACAACATCAAAACCAAGGCCTGTCACTGGAGACCAAGTGAAAACACTGCAAGTCCTAAAAAGAGATAAGACTGCGGGTGATCAGTAGTAGATTTTATTTTCACTTTAAACGGCAAAGAAGATCATAATCCATAACTTAAAAAGCTGAGAAACTTTACCACTGAAGAACATACAAAAAATTCCACTTCATTTGCAGACTTCCTTGAAAAACACAGAACACAGCCCTTCTGTCATGGTTACCTTCTCCTTCCACAATTCCAGAAGGCACAAGGCTGGAGGAGACAAGGCCAAAGAGCTTACAGAACAGTTAATGTGATTACCAGCCAAACAAGTTATCCTTTGCTGACCTTTCTCCCACATCCGAAGTTAATGTTTTTATATTTAATGTCTTTTCATGCTAGTGCAATTTTGTTCAGCTCTTTTAGGTCTATGTTTCACCAGCTGTCTTTCACAATTCCCAAAGATGAGGGTGAGTCATAGGGCTACAGAGCTGTAGCTCAGCTGCTCAGACAGGTGGGCATGCATGTATGCATGGGCACCTATGAGCACTGGGGCAGAAGATGGAAAAGCAAGTTTAGATACATACAAGCAGTAACTACCACTGGGATTTCCCATCCTGTTATGGAATTTGGCTTCTGCTGAGTCAGAGGACAGCATAAAGACAATTGAGTAAAAAGGAAGATAGATACACTTCCCAAAATGTTTATGAATGCAGCTTTTCCCTGACTGAAGGCACAATATATAAACTTAGTGTTTCCTGACATGCCTTTCTCCTGCTCCAACTGCTTAACATTTATGTCAGGTACATGATTTATGTATTAATCCCATTCTTCCATATAAAATGGTCTGCCCATGCAGATATTTTCTAGAGCTCTCCTTTTCAGTATGCAACACAAAGACCAGCAGAAAACAAGTCACTTGAAATTTGACAGGACTGAAAACTGCTATCAATTCTGTCGCTGAACAATCCGTTTAGTACCAATGAGGCAGGCAGTCCATGACAACAAATATCAAAGACACTGAACATGCTCATTTCCCCTCCTTTCTTTTCCCCACGTCCTACCCTTTGAGGGATAAGGAAGGAATAGAGGACTACTGCTGTGTTCATACATCCCAGAATAGTTCTCTCACTATTTTTCTCCCCACAAAATTACAAAATATTGAAGGAAATGTCCCCTAGAGATTATCTTATCCAATCTCGCACTCAAGGAAGGGCACCAAGATCAGGTTGCCCAGAAAACTGGGGAGGAGAGGGGAGAATAAAAGATCCTAATGTTTTAAAAATCAATGTACTCAAACTGATTAGATATTTTATTTTCTTCAGCTGTAATCTTTATTATAGCCGGCACAGAACTACCTGATCTGCTCTACAACAAAACAATCCAAAAACAATTCAACCACTGAGAACACATTTTATTAGATTGAGGAAGAACTTATTTCCCAAAATCTAAGGCTCCCTGTTCAGGAACTCAGAGTGTAAATAATCCACTGAGCAACATTATAATAGCAAAATTAGTATTTTCAATGAATTCTCCTCTACAAGTAGTTTTCTCCATTTTAATTCTAAAGAAAAGTGAGACTTTTAGATTACAAAGGCACCAAGCAAAGTTGCACCTAAGATTTCTTGTCTTGATAGTGACAGTAACAAAGCAAAAACCTTTCCTGAAGTTCACATTAGCCTTTATCTTTAGACTAAGTAAGTTTCAACTAACACAGAACTATACACTAAGAGTACATACAGCTTAAAAAGGTCACCACAAGGTAAAAGGGCACCAGTAATCAAGAAATTGCACCAAATCATGCAAAGAATTAAGTCTACACTAAAGTCTGGTTGTTTTCCAAAGCTATTCCATGTTGTAGCTTTTACTTTTGGCTTTTAATTCTACTTATGTATTACTTTGATGAAATGCAGAAAGCAAGTCCCTTGCTTGAAGAGAACTGACATGTACAGTGAATAGTTAGATTAAAAGTCCCTATTACTGTAAACAAGAAGAGAAACAAAAATACCAAACCAAACACAAACCAGCAGAGGTTTTTTAAAAGTATCGTGCAAAAAGAAATGATGTCTCAATATCTCCACCTAGAAGGGTCTTTTTTAACAAAATTAGAAATATCCATAATGACAGAGGCATTTTTTCCCTACATGATTAGTGCATGCAACAAAACCTTTGCTATTCTATCCACAGATTCATGGAACTGTAAAGGAATCAGCTTCCAGCTTTAAGTGCCAATACTATGTATGAGTCACAGGCTTCCTAGTCTTGCTTCGACAAACACAAAGAACTTTGGTTAAATAAGCTTCTGCAGCCAGATGAAGAGAGTAAAGAGGAAACACTGGATCCACAGATCTAACTTTTCTATTTCCCTCATCAGAATGTAGTCATGGTTTAGAATTCGCTTTTTCCAGTTACCCTTCTCTTCGATCATGAAATACAATGCCTCTGACCTGCTGAATTAATCATTATTAACACCCAGCATACAGATTCACAAGCTAAATGTTTGCCTCCCCAGCCTTGAAGGAAAAAAAATGTTTTGGCCAATTGCTCAATTCCTCCTAAGTAACTTTTACTTCTTATCTGATCCACCTGAAACTTTTTTGTGGGTTTCAAAGCAATAGTCACAGCCTTTGCAACTGTGACAGAAACTACTGTCTGATGTAATGACCATCTGACTTCCCTCAATTTAAGTCAGTCTTCCAGCATGACTTTGCAAGTGAGTACCTTCTCCCAAGGAATTTATTGCTGTCACACAAAACCTGACAGTACCTTATCCAAAGCTTAAATGATGCTGAAAATTGCATTCCATGCTAACATGAAGAAACTCCCAGCCAATCAACCAACCAACACAACCCTTAAGGTGTCGGTTCTTAGAAACACCTTTACTAGACCCCAGTTCCTCTGGGGAAAATGGGAAGTTCTTCAGAATCACTTCTCAGCAGAAATTTTTCAACTAGATGTAAAAATGACTGGAATTGTCATGGCTCTTCAGCTGATTCCAAGTTCTCAGCTCAGCAGGCAATTTTGGTATCTAGCCTTCATAAACCAGGCAAAATCTCTAACACAAATGCTATTTCAATATCCAGAATATCAAGTCAGAGAGGTAATCTTGGAAAGATGTAAGCAGTCAACCCCTGCCACAAAGTTTCCATTATGTTTATCTACCTCTTTTGAAGAAAATGCAGTAAGAAAGGCCTCACTGCTTATTGATACATAATGGGCAAAAAGGGTTTCTAATATTAAAGGAAAGCTGAATATCATATACCATGAAAGGTGAATATCATGTATCATATAATACAAGAATAAATTCTACCTGGAAACTAATTTGAGGAAACTGGGAAGATACACACTACCAGTCTCTAAAGTGATAACTCTCCCCCAGTAGTAATTTAGAGCACAGTTCTATTTTGAAAAGGATTTAGGGGACCTAGATTACTTACTTTTTCCCATATCAAGAATGACCATGCTTACTGAATCAGTAAGCACAAAAATCAGAGTACAGCCATTTATAAAGCAAAGTTTTTATTAAATGTCAAACTCCAATTAAAAAAATAACTTCAGAGGTGGGCCCATGCAAATTTCATGTAGTTCAATAAGGCCAAGTGCAAGGTCCTGCACACATCAGGTCAATACAAAACACAGGCTGGGCAGAGAATGGATCGAGAGCAGCCCTGAGGAAAAGGACCTGAAGATGCTGGTGGATGAAAAGCTAGACATGAGCCATCAACATGTGCTTGCAGCACAGAAAGCCAAACATGTCCTGGGCTGCATTCAAAGCAGTATGGCCAGCAGGTCAAGGAAGGGGATTCTGTCCTTCTACTCTGCTCTGGTAAGACCCCACCTGGAGCACTGCATCCAGTTCTGGGGTCCCCCAACATAAGAAGGACATGCGCCTGCTGGACCGAGTCCACAGGCACTGCTTATTCTCTGTGGCAGAAAGCTGTTGTCACAATTTCTACTAACACAGCTAAGAACTTTGAAGGTGTCCCCAGTAACTTACTGAATACTTAATGACTTTCCAACGAAAAACAAGAGGAGAGAAAAAGATATTTTAATTAGTAAAATTAGCACATATGAAAGGATACAGCTTTTAAAAATCACCATAACCCATAAAACTTCCTATATATGTTAATGCAACAGCCTTAAAATTAAAAATGTGATAAAGTATCCAGGCAATAAATTGTCGCTTCTGATACAAATGTGGGACAAGAAGAAGATTTTGCACTTCCTGAAATAAAACATGTGAAAGATAAATTACTGAAGCCAGGAAGTAACGTTATAAAACAATCATTTAGCAGATATCTGGCACTTAACAGATGTGATGATTGCAACACACAAAAGAGTTTTTTTCTGTCTTAAGGGAATTATGTATTAAAAAAACCACCAAACGTATAATCCTATAATGTCTAAGGTTGGAAGGAACCTCAGGAGGCTATCTAGTCCAATGCCTCTGCTCAGAGCAGTGTCAACTACAGCAGATTGCTCAGGGCTATGTCCTATCAGGTTGCGAGTAATTGCAATGACAGTCTTCACAACCCCTCATACACCAATTAAGTCAAACAGATCTTCCCCTAAATGGATTTTCTTCTGCATCCCCTGACCACCATGACCTTTCAAAGATCATTGAGAATGGTCTCACACTGACACTGACTAGCTGCCTCTGCACTCAAGGTTGTATCTCACAAGGTCCTATGGACTTGTGCATATTCAGTTTGCTTAAATGTTTCCTAATATGATCCCCCTTTACCAAGGGTAAGGTTTCATTGCTGCAGACTTCCCAGCTGGCCTCAGTGCCTGGGATTCCTGCAGGACAGTTTTACCAGTTAAGACCAAGGCAAATACACTTGGCTTTTAGACAACAGCAGCCAGGATATCAGGCAACCGGAAACATCTAAACGTACAGAAGAATTTACTATCACATGGCAATTGACAGAATTTCACATCACCATGAGAGCCTTGACATGAACTGTAAGACAGTTTCCCAGTTCTTAGTAAATTTTGTTGACAAATACAGGACTCTTCCCCAAAAGCAGGAGCTGCTTCAGGTAGTGTGATTAATGACAAGGATTTGGTGCCATTCATCTGACAGTTTCGAAAGGGCTGAAAATCAAAGAACAAACTGAAAAATGCAAACTATGAAGAAGAGTGTCTCAAGGGATACGTAGTGGTCAAAATTGCATAGCTCTTTCAAAAGACAGTGAATGACCTTATAATTGTTATACCAAGTACTACTTTCAGTATCTGAAAAAGAGTTTAAATGCTCATTAAACATAAAAGCTAATAAACATGTATTTATGATGCTCAGAAAGCAAACTTTAAAAAGAAATCATGAAGATTCCAAGTCATGGCACTTTACCTGCAATCACATAAGCATGAGAAGTATGGCTACAAACAGTTTTACTGAATACATAAAATACATACAACTGATATAAAGTTGTTTCTAGAACAACTTATACTAAACTTCGTAACAGAAACTGATGAACAAGCAGAGAGAGGAAAGTAAATTAAAAGTGGATTAAGGCACAGGAAAAAAATGAAAAAAGAGGAGTAAATGATCAGTTTAATATACACACATGCCAGAAACTCAGCAATATGTTCAAAGGCATTATCAAAGTCTGCCACACTTCATTGGCTCTCCCTTTAACCACATCACTTAATACTACATGTCCTTTCAAAACTAAAGAACTAGCAGAATAAGCACTGAGATCAATACAAAATAATAACAAAAATAAAAATAGCTTTAAATTCTTTCTATAAACTAATGATAAGGCATGTCAAAGCAAGTGAGAAATGCCCTACGCTTCATTGCTAAAGTCTGACAAAATTTCCCTCTTTCACAGGCTACTGCTGAAGAGTGCAGAATTTCCCAGTTTGTCTCTAACTAGCACAAAAATACAAACTAGGGAAGAGAAATGCAAAATGTTCAAAAAAAAAAAAACAAAACTAAAAAAACCGC
>VWZG01006326.1:0-21206 GCA_013396735.1 Grallaria varia
GCAATTCAGCACATTACACCACAGATATGGTGTTGGTTCTCAGACAACTGCAAGAAAAGTGTAGGGAACAGAACAAAGGACTCTGTGTAACTTTCGTTGACCTCACTAAAGCTTCCGACACTGTGAGCAGAAAAGGCCTGTGGCAGATCCTGGAATGATTAGGATGTCCCCCCAAGTTCCTCAAAATGGTCATCCTGCTGCATGAGGATCAGCGTGGCCAAGTCAGATATGACTATGCACTCTCTGAGCCCTTTCCAATAACCAATGGTGTGAAGCAAGACTGTGTTCTTGCACCAACACAGGTGGCTTTCTGGGCCACGAGTGCACATTGCCAGGTCACATTGAGCTTCTCCTCAGCCAGAACCTCCAAGTCTTTATCCTCAGAGCTGCTCTCAGTCTCTGCCCACCCTAAACTTGTGCTCGGGATTGCTCCAACCCAGGTGCAGGACCTTACATTTAGCCTTGTTGAATTTCACAACAGACAGACAGACAGTTTCTCAGAATGCAGAAGACCACCCATATCTATGCACCTTCAATTTAAAATACAAAATAAAGGTTATTTTCCATCTTTGATAGTACTTTAAATTTGGAAAAGTAATGGAACAACCAGCTTCATTTCACATCCTTAAAGCAACTATGTTAAATATGAATTGAAAGCAAGTAACAGCATCTGGTGTGTGGGCAGATTTGCTTTGCTAGTACCAGTGTTTATCTTGTGCCTACTGAATAATAAGCACGTTAGGTCTCAATCTTGCAGTATTAATTGGTAAAACAGTAACAAAACCATCAGAATCACAAGAACGTTTTCTCTGTATACATATTATTATCTATTTTCCAGAGCAAAATAATAATGCATTTTTCATCTCAGTTGCAGTAACTTTCTGTGCAGCCATTTTTCAAAATATTTGCTATTAACCATGTCATTACTAGATGATCTAGTAGTAACAACTTTGTGGGGAATATTTTATTTATCCACATCACTATGATGGATACCTTTAATTTCAGCTGCAATATTAAAAAAAAAAAAACCTACTAGATTAAGTTGTCAGAAAATGTCTTTTAAAATTTTCATGACCGGATTAAGAAAAATTAATTTCTTCACACACAAATGTATCAGACCTCATTCCTCCACTTCCTGCTCAAATTGTATCTTCAAAAGAAACACTTAACATGATAAGAGGCTTAGTTTGACCTCATCATTTATGTAAAAAGAATCCTAATATTAACTGTATTAATCAAAACAAAGTATGACAATAAGTGTATTTGAAATACATGGGTATAAAGCAGGTTTTACTGCAAACACTCACAACATGACTGTAACATTGTTTTTGACATATCTGTTCATTTTTCCTCCATTGAAAGCTGCTGGTAATTTACAACCCCAGAAGGGGATATTCATTCATTTATTAAAAAGATTCACCACGTAGCATATAGATAGACAGTCTCCTGAGATGACAGCCACGATGGCCAACACAGACTAACACCACATAAATTGACTGTATAACCACTGCTTGTGCTATTGCTAAGAAATTCCAAAATTTTTGCCACTACACAACTGTTCAGTAGCAATAATTTCTCATCACTAAAAAGATGAAAATAAAAGGGACATATCCCTTTCCTTGTTAATTTACAAGTTTGGAAACTTGGCCTTCTCTAAGGTGTACATCCAAAGAAGCTCCTTTTTGGGGACTGGGCATTCAAGATGATCAGGGCCACTTTTTTTCCCACTTTGCCAAGTCCTTGATTCCTGAGTCATCTTTAAATTCCCACAGACAGTAAGTAGAGTTGTACAAAACATCCAGCTCTGATCCTGTTTTGACTTGTTAAAAAACCAAAAACCAACAAAAAACCCCCAACAAAAATCCAAACAAACAAAAAAACCAGGCAAAACTCCACACCCAAACTCATTTTCTAATAGTGTAAGGAATGGCATGGAGAAACTCGAGGAATGAGTAATCAGAAACTGTAAAATACAAGGAGGTAAGGCTGTCAGCTGACTGGCCAAGGGGCAGCCCTGCTGAGAAGGACATGAGGATTGCAACAGACCCAAAGCTGAAGACAAGTCAAGGCTTTTTCATCATGAATAAGGCAAATGGCACACTGGGCTGTACCAGGAAGAAAAATAACAAGATAGAAATAAGAAGAAATGAATAGTTACCATCCCACCTCTAACTCAATACTAGTAAGGAAATACCTAGAATACTGGTATTTTGGGTTCTGATTTCAAAAATACTATTAAGAAACTGGAGATGGTTCCCCTGCATAGTAAAGGGCTGAGAATTCACAGCCTCCAAGAAGACTAGGCAAGATAGATCATTTCAGCTAAAAGGACTCAGGGGCAATTTAAAAAGAGCAAACAGTTCTGAGTTGAGCAAGGGTTTGGATTACATAAAATGAGGTCCCTAGTGTGCTGGTTTAAAGGTAAACTGGCAGGAGAAATGAACCTAACTCAAAAGAGACTAGAAGTCAGAACTACAGTATAATAAGATTACAATAAATACACTGAAGCAAAGGAAAATGAGTTTTAGCCCACAAAACCCAGATATACAACCCACCCCCCCAGGGCACAAACAGAATGGTGCTTGCCAGCCTCTGGGCTGAGCACCACGTGGTCCCCCCGAGTCCAAATGATAAGGATGGTGTGGCAGTCTGGTCGAAAATTGTGGTCGCAGTCCTGCTGAGGTTCTGGTCCTCCACTGCATCTGATGAGTGGTGGCCCCAGTCCCCAAATCCCAAGATTATATAAACTTAGATTCAGATAGTACCTCCCCCAGAGTAAGGGGTTTCACAATGGGCGATTTACTCAGTGAGACACAGGATATTTGGAATACTTGATGGCCCATCAGCAGACATGACCCCTCAAGTTGGGTGTGAAAGTGCTAATGACTCCTGGAGGGAAGTTATCACACCCCAGTCGTTGGTGTGAAGACAGAGAACCCTCCTATCTCACAGATTCCTCACACACCCAGCTCATAGCCTGATGTGTCAGGCGTGCCCTTTGCAGCTGCTGCAAACAATGCATTATTAGTAGTTCATGATAAATGACAGAGAGGGTGTAGAATACACAGTTCTGGTTACACCCACACAGTGATAAACTGGGCTGCTATAACTAGGACACCTAGTCATCACAACTATGGCTTTATATTATGAAAAGACTTTAAAACTGCTAAGGGATCAGAAGAATAGGTAAAGACAGATATTGAAAAATTAACCAAATTTTGCTAGTGTTACGGTAATTATGGTATTAATCGTAGGACTACCTTCCCTTAATGAAGCCGTAGTCAGTACAAAATGAAACAAGAAGGAAGTCTGGAATTACCACAAGCGTGTAATACATAAAGAAATTATCTGAACTTAATACATCATCAGGACTGGTTTAAGGATTACTTTGTGAGAAAAATGTAATGCAAACCAAACTCCCCCTCAGCATTACTTTAACTTTTTATTATAAACTATGCATTTAATTCTTCTGGAAAAATAAACAATTACAGTTGTTTGTCTGACATGGCATCAGATTACTTGTAACTAACTTAGGCATTCAAACTGCTTATTTGATTGTAGAACAATCTCTACTGTCTTACAGAACTGACAGCATAAAATTTTTACTGTCAATATTGCCTATTTTCTTTCAAAATCCCTCATCGCCGAGTTCATTAATAAACTTCCTCATCAGTAATGTCATATTTACAATTAAGAATTTAATTTAAATTATTCACAACATAGGGTGTTTCCCATTTGAAATAACATAGTTATTTTCTTCTGAAAAACAGTCCTCATTTCAGAAGAATAAGGACCAGTTACAGCTGTGATTTTAGAAAGAATCTTGGGTATAGAATACTCATCACAATTATTTCTGATAAAAGCCCACCTGGTATGTAAAGTCCCATTCCAAATCTACAAAGATGCCTACAAAGATGCCTTATTTTCTTACTCTGCTAGTTTAAAAGTAACCATACTGTGATGAAAATGAAAAAGACTACTTCTGTCTTGAAAGGAATTCCCTCCAGCCACTCAGCTTTCCCAGTCAATTTGTATTTATAAGAAGCTTGATTCTACTGAAATCAATTCAAAGCCCCCTCAATTTCACAAGTGCAGAAATAAATTTGATGACAATTCTTGGAAAAGTTTTGCATAAATCTGCAATAAATACTTAAGTAGTAATTTGATGACCACATTTTAAGCAGCACATATAGAAATCCTGAACTTTCTTCCCCTGTGTTTCTACTTTGAGCATGCAGGTAAAGTTGTTTGGAAAGAAGAGACTATTAATCCAAGTAAAACATAATCCAGCAAACAAAACCAAAAAGATCCTGGATGAGTACCCAATCCTGCTTACTGTAAGACCATACAACTGTAGGGTGCCTTGAACGCCAAGAATCATAAGCAAGAACTGCTCAGTGAAATTGGTACTGCAAGAGCTTCTTGACAACCTACACTCTTACAAGCACATTTCTGAAACTCAATGAACCTACTTAAAATATTACATCCATGTAAAGTCCATACTTTTTTCCAAAGTAGACATAGACACACAGAGACAGGGCTTCTGCCTCAAGTTCAGTGTCAACAGTGCAAGAACTTTATATTACATATTAGCCCAAGTTAATCATGAAGTTTCAGATTGCATCATATTCTTAAAACCAGACACTGCTAAGGCTTTGAGCAGACTGTTAGCATAAGGCAATGAAGCCTTATCCTCACACTTAAATAACTGGCTCTGCAAAACCTTGTGTTGCCATATCTAAGGAAAAAAGCATTTGCCAGGAGGTAAGATGAAAATGTAACTGATACTCTAAGATTGTAGGATGAATGTCAATAGCTAACAAGATATTAGTCTGACTGCCTAGAAGTTCTTCAACTAAAACAAATACTGTCCATAAAGAAGTTCTACTAATACCTACATGCCTTTCAGTCCTGCATAGGGTTTCTAGCCTCAAGTTGTATTTAACCTGGTTTTGTAACCCATAACCCTCTTCCTCCCTCATATTTTTGTAAGAATGTTTGTAAATTCAGGTGGTTTTCTTTCGCTAAATAAGACCCTGATTTAGGACGGATCTGCATTTTGTTCCTCTGCATCCTTAGTATTTTTGTTACCTTTCTCTGACTGCTTTTCTCCCTTCACTTTCTATTTCCAATCATATTTTCCACCAATTTTTTTTGTGTACAGGATTTTTTTTTCCCCAGAAGGAAGGTTATTTTCCTTTCCCTAACAGGGGTTCTCTATTTTTTCTCAAACGTACATATTCACATGGTAAAGCTTTCTTCCAAAGCTCCTTCACCTATCACTTTTTTCTTAAACTGTTCATCTACACACCAGTTTTATCTTCCTTTCTCCCTTCTCCACCTCCCAGATTCACTGCCTCCTCCTAGTATGTCTTCTATCGTTTGATCCCTCCCCAGTCTTTCAACTCTTCACAGTACATATTCTCTATCTATATAAAGCTCTCTATCAGAATTTTACTACCAATTTGAAAAGGGCAGGGACTTTAAATAATTTAAGAGAAAGACGGGCAGTTTTTTAAGTTAATTTGCTTAAGGGAGAAATCACACAAGTCTCCAATGTCCTTCAGACTCAGTAGGCATTTGAAGAAAATCACAAATGCCTTTTTTTTTTCTATTCCATCTGACTCTACCTTACAGCTTCTTGCTGCATTGCTTCACCCATCTTATCTTGGTCATTAACTTCACAAATAATGCCATCTATTAATCCCATTCACCCATGCGTCTTGCAGCTTCAGCACACCAGGATGTGATCACACACAACTACACATCATCATTTTCATTCCATGTTGAGAGGAATTAAAAAAAAAAATCTCTCTCTTTGGCACACATGGAGACTGACCACAACAGGCATTTCCTCATGTTTGCAGAACTGCTGTCATCTTGATGTCAGTAGGACAAATTGTTATGTATGAAGCAGACAGAACACACTTTGAAAACAAAACAGTAAGTGGATTCAAAGTATGACTGACTAGTCTGTGGTCTTGTTTCAGCTTTTCAGGTGAAAGAGAGGGGGCATTTTGTTAATGGCTTTTTAGCTAAAAATTGTCACTTGCCTCTTAAGATTTGTGGTTTGGTTTTTTTCTTCATCAGTAGTCATCTGTCTTCCTCCCAAAGACCTATCACACCAGGCTTGGGAAAACAAGTTTGAAATCTTCCCATCCCGTTCCCACCCACAGCTCACCTACGCTAGAAAGCCAAGTACTTGTGTTAGCACAAGAGGCCCTTAAGCCAAATTTTTTCCTCTTGTGACAAAATTGCTTTATTAATAGTCTGTAATTGGAAAGAAAAAGGCAAAGTTAAATTCTGACTTTCCACTTTGACATTTTCCAATAACTATGAACGAAAAAAAAACAAATACACTGAGAAGCAAGTAATATTAAGCTGCCTTTTCCAGGAAGAATAATATAGTCTTCGTAAAAAGCACAAGTTTATTGAAAGACACGCCGAATTTCACTTCAACATGTGAACTGACATATAAAGGAAAACCAAATTGTGAGTAAAGAGGTTATTTTGCACACAGTCTTAGCAGATTTCAGGAGTCTATTTTATTTTGCTGAATCTGGCTCATTACCAAAAGCTGTAATACTTTAAAAAATGGTTTCCTAAAACGTCCACATAAATTGTTATAATGGTGATTTAGCAATATCCAGAAATGAGACTATTATTGCAGACAACAACACTTGAGGTTTCCTCTAATTTGGTGGAAGAATTTTTAAGACTCAGTTGGGAACCTGAGCAAATTTCTTTCAGAACATAACTGCCACACATAACCCTGAGATTGCTCACTGTTTCTTTGTAATTTTCTTCTACTTTTCCAAATCCTACTTCTCACCTGTTAAACCTCATTTCTAGTTATTGGTTTCTCCCACCCTTGAGACAATAATATGATGAAACCAAATAGTCTTCTTCCTTAATAATACTGCTGCCCAGGTGTTAAAGAGAGCAGAGAAGCTCTGAAAATTCTGTTTGGCTTTCATTATAACAATTATAAATGTTATGAGCCATTTTTATGTTGATATTTATCATAGTCATGAGTAGTCACATAGCAATCCTTTAGGATTTCGCCCACACATCACCTATCACCAAAGATGACTTGTCTGACTTTGTGCATCTTTATTTTAATAAAACTGCTACAATAAAGGAAATAACTCAGGATTATGGTAGTATTTTTTTCTCTCTAAATACAGTTCTGCCTACAATGAAAGCACAAGCAAAACTTTTAAGCAGTAACTGCACAAAGTTTTGTTTAGAATGGTATATTTTCATGCTCTAGGTATAAACAAATGCATTCAGCTAGCTAAAAATTTCTCTCCTGAACAAGATTTACATGGCATCATGTAAAAACAGCCCCTTCAAACCCCCCCCCTTGTGTATAAGGTTTCAATTAAAAAAAAAAATTAACATGTGACATAAGATTTAAAAATTCCAACAGTAAATGTTACATTCTCTTCACATCACAAAATCACAGATAACAGAATATTCTGAGTTGGAGAGGGACCCATTAGGATGATACAAGTCCAACTCCTGGCCCTGCACAGGACAGCCCCAAGAATCACACCACGTGCCTTATCACTAGCTCTTTAATCACACTAGTTATTACAAATAAAATGTTTATTGTCTTTACATTCCAGAATTTACTGGTCAAAACATTATTCCTCTGCTATCATCTTTATCTTGATACAAATTTCTAGCTTTCAGTTTAAAATTCAACTGTTATTAAATGTAGTTTTTTTGCTGACCTACATAATTATGAACTCATGCTTATGAAAATAAGCACAGTATAACACACCATTTTAGCACTCCAACCTCTAAAATACTTGAAAAAGTGGTAAGTCTTACAACCAGAATAACGACAAAAAGAAATCCTTTATTACAATTTATAACCATTGGGAAAAATATTCCAAGCAATAACTTTAATTTACAAGTCACTAAAATGATTAAGCCTTCCATATACTCATATCAGAGACCCTGCAATGCAAGGAAGCATGGCTTGCCACCAGCTCTAGGAGTCTGTAACACATTTACTTGCCTCGCCTACTGTGTGGTATCTACATATTAAAACAAGACCTGCATGTCATCATTCTACTTTATCATGCAGAAGAGACTTACCTCTACCACAAAAAGAGAACAGAGCATTTTATTTATTGCTTCACTTAGCAGGAAATGAAAAGTTAAGAACTGTGAACAGTAAGTTATTCTCCTGTTGTCTCTTGCTCAAACTAGGTATTAGCTGAGCAAATAAAACATAGTCATTTTGTAGAAAAGAGGAGAAGACAATGGTAAGATGAAGAAAAAAAAGCAGAAGACAAATTAAATGCTTATTTGTAGTGCTCATCTGACACAAAAACCAGACAAGGACAGTGAAATAAGCAACAACATCTACTAAGAAGAGTTCAAATTGTATTTTTTAAAATTTTTTGCTGACATTTTTAAATTATTTTTGGCATATTTTTTTATCTAAAAGCTCAAAAAGTAGAAAACAACTTTTCATCAATTTCTGCTAAAAGATGCTGTCAACTTATGTAATTTTTTACTGTTTCAAGAATGTTATTTTTAGAAGAATTATATTTAGGACTGAGTTAAATTAACCTGTTCACGTTGCACACTACTGCTTAATACTTCTGACAGTAGCTGTTGTCTTTCTTTTATGGCCAACTTCAAAAAAAAAAACCAAAAACATTAAGAAAACTGCACTCTTGAGATCAGAGAGTAGAGACCTAGAAGTTGTTTAATAGCTGAGTGAATGCAACCACTATCCCAAGCAGTAACACGGATTGCAGAGGTCAGCAAGGGCTGAAGGGAAATGTTCACTTCAATTAGTCTCTAATACCTGAAGTTCAAAATGTTCTGACAAAGAGTAACTTATGAATTCCATGAAATATCCATTATATGCCTGTCACGAGAACGTTAAAGTGACTGAAGGCTCTTCAGCTACTGAAAAGCAGCAGTCACACAACATCCACAGATATATCTTTTTCCACGACAACAGCTGTCAACCTGAGGGGCTTTTAATGTTGCACCAAAGCATAATGACCCCTTACAGACCAGGCTCTCTCTAGGGCCATTTTGGGTAGGTGTGATAGACCATGGCTGGCAAAGCACTGCGGTGAAAACAAAGGCATTAGACAGCTTTCTCTAAAGGACGCTCATCACTGCCCCTCAGGAAAGCAACTTTTAGGTATCTTCCTTTCTCCAGTGAAAGCAGACAGTGAATCTATTGTCGCTCTGCATTCCTCATTCTCAGCTGTGTGCTGTGGGTATGCACAGAGGTACAACTGAGCAGGGATAGTCAAACCGAGCTGCTGTTTCTCAAACTGCAGTAAAGAGATGTTCAGCAGCTTCAAGGAAAAAGGTTTGAAAACTACTAGTTTAAGAAAAAGTTTTATTTACACTCCTATTAGCTGCCTTCATAGCAGCAGAGGTTTGCAGCATACCACCAGATTCACGAAGAAAAGCTTAAGGATATCAGGCACTGAGGGAAACAACACTGGTAAGTATTGAATTTTCTGCTCAAAGTTTCTCTGTTGTCTGTATAAATAGATCACCTTCATAAATTCATGCTCCATTGCAACAAAAAAAGCTGACAGTAAAACAGCACTTAGAGAGGTACCGTATTTAGAAGACTGAGAGGAAAATTGTGTGACTTTAAACTTAGCACATCAAGGAAAGAATATCATCTAAGACTAGAGTTCGGGTGAAGGAGAAAAGTTTGTAATTACCGTGAAACATGGTTTCACAGTCTAACCATTCTCATTTCCCTACCAAACCATGATACAACAATTACTGCTCAGCATAACTTTTGTCTGTCCCCAAGCAGCATTCAAGACTACTAATATGCTATAAAACAAATTCAAAGTACCCAAAACGCATCTAACAACTTCGCTTTACTCAATACTGAAATATAGGAGTGGAGGTACATTAAAAAAAAAAAAAAAGCACCACCATTGTTTGTTTTGATGCATACTTATTTTTTCTAGTAAGTATGCTAAGAGACACTATGACTCCATTTCCACAGACGTGTCAGCTTTCATTTAAAAATATTTTTTTCAGTACTGCATAGGCAGCTTTATTTTCACCAAAAAAAAAAAAAAAAAGTAAACAAAAAACTCATCGCAACTTGCTTTAATTTATGTGTTTTCTCATGCAACTCTGCACTACATACCATTTGGTCACATCTGACCATACTATTAAAGCCCAGATCTAGAGAAACATTTACAGCATATCTAAGTGGACAGCTGAAGACAGGTATCTGTTCAGGTGCCTGGCAATGAGCCAGCATTGTCTCAGCCCCATCAGATGCCCCCAGCAGCATGGACTGCTTTCAGAAAAGAATCCTCATTTAAGCTTCTAGACTACCAACATACAGTATAATACGAATCTAAAACATCTATGACTGACAGTAAAGATAAGTTGATTTTATATTCCATCCCCTTTCTAGTTTTCACCTGCCTGATTTAAACCTATAGACAACCTCCTCTATTCACCGAAGATGAAGAGAGCTGCTTACATTCATTCCTTTAAACAATAAAGCAGGTACCCTTATTTTCTCTTACAAAATGTGGCCAGGAGACAGGGTACACATCTTTGATAGTAGGTCTGTCCCCTACAAAGCAGAAACATCTTCCCTGGCTTTCTGGGAGTTCAAAAGCATATCTCCTACTTCCCGTGGAGGAGAATACATGTATCAAAAATACATTATAGACAAACACAAACTGGAAAACTATTCACCTTCTCTTTGCCATTGTTCCATTAAGCACAAAACAATTCAAGATCCACAAGAGCAGAAAAAGAGCATACATTAGTGTATGACTCAGAGGATAGGACACACAATACATCCTCCAGATCTTACATATTTTTAATAGATCTGCATGTTACTTAGTAAATCTTATCTCCAAGGCTTGCATAATTCTAACCAAAACTGACACATGCACTACAGTGAGACCACCATGCACCAGTCATAAATTTTCATTAAGAAAGGTAGAAAAAAACCCCTCACACTAATCTGAACAATATGATTACTATAATTATATTCAAACATTTCATTGTCTGTTTTAAGTATACTAAAATGTCTGCACTTTCCAAAGGGCTCTAACTCTGTACAATGAACATACATTTTCTTTCTATAAGACTCCAGGTATTTCAACATTCCAAGAGTCATATACAATATAGATTTTTCTGAAGTATTTCCTTTGAATCAAAGTACTGTTCCCAAGTACAGGTGAATCAGGCTTCTTCAGAATCCTTTCAACAACAACGTCTAAAGGGTTGCACTTCTTTCAACATGAAATCAAAACCATCTATCATTTAGTCAGCAACTCCAGCTTAGAGGTAGCTGAGTACTCTAAAAATTAGGCTAAGAGATGTGTATTGGGATCGAAATGAACATTAACATCTTGAAAACTGATAAACTGCTAACCTGCAAAAATTGTATATATGCCAGCTGCAAGTTAAAAGAACCAAACAAATAAAAACATATGAAGAGCCTCAAATTGCAAGTCAGACTTTTGAGAAAGGTGGGAAATCAAGGTTAAATACTTACAGTACCTGTTTGAAAGTGCTGCAACATGAGCTCATGAATTCCTGAAAAAAGGAGACATGAAACAGGTAGAAAAGAATCTGTCCTTAGAAGCCTTCCTCATCCTTCTAGAAGGTTACCATCAAGCAGAGTCCTTAGCTTTCTCTATCAAAAATGCATCAAAACCAAAACTGACCAAACACCAGAACTGTACATCAATATCCAACACATTTTATGGCTGTATCACAGAGCTCTTACAGTTCTCTTTTCCAACTGTCTCTGTTTTAAAATCATATCCTTATCTTTTTGTGTAATAAAGTTTCATATTCTTTCTACAAAGATTCCTTCTGTAATGATACAGAAGGTTTCAAAGAAAAAAATTACTATTAGTAAAGAAGTTAATTATAATCAAGAATTGAGTAGAATGTCTACAATCAACATATGGTTTGGGATTCAAAAAACCTGAAACACTTGCTTTTTACCACACTGAGGCTCAAAAATCAACTTTGGTAGCCAGTGCTCCATATGCAAGCACTGAACTAGGGGAAAGCACTTGCATTTCTGAAAATACTCAGACACCGAAGATGACCCATTTAGATTGTAGCTATACACAAATGGCTTTGCTTTTCAATGTATTCTCAGGAACATTGAAAGACAGAATTAAGGGCCTGTTTTATGTGACAGGGCAAGAGTCCGAAAGTATTCAAAGTAACAAGGATTTTTCTCTACCAATAAGTTATTCTACACAAATCTTATCAAGTATTACTTTAGGATAATGCTAATCATTAAGTGGCTATTTCCTAGGGGAACCCTCTTAACATCTAGGCAAGAGAGTGTGGTGAGTTGCTGTCAGAAGTTCAGAATTAGGAAAAATTTTAGGTCACATTGATCAAGATGTGCCATCAGTGGGCCACAGTGATCCACCACAAGAATGTCATTCCAAGTATTACAGCTATGTTGTATTAAGCAAATCATCAGACATTCAAAGGAATGGCCCATGGGTTTCAAGAGAATAATCTTCTCACAACACTGATCAGATCTCCAGCGAATACATGGATAGTAAACTTGTGAGGAACCTGTAACTTACTAGATGGCAACCTTGCTTTAAGAACCTATCAAATAATAGATTTTAAGAATCAATCCCATCTACCTCAATTTCAATAGTGAGTTTGGTATATAAGGTATCAGGTAAGGACTGAGGAGAAATAAGACTTCCTTTTGCTGTAATATCACTACTGTAATTTTTTTTTATGAGTACTGCCAGCACTTGTAAAGATTCGAGCCATGAAGTCCCAGTCTGAACCTTCATGTAGATCAGAGAATTGATCATATAGGAGGAATACAAACCTGTCCAGAGCTTAAAGACATGTACACTTCTTATTTGGAATAAAATAATGTGTTTACCAGCAGAGTAGCCACAGGTATGGAATAGAAGTCCAAATCTCCTCCAAAGAGAGCCGGACGTCTATTAGTCCCATAATTGGAACAAAAAGTCTTTCTGCTTGCTAATAAAATGTTTTTTAATTTTTTTTAACAAAGAAATAATATCTTCTTTATAGAAAAAGTAGAATGAATAAAAGTCTAGCTGAAACAACTAAACACAGATAATCCCTAATATCTGATTTCCATTACTGGAAACATCATAGCTGGTAGACAACATATTCTTTTTGGACTGAATTGTACAGAACGTCTCCCTATATCATGGAACTTGCTGAAGGCAGATTTGCAGTTCACTCCCATGGGAAACAAAACCTGCTAATTCCATTATAACTCAGGTTTGTTGGTTTGTTGTTTGTTTGTTTTTAATAGACCACTCATGCTAGCCAGAGCCACAGAATGCATTCCGTTGTCTTGCCTGGGGATGCAGACAGCATTGTTTCAAGTGGGCGGCCACATCTGAAGCTTCCATAATGCAACAGTCTTGAATGTTCAAGACCATGGAGTAACATGAGTTCATTCTGCATAGGACTGATAAGCATATGTATTCTGCCATATAATGCTTCATATACTACTTCAGCTGCAGGGTAGATCCCTGTGACACCACACGTGTGTTGTATGGGTTTCGATGCATTTTCACAAGAGCAAAGTCAGATCAAACTGCAATTACAGAAACTTCCATTACCACCCCTACAGCAGTCCAGGCCACCTATCAATTCTGAATTAATAGTGGAATGATTTTTCCTCCTGCTCTGAAGATCATCTAATCATAGAACGTTTGAGGATGCCCAAAGCAAGATCAACCAGAGCAGGTTGCTCAAATTATTAGGATGTAACAAATATCACTGTCTTGTATTACCACTAGAGACTAACATTTGCCAGATTGGGTAGCTGAGGAACAGAGAAGTAAATTTTTTCCCCTCACAAGTTACACAATTTTGTAAAACCTTTATTCATGAAGAGATGCTTCCAAAGAAAGAGTACCTATAACAAACTCAACATGTATTTTCAGTTGAGTTCTCAAGCCTACTAAGTTTCCCAACTGCACATGGAATCACAGTTGGAAAAGTTCGACAATCACAGCCTTTTCCTTTAATATCAACAAAAGGCAGAACCAGCTGAGAGTTAAAAGACCTCTATAAGCATTTCTGTACACACATTCAGTGGCTAGTGGCTGAACAAGATTTAACAAGTTAAGCAGTTCCTTTTTTTATTGAAAAGCTGACTCTGCATGCCACTTTTACAAGAGCTGGTCGAACTACTTAAGTTCACACATTATCAAGTCATAAATTACTTGTGATTTTCCTAAATTATTTTTTTTTAATTACTTGAAGGCCCGTGCCAAAATCACTACGGAAGGTGCCGGTTTTGTCTTATGACAACGAGAACGTTTTGCAGAAAACTGCTTATTTAGTACAGCTGATCTGTCAGACATTCACCATGAACCAATATCACCATCCTGAGTGTGCCTAGAAGGTAAAAGATCCTCAAACCATGAACAACGTCATGTTGCAGACATATATCTGACAACTTTGATTTTGGCTATTCCATAGTAATTATGTCAGAATTGGCAACTGGGTGCTGCTGGACAAGCCACTTCAATACAGTATTTTGCATAAATACTACCAGTAAAGTACCTTAGCGTCAATTGCTCTTCCAGTTTTCCATAACCTATGCATCTAATAGGTAGCGCAGATACTAAAGGGTTAGTCTGAAAGATGACTCCACCTCCAAAAAGGACCCTCATAAACCTGCTGAACTGGCCTAAGACAGCTTCCCTTCATACATCAATTTTCATTCCTAATTTCTGTTTAAACTTGCCATCCCCATGCTACAAACCACTTCCATATTCAATCTACTGATGTGAGAGTTTTTTTCATTATCCTGCTGTTTTGGACTGCGTCATTTTGTGTAAAACAGTTCATCAGAAAATTACTCCAAAGCCCTGAAATTACAACATTTATTTCAGCTATAGAAAACCAAGAATACTTCGCTGCAATGAATATTAATTTGTTCAAGCAGTCATCTCTGATGAGAAAGAACAAAGATCAAATCTTTGGTTTGAAGCAAATAAAGCAAGGAGTTTAAGCCGGTTCTGTGTATTCACGAAATCAGTCTAGCAGTGAATGACAGACAGGCATATGGATACATACATATACGGAGAGAAATACAGGTGCATTTAGTGGACATGGGGAAAGAGTCTCAATTCCACTCTTCTCACAAAAAAACCATGGCTTCAATAAATTGCCTTTCAGTGATTGCAGGTTTTTTGCTTTTACATCTGCTATTGGACACCATAAATTCACGTGTGTTTTATAGTTTCTCTCTCCTCACTTTTTTGATCTGTCTTTTATTTCCTTGGGTAAATAATTCCAACCTTTTAATTCCCTTTAAAAACTCTGCCATATCCACTGTATCAAACTCCCTACAACTACAGTGATTTATCTCTTCTAAACTAATTAACAGTTAATAACATACTCTGAATAGCAGATAAGAACTAACGAATTTGTTTACAATGGCACTTCCTTCTCTATGCTTTTTCCCCACATCTCATTGCAGCTATAAATTCTGTGGCAATACCTTAGCAAACTGTTCAAATTTTTTTGGTATATTAATACTGTTAATTTAGGAACTCCTAAGACATAAATAGTATCTTATTTTCTGCTTCCAAAACACACTGGTTTGCATATACCAAGAAGCAGTTTTACCTGTCACCCTGCTGTCCTTTCACACAGCTTGCTTAGACTTCTCAGGTGACCTTTCCAGTATTTCTGAATTTGATTAAGCGTTTTTGAATCCTCAGTAAATAATTCTACTTCACAAATCAAATTCAACAGATTATTAATAGAAAACATTGAACAGCTCTCAATTTAAGATAAAACATTAAACCTCCAATAACTTAACATATCTGTTATTTCCTCTCAGAGATTTTTGTGATCCATGAAATTATCTTACCTCTCACATCATGGCTTCTTTATAGAATAGCCTGGTTTGAGGAACCTTCAATTATACCTTTGAAAAGTATATGCAAATTATAACTATATTCAAATTTAATCTGCTACATTATTACTGCAATCAAAACCCCTAGTAGATTAGTGAGGCACAATTTTCATTGCAGAAGCAGTACTAACTACATCAGTAATACTAGTTAGTACTACTGAGTCTACCATCAGTCTTCATTGTTATCACATACTTCTACCTATGGGTAGCTGTGATTGAAAAGGATGAGAATTATGGGTGTATGGTTTTTTCTTTAAGAGCACCCAACGATTTTTAGACCTCTTTCCTAGGCAAAGTTGATGAGATCACTTGCAGAGTATTTGCTGGAAGCTCTCCTTCACTAATTGAAAATCTATTAACCAATTTTCTATCAAACTGGACTCTTTCTTCACAAATTTGGAGAACCTCAGTGTACTCAAGAGCCAAACAGAGAACAAATACTCTTTTAATACTTGCAGAAAATGAATACAGCTTACCACAGAACAGGAAAAAAGGGGAAAAGACAGTAAAAATGCCATAGCTATAATAAAAATGCTTCAACAGAATTTAATTACTTTTATTGTATTAAAAAACCTACACACCTGGCTTTAGAATAGATTCCTGTTTTCTAGTGAGTTTCAAGTGCATTAGGGCATTTATAATATACTTCTGCATGGAGTCTGCTGTCAGAAGACTAAATTCAGGGTGCAACCATAGCGTCTAACTAAAATGTCAACCATCAGCAAGGTATAAACTCATTGAAAAGTATCCATTATTTCTGCTCTTTGTTAAGTGCCTCATTAAAGTATAACTACATTTGTTATTCTGTAGTTCTTTACGTGTATAACATAATTTATTATGCCAACATACTAGCGTAAGTAAGCTAGTTATTTAGCATCCCACCCCCAAAAAAATATAGGCACATAAAGATATTTTCAGAAACCTATACACTTTGCATGGCATTTTCTGTCCTTTAACTGATAAGAAACAATTTTAGATAATTAAGAAATTCAGTATTAAAGATATGAGAATTTATAAATATGATAATTACATTTATATTCCTGGAAGTCTCCAATTAGTTTTGCTGCCTGATCAAAACATCATTTGTTCAGCTTGTGTAGTGAGACGCAGTTCTCAGCACTGCATAAGCACTTGAGTAGTTTGAAGAGGCTGCACAGCTTCCATCCTCTAGGGAAGAGCTGGCTTTGAAAAAAAAAAATTACTTTGTTTGCAAAGTCATCTGAAATAACTACGACAGTCTGAGTTGCTCCAGTCTTAGCCCATTTTTTTTTCCTTGAAACCACACCTTGTAAACATGAAATATATAGCCTGTAATCTGTGTCAGACGACCTCAAGATCCTTCCCAAAAATCTTAAAAGAGACTGATTCACAGATGTACTGGAACACACAACTATTATTGCAATCTGGCGCCTTGGTATCTTTCAGAATCCGGGACATAGTCCAAAAAAACAAAAACTGGAAAAGAGGTATTATCACACTTGCAGCAGTCAGAGGCTCCAAGGCGGCAGAAAAAGCAGAACAGGAGTTATAAAAGGTGCTTCACTCTCCAAGCAGCTACAGTACATTAAGGTGCATCAGACACACAAGCAGGTGGTTATAAAAGGGCCCAATCCAAATGCAGTAACAGTAACTTGATAAGACTTCCATCGTGATACCTTTTCTCAGCAGCCAAAAGCATATGAACAAAGGAGAAAAAAACCCAACTCATTTTCTTTCAAACCCTTTATTTTCAACAGACAATAGGCCCTCATATTTTAGTTCAATCCTCTGTTTGATAAGTGTTATGCTGCTTTTTTTTTTTCCCCTGCATTTCCTCCAAACTGCAGACTTACAGATCTTGGTGGATGAGGAGTGTATATGCAAGTGGGCTCATGGCAATTTAAGGATGTTAAAAAACATATATAGAGAAAAAAAAATAGAATAAGCAGGACTATATGCATCATTTTCTGCAGGGAAGAAAAACCAACAGAAAACACAGGGTGTGAGCTAAAGCACATCCGTCATGGAAACCAACAAAAAAAGAACTATGAAAGAGCAAGTAAAAGGAAAATAAAGTAGGATAAAATACATTAAAAGCAGAGGGAAGCAGATTTCATTATTAACTATAGAGGAGAAAGAGACTGATGTGAAGGAAAATTTGTGAAATGTTGAGTTAAAACTTACTGTATTTCCCCCCAGATTGTTAAACAAATCAGTCTTATATACGAAGTGTTGGGGGTGTGAGGGGCTGTTCGGGGGTTGCTCCTCCACTTGGAAACTGGCTGGCTGAATCCAACCAAAATTTGACAGAGGACTAGAATTCTCAAAGATAACTGCTTATGAAAATGGTAAGTTCATGAAATACTGAGTGTCCTGACCAAGGGAAAGGCTACAGACCTTATTGCACATTAGATGACCCACAAAACGATGAGACTGTACTAAAAAAAATTCCATTAGAGCTTACAACCACCCCTGAGAGTTAAACAAAAACAACAAAACCAACCAACCAAAAAAAACCCAAAAAAACCCCAACACCTCAACAAACTCTCACACACACACACACAGAAAAATAGTAGGGAAAGAAAAGGTACAAAGCCAGGCTTTTACTGCTCAAGCAACTACTCTCGAAATACTTGTTCTGCTTTCCTTTCACCAGGGGAAAAGACATAGTAATACTTGGTATAGTATTTGTCATTGGGACTAATAACAAACAGGTGTCAAAAGGCCCTCTTTATATGCAAAAGTGCAGTAGAAAGTGGGACATTTTCCTTTAGAAAATGAAAGCAAGAGAAGCAAAGTGACTGCAAGGAAAAACAGCAGTGAAAAAGCAGAATGGAAAGCAAAGCCAAGTAACCCAAACCACCTTCCACCCACTAACTGAGTCTGCCTTCAGAACCAGCAGCATCCAACACATAACCTAGTCCATTTTGTGGAACCAAGTTAAAACAGAGCATGTTTACAGCATGCAGTAATTATATACATACAGTCATCAATGAGCAGACCTTTTAAATAAAAATCTTTCAGTTTCTTTTATACCAATCAACCCCTTCTTGAAATCAAAATACGCAGTTAGTAGTCAATATGTGTTAACAGATCTCACCACAAATGACCAGGTGACCAAATTTCTCAGGTTTTTGACAAAACCAGATTTTTAAATAACCATGGATATTATCCATCTACACTTTTAAAGCCTAGTCAGGTCAGTTTTTCAAACCCAGGTGACATCCACATGCTTGCTGAAAATTAATCTCTGCTACCGTTTAAGTGACGAGAAACTTCAGATGCTGTTCCACTGAACGCCTTCTCATGTGTTTGCTTATACACTAGCTTGATGGCACCAGAAATGCAATTAATTTAAACCGGTAGGTGATTTTTGTAGGTTCTACAGTGAAAGCATCTAGAATCCCAGATGATTACATTTCACTGGCAAGCAATCTAGTGTATGGACACAACAGAGCTGAGCATACTTAAGCAAAGTACCAAAGCTTTGTGAATTAAACATTCAAAATTCAAGGCTAACAAAGCAGAATTAGTTTAAAATATTTTCAAAACAATTCTCCAGATAGAATATCACAGATCTGTTCCACAAACAGATCCTGAAATTTTTCTCTTTTCAGGAAGCACACCTTTCAACTTTACACAACACCCAGGATCTGCATGCCAAGAAAAAAAGGAATGCAGTCATATGGAATCAGTTAACAATTACTGCCAATAAACAGACTGCAGTGGAAGAACCACTTTTGATATTAATAAGCAGTGATTCATGTGAAGCATCATATAGCTTTCCTTAGGTAGGGATTCATCATCCACAGATTTAAGATGAAAAAGTCAACTCATTACCATAAGAAACGTTAGTTAAACGCGGTATATTTCGGCTGTTGGAAATGCAAACAAAAGGTCTCAGCACTAAAAACGTGGGACTTTACCTAAAATCCTCATTCTAGAATACAAAGAAGAGGCATTTCTGTGTTTTAATAGAACAGACCTAAAAGCAGCACCTTGCTCCACTCCACGCTATGAGCATTTTCTATATGCTCTCTACATTTACTTTATCCTTTTTTTTAAACATAAAAATAATCCAAATCATATCTTCTCAAGCTAAGGAAACAAATGTTTCAAACCGCGACTGCTGAAAAGGGTGGAAAAATCAAACTAGAGCATTTAATCAGATTAAATGCCACAGTGTCACAATTAGATGTCACTGTGTGCTCACTTTAATTCTGAAAGCACATGCAGCTCCAAGGGAAGTCACGGCAATGCACCGCTCCAGGTGCAAACGCAGGCAAGGCACACACCTGCCGGTACAACCCAGCCCTTGGCCAGCGCTCCGTGCTTCCCATTTACCCTGGCCGCGGGCGCGGCGGGTGCCCAGGAAGGCGCTGCGGAGCGGGCCGGTAGAAGTTGGAACCTACGCGCTTCTCCTTGCGCCCGGCCATCCCCCGCGAGCTCCGAGCGAGCCTAACAATGGTAGCAGTGTTCCGGCGGGCAGCTCTGCCCTGGGATCGGATGGGATGCCCCGCCGCCCGCCCCCGGCAGCTCCCCGCGCCCCGTCCCGCAGCATCCCCGCCGCGATGCTGCTGCGGCTCCTGGTGCTGCTGGGCGCCTGCCCGGGGCTGTCGCGGTGCCTGGGCTCCTTCGTGCAGTGCGAGCCCTGCGATGCCAAGGCGCTGTCGCTCTGCCCGCCGCCGCCGCTGGGCTGTGAGCTGGTGAAGGAGCCGGGCTGCGGCTGCTGCCTCACCTGCGCCCTGCCCGCCGGGCAGCCCTGCGGCGTCTACACGGAGCGCTGCGCCCGCGGGCTGCGCTGCCTGCCGCGCCAGGGCGAGGAGAAGCCGCTGCACGCCCTGCTGCACGGCACCGCCGTCTGCCTCAGCGAGAAGAGCTACCGCGAGCAAGCCAAGGCCGGTGAGTGACCCCGCTCCGCCACCCGCGGCTTTCCCGGATGCTTCTCCGCCTTGCCGGCTCCTTTCCCGTCTTTCCGCCGGCTTTTTTCCACCCGACCGCCAGCTCCCGGTTGCGTTTTCCCCTCGTTCCGGGTGCTCTTCCATGACCCTCCGCTTGCTTTTCCGTCTTTCCGGCTCCCTTTCCATCTTTCCGCTTGCTTTTCTGCTCCCTCCCACTGGCTGATTCTTCCCTGCCCCCGCGGCTGCTTTCCTATCCCGCCGGCTGCTTTTCCATCTTCCCAGGTGCTCTTCCATGCCCCCAGTTGCTTTTTTGCCATCCCGGTTACTTTTTCGTCTTTCCCCCTGGCTTTTCCATCCACACCCTCCCCCCCTCC
>VWZG01006355.1:0-10597 GCA_013396735.1 Grallaria varia
GGGGGCGTCCGTGGAGAAGACACCAAATAAGTCCTATTATTTTGGGTTTTTTTTTAAGTTGAATATGATTACCATTAAATTGCTGGAATAGCATTACAAGGTTAGAAGAAATGTGATCCTCAAAGCACATTCCCATCAGGAAAACTTGGAAATCCCATGTAGTTTTGTGGCTTAAACACTGAGTTGGGCACACATACGTTTTTATTCACAGCTTTCTACTTGCCCACAAGTAAGCAAGTAGTTTCATCTGTTCCCCATCTGCAAAACTGAGTAATGGCAGTAACCTACTTTATAAAGTGCTTTGAGATCTATTGATTAAAAAAAAATAATTGAGAGACTTTGCTGATACTAAATAAAAGGTCTTATCACTGGAAATTACTCAGGGGGGCTTTGAATCTTCATAGAAGTGGATTGCTCTGATTTAAGTATATTTCTTTAGAAACTGACTCAGAGAAAACACTGCAACTTCTATGGTACAGATGAGACCAAAGAAAAAGCCTGAAGCAGTAAGTACAGGGGAAAGGAAATGTATTTGTAGGTCAAGCAGGGTGGAGTGAAATTTTCTGAAGCAAGAACTTCAGTCTCAATCAGTTCTCAGTAGTCTTCACCTCTTCCTGCTTTAGTTTTGGATGACGCTGTACAAATGAATGAGGCAAATAACAGCAAACAAGGTCCAGGCTTTTCACCTGAAGTTAAACCACACATTATTGTGCTGCAATATAAATTATATTTGAAACTTACAGTAGATTTTTCAGCCATTGAAGACAATTAAAAAGAGCTAAGGAATAACCTGTGCCAGACATGAACTTCCGAGTATATTTTAAAGTAGAGATGATTCATTTTGGCAGCAGTTCAAAACATGGTGGGGGTGGGAGACTTAGCCTGAAGGATAGATGGTGTTGTCACTGTCATCCTTCCTCATAGTTTTGTCTGGAACAGCTTAAGAGCCTTTTCAGCAGAGCATGCTGAATCAACTTATTCTTGGCCAGCACAGTTTGCTTTTTGCTGAGCCCAGTGCAGGCAAAGAGGAGGGTGTGGCCACCACAGTCTATTCTGCAGACTTCCTAGCCCCCTTGTCATAGCTTCTGCTGCCCTGAACTAGTGAAAATTGAACTGTCTCCATTGTCCAATGTGTCCTGTGATAGGAGTTGTAGCTTTTGTGCATGTTCTTGAAGTGCAAAATAGCTGTGCTATTCAGTATAACGCTCCCATAAACCACTGTCTGACTCATGTTATCACAAAATTATTAGAGCTTAAAAATATTCATGTGGGGTTTTTTGTCTATAACTAGAAGAGGGAATAAGTACCACAGAATGTAATGGTCTTGATGACTTAATTCAATCCTGGATGACTTTCTGTTTATTTGTGGGAGAAGTACATGCATCTGCAGCAGAGAATTAAACATTCTGCTTTAGATGACTCTGTGAGCATTTCTGTGAGAATATTTTGATGCTTGAATTCAAGAGGAACCATATTTTAACTGCAATCAATGACATTTCGACTAAGAAACATTCAACACTAGATCTCTTTCTTCAGAACATTAGTTGAGTGAAAGAGAAAACCCAGGCTATGACATGGAAGCCCCATAAGTCTTTATCATTCCACAAGGACATAAACCTGTGCCTAGCGTCCAGAGCAGATGTTCTCATCTGATTTCACTTCCAGCTTAGGCCATGATTTTTCTGGGTAGTTTTCTGTAACTTATTTTGCTTGTCTGTGCTTTAGGAATTGTTATACAAATAAAACCTGGATATTCAGAGAATTACAGTGTTAAAAGTGTAGGGCAACCTTAACACTTCACCTTACAATGAAGGCTTTGTTTAAGGAGATCTTCATGTCACTACAAATACATCACACATTTTACAGAGATCTTTGCCTCACTTAGATAAAAGTACTTTACATTTTTTAAGAGGTTCTTCTAAATTTGAACTTCTCATAGGGACAACATTCAGAACCATTAATGCTGGGCTTTGGGCAAAAGAAAGTTCTAGGCAGATGTTGCCTTCACTGGGCCTAGGGACCTTAGCAGGAATGGTAGCAGGAACCTTCCCCCATGCCTGGACTTTAACCATCTGGACCATGACTGGTGCTCCACAAAAGCTTAGCTGAGATTGCAAAGGAGAAATGCATTGGTTTTGTCTCTATGTAATTTTGGAGCCTCCATATATCCTCTTCTAACCAATGAATGCTCAAATACTCAGAAAATTATATGATAAGCTTAGGCCTATTAGCAACATTTTCATTCATACTTTCCCATTTTCTTCAACAAGACTAGAATGCAAGACATCAGTGGAATTCAGACCTCTGACCTTCTGAATATTCACAATGAACAAGCTTTGAAAGGATCATACACTTCAATCTCAGGACAGCTTTTGTTGTCTTTGGTGTGGTGCAATTACTAAAATAAGATGGTTGGAATGCCTTTCCATATACCAAAACAAACATCCTCACATGGTCCTGCATTATGCACCAAATGTACTGTTGGTTATGGTTTTAAACAAATTGTTTGGCAGGTTTATAGAGCCAGTGTAAGTTTCAGATATGAATCATTATTATTCCAAAAAGTAGAAATTTTTGTCATGCTTTGTTTGGAGCAGGAGAAATAGAAACATTTTCTTTTTATAGCTACAACTTTGGCTTTCATGACATCATCAAAATGCATTGGAATTTAGCTTCTCTACTTTCAGTACTTTAAAAAAAGATGGAAGGAGGGAGGAGGCAGGAGTTTATGCTACATGCCACTTTAATATGATGTTATCAGTGATAGTTTTAGAATGAAAAATAAGGCCCAAAGATAATTTTAACAGAAAAAAACATACAAAGAATTTTGCATTTATTGACTGATTAATATACATGTTCACATGAGTTACAGAAATAATCCTGTTTTATTTTAGACATAAATAAGTTGCTTTATACCATTCATATTAGGAGAAATTCTGGGGTTTAAAGATAAGATGTTTTTACTTTCTGCAGGCTTTTCCAATTGGCCATATTCCTCTTTTGCAATTTTCTCCAGTGATAATTTTCAGATGTTCTTTAGCTTCCTTCAAACACTAGATTACTTAAAATGGTAAAAAGGTGAGTTGTGTTGTTTTTTGATACCTAGGCCCTCATAAAGTAGCATACATACTACCCCTTCTTCTGGTGGACATGCATAGTGCTCTGTAGAAGTATATATCATATCTGACCATTTCATGGAGACTGAAGACTCCCAAAACCAAATTCAAGTTTTAAGAATCGGGGGATGAGGATTTTTAGAAATGTGGAAAAGAAAGGGACTTTACTGAGGGAAAAAGAAGAGCTGTGTACTGCTAAATGATGCAGTGAATGGTAATCTGTTCTATTAAAATTTAATTTGCTGGAAAAGAGAATAAAGGATTCATCTGAACTATGAGAGTGCTTTAACATATGAAGAGAAACACACTTTTTCTTAGGATTTAGAGAGTTTCAACCTGTAGCTTAACTGACATGGAGAGCTGGGCTTTCCTCTTACTTAAAATAAAATATTACTGAGATAATGTGTAACTGCCTCTACTGAACTAAAGCTGAATAAATTTCAGTTCTCCATGGAGAAGAAGGAACATATATTGTCCCAATTGATAGTAAACATGGGGAGTTAGAATACAAAAAGGATTTTGAGAATAACTCAGAAATTTTTCAGTTTAGGAACTTTAAAATAAGAAGGGGTGTTATTTTCTTTATTTAGTACCATCAGTCTGCATTTTATTTCTTTCCATATTTCAAATATACTTGAGTGAAAGAAGTTGTTAGAAAGTGGTTCCAGTAGTTCTTACTGTAGACTGAAAGGTATGTTACCACTTTGTGAAGGATCCTTTGTTCTGGTTAAACAGAGCAAACAAATAGTTATAACCTCAAGACTTCTGTGATTAATATGTAAATGTGTTAATACACATTCTTATCTTGGATAGAAATTAAAAGGAATATTGTTCTCTTCACCATAAAGCAGAAAGTTCATGCAGTTTTATGAGATGTTAGAAACCACTTAATGAAGAAAAAATAATTAAATTGGTACTAGTATTTGTAAATATAATCACCTCCAAACCTTGTGTCTAGAGGATATGAAACTAAAAGCAGCAGCTCAGTACTGTTCCTTTGTTTTTGAAGTTCAAGAGAAAATTGTGACATTTGTTTTTTAACTGATATGATTTGCACTGTTAGCATTTTGTCCAGCAAACTTGATTAAGGCACCATCCTTGAAAAGCAGTTACACAACTAACTGGAAGTGGTTTGCATGGTTAATACCCTCAGCAGTAAGTGGTCAGTTATGCTCTGGAGACTTCCAAGCCTTTGTTCAAATTCTGAAAAGTTTTGGCTTAAACCACAAAGAACAAGGAAGATAGGCAATCTGTCAAAATAAATTGTGTATCCTACCTCAGCAAGCATTAGAGTAATGCCCTCTCCCAAATCCACACAAACATATTCTGTCAAGGTCATTCTTTGCTTCTCAAAGCCTTTCATAGTGCAAACATGAAGAGCATGTGAAGTTAGCTCAGTTTTGTACCCTGATAATATCATCAGCAAGATGAAATGAAATCATAAAAATTAAAATTGCAAAATATAAACCAAATCTGTTAAAGAAGTGGCATATATATATTTACAGTATTTGCATGTATTTATAGTACATGCAAATTAACTTTGCAAATGTCAAAGTCCACCAATACAAAAGCAAACTCCTGAGATTTCACAAAGAAGGTAAACAAGCACAAAATAGAGGATTTTCNTTAATTTGGTGTAGCAAAGGAACCTATGATATAGAGCAAGAGCTCTATGAATGATAAATAAACCTCAGGAATGCCAACCAAATTCAACAAATAGGCTTACACTGGGAATAGATGGAATACTTTTCAAAATATCTTATCAGTAAATTAGAATGCAAGAAAGGTCAGAAATTTGTTTTGCAAATATATATTTTATTTCACTGTATTTCTTTTGAAGCCGGGTTCTTATGCTATATAAAGATAAGATGATTGGATTTTATACCAAACAAGTACTAAGACTGAAAAGTCACTTTCCTCAGAACTCTCCAGGGCAATCTTCCTTTTTCCAGAACCTACATGGGAAACTTTTTTCCTGCCTCTCACTTACTAATGCATGCATAGAAGAGAAGACTGTTGAAGCAACACGGTGTTCAAAATATTTTGTCTCAGGATAAGCAAATGCCTATGACTGATGTCCAGATCATCTGATTTTGGAGAATGTTTTGTTAAGATGATAGCTTGGGACACTGTGATTAAATGGTTGTGGAAACACCATTCTCAGTAACTATCACTGGCACACAAGCAAACAAGTAGTGTTGTGCCTACTAAAATTGCTGGAGGGAATAACTGAAATTTAAGAGCTTAGGAAAAAAATGATGCAGTCTTCTCTAAAGAGGTGGATGTGATGAAGATCTGACTGCTTGCACATAAAAAAATCCCATAACTACTTTTAGGATATGTGGATTCCCTGACATCGTTACAGCCAATAGGTATTTGATTCATTTCTGCTATGGTGCCAGAAAATTGACAGACTTGGCATAAAGGGATCACATGATGAACTGGGCACTGATGTTATTGCTGAGTTTTCTTATTTCCTCTGACAGCTGTGAGGACCTTGGCAGGTCTACCTGCTGGATTTAGGAAGAGAAACAGCACTGCCACCACTACTGGGCATCATGGATGAAAACATACAGACATCATGACTAGAGGGTGGGATGAACAGAAGTGAAAAGGAGGAAGAGAATATGTCAGACTGGATGCCATTACTGCAGCCAGAAATGACTATTCAGATATGCACTGGCTCTGGAGAAAGCCAACAGGGTACTCTGTGGAGGATGTTCCTGCCAGTTCCTTGTCCATCTGGCAATTATGTAGGAAGGCAGTAACACAGAGGTCTCTGTCAAATTGTGTCACTGTTGTTTGCTGCTTCTCTTTTACAGGACACTCATAAGGTTTGTAAGGTGTGTGTTGGATACATCAGTCACACGAGACTTGATTTACAGCCCACAGATGTGCTGAGACACACCCAATAAAATTTCTAATGTTGGCTGTTGGTTGGGTGTTCGTGCTGTTTTCAAGTTACTGTCCTCTAGTAACTGCAGGTTATTGTTGGCACTGTGTGATTATGTTGCTGGCAGAATAAGATGACAAGCAGTAGACAGAAGAAAAGAATAACTGTAGGGTCTTGTTTTGAGAGAGTGAGGAAGTGGTCCCTTAGAGACAAAAATAAAAGTGGAATCCTTCTATCTGTTACCCTGTAATTTGGATATCTGGAGCTTCCATTGCAGAAAAGCTTACACAGTTTAACAGCTGTGCTTCTCTCTGTGCCTTTGTCTCACAGAATGGAAAGAATAATAAGCACCTAGGCTGAAAGAGATAACAGATAGTGGTAGCCAGCAGGGTTAAGGAAAACTAAGCTATCACTGGTCTCCTGAGTCTGAAATGGTACAGTTTCTTTCCCCTAGAGAGAGAACAGATAGTGGTGCTTACAATAGATGGAACTGCTGATTCAGGTGAGAGCTATGTAGTCAACTTACTGGTCTGGAAGAGTATAAGAAAAAGAGGCAATGGCTGCAATAATTCATGTAGATCATCAAAAGTGATGCATGAGAAGAGGCTCAACAGGTTTTGCTCACTTCATTACAATACTTCCTTTAAGTAAAGGCTCACCTGCCAGCTTAATAATATTAAATCCCTCAGCCTTGTGTTATGCCTGAAGTAGGTAAATGTAGAAAAATTGAACCATGAAAGGATAGCAGCTTACACATGGTCAGAAAAATTCTCGGTAGCACAGCCCAGAAGAATATCTAAAGTAGACATCAAGTTATCAATATTCTAAAGACTACCTGAGATTAAAAATTAAACTGAATTTCATAGTTAATGCGAGATGCACAAACTAGTGGGGGAAAAAAACAACCAACCAAACCCACAAAAAATCAAGACACCAAATAGACTTCTACTGTACCAAGACTGCACTCTAGCTTGGTCATTGCTCTGTTGCTTGTTTGTCTTTCATACTTAAATTGCAAACTCTTTATAAACAGATCACCTTTTCACATTGGATCATATGGTGGATAGACCAAGAGGTTCCCCACTTCATGAATAGATGTCATACGAAAAAAATTGCTAAGTGTAATGAAAGTGACTGGACAGTGCTGGAGTACTATAAGATGCATCAATATCATTAGTTCTTAAAAAGAAACTGTTATTACATTCTTTGGCAGAAAAGGGAGGTTTAAGTAGAGTTCTTTTCTTATATAACACATCTGACACCTAGGTCAAGACATAATCTTCAGTTTTGTGGATCCAAAATTCATTTTTAGCAGAAGCTCATTTCCATGTGGACTGAAATGTGAGGGAAGAAATTTTCAACTGTGTTTTCCATTGATATCAATGAAGATATTAACAAGTGAACCATTAAGAAAATAAATATTTAAATAGCAGTAGACTAGACGTTCGCAAGGTGTGACAAAACCCCTAGAATTCCCTGTAACAGATTCTAGTTTTACCTGGCTTTTTCTCTCCTGAAAAGTGATACGGGATCCCGTGTTTCTGAGGTGGAATTTTTTCTAAAGGGCAAACCTGTCATGCTATAAAGTAAGAATAGTGCATCAGCAAGATGGCAAAGCATTTCTACAGGAAACAGACACACCAGCAGATTTTCAGCAGGACCTAGGAACTGAGCATGAAAAGGACCTCAGACTGTCCTCCTTCAGCTGGTTGGCTTCTCCATTACACAGGGGAGTAAACAGGAAAGGATTATGGCTTAGGACCAGGTTTGTTTTCCCTTTCTCACAACGGAAAGAATGAAGAGAAGATCAAGGTGGGGATAAGTCTTTCTATGCAGAAGAACAAGACAGGGAGAATGTAGTTGTATACAGTATTAAAGCACTTTATGCATGTTTAGTCAAGACCAGAAACTACCGATTGTGTTATCTCTCATATTTATTCTGTTTGTGGATGACGATGCCTAGGTTATGTATTCAGGGGCACGGCAGATTCCTATCTCTAGCATGTTGAAAATTGTTGATTATTCATGACACTGTTACAAGTTTTGTGCAACAAGGAAACTCCTTGGCTTGCAAAATCTTAGCGTGTTCCCAAACAGAAGTTTCTTTGTCTGCAACAGTAGATGTTCCAAATGTTGCGCGATGCTAATTTCAGGCCAAAGGCCTCTGTTTCATAATAAACCCGGGGTGTCGCTGCTTGTGACTTAGGGGAAACAGGCCCACTGAAAACTGCTAAAAATCTCATGTTACTGTCTAGAGCTGTGTTTGAGACAGACTGGGAAACAATCTGTGCAAGAGGTAGCTGAGTATCTTTCTGAGCTGTTCAGTAACTTTTATGCTTTTTAGAATCAGGTCGACTCACTTGTTTAAGGGCAAAAAGATTTTAAAGAGAGAATGAGGAAGAAATTTCTGATTTCAAAATGTAGAGGCTAGTAAAGCCTCTATATTGTGCATAAATCTATGTTGCATATCAGCAATGCATTACTTAGTGTTCCAGAGTGAGGCATGGAAGGCATTACTTCGTGTGCTGCCCTCCCGGGTGAAGACACAGCAGAGAAACATCCATCTGAAAAAATAAGGTGAATATAAGGATTATAAGCAATATGTAACTTTTTAGAGTTGATTTTCAGCCAATAATGAGAAAATAAACAGCCCTTATAAGGCATGACAGATATTCTTAAATGACCAAATAATGTTTTCCACTTTACATATTATCCAAAAGCAACTCCTCAAATCCTTGACAGTGCTGGCCTTACTCAAAAGGCGAAGTCATGGCTTAACAGGGATGATGACATTGCTTGTCCACATTTAATTATTTCTTGCACTGGTGCCTCCCACTGTCCCTGTATTTTATGTTTTGCCTTGTTCTTAGCTGCTTTCCAGAAAGCATTTCAGCTCAGTGCACATGCATATTCCTCAGTACTCCAATGCCACTCTGACAATTTGCCTTGTATTTCCCAAGTTTCTTTCTCTTTTGTTGGAGTCTTGGCACTCTGAGAGGTGTCCCCTAGGCCTGTCACACACATCATATGCACTCTTATCTCCTACACAGACCTTTATTAAATATTTGGTTTTTCTTCTCTGTATTCTTTTGCAACCAATTTCTATTCAAAGGTGTATTCCTCCTCCACATGGGAAGTGTTTATAAATTTCCTGAAGTTGTTTTCTTTTTCTGTTTAGATATCTTTGAAAGCATAGGGTTATGGGATGTGCAGGGTTGTGTTTTGTTATTCTTTTTCTGTGAACGTGATTTTATGGCAGAGAGGAATATTTGAAAAGCTGTAATACCGCACTGTTTGTTGGCATTCTTTTCCTTTTGAAGACTAGAGGATCCTGTGTACCTGCCGGTTACACAACCAGCAACTGGTAATAACTTGAGTTCCATTCAACTGTCTGCTTCAGAACTTCCATGCAACTTGCTTCATGCTGCTTCTACAAGGCAGATGCTCTGTTATCTTACTCCCCGCATTTAGTAATACTCTCACTTTGTCAGTATGGCTTGGGTTAGGAATCTTCCAGAAAACTATCTTTAATTTATAGCAGAGACTTTCAATAAGTGTCAAATGCTTTCTCTGTGAAATTCAGAATTAAGTTACATCTCTGAGTTTTATGGTACAAGAGGATATTTAGATGACCAAAGGAATCCTACTTGCAAGATGACAGTGAATGGAACTGACTTTCTGACAGCATTCTTCATTGAAAAGCCCTCACAAGGATAGGTACAGCACAGCATCTTGACAGTCTCCCTGTAATTCACTCGATGTGACATTGAGGCGATACTGATACTATTCTGCAAGTGTACAGAGTACAGTCTCCTCAGGCTTTTGTCAACAAGAAAAGACCTCTTCCAATCTGCTCATCACATCCTCCAGGAAAGAGACTACATTTAGGTCAGCATCTGATCACATGTGTAAGGTAAGAAAGAATCTGCTTCTGTTGGGAGGTACTTCTCACTCAGATCAAAGCAGTGATGCCAGCAAAGTGACCGTACTAATAAACATTATTGAGTTGCTTAGTTAATGTTACACTCGGATGCCTACCAAATTCTGAGAAATAAACCAAAGATACTCAGCTAAAGTTCTTCGAACTGTGTGACTTCTACTGCATCCAAAAATCACACCAGTTTTCTTTCCTCATCTGAGATTAAAAAGCAAACCCACCCCAGTGCAGTCGAGTGGAAATCCCGATCAAGAGAAAATTTTACTCGAACTTCCCCAAGGTTCTGGTCATGTGACGTCTCCTGCCCTTCTCTCCCCCAGTCGCTCGGGAAACAGCCGCGGCGGTCGGTGTGTGTGGCAGGCTGAAGTCTGGTCTGGATGTGCGCACCTGGGCACACGTGGAGCCGGGGGTGCTCCGGCGGGACATTAATGCTTCTCCGTCCTTGCTAGACATGGAGACGTAGCTGAGCAGGGGGAAGCGGCGCCTGCCAACCCAGGGCAGCCCGGAGAGGGAGGCGCGAATGCCCCGGGCAGGGAAGTGCATTTAACTTCGTGCTGACACCAGAGAGGGACGAGCAGGTGAGCTGGGACACGTTCCACGGGCAATTCCGCGGCCGCAGCGCAGCGCGGCACCGCGGGCACTCCCGGGAAG
>VWZG01006355.1:11522-24190 GCA_013396735.1 Grallaria varia
GGCAGGGCTCGCCCGCCGGCCCTCCCGAGGCACCTGGTGCGGGGTGCGGGCGGGGCGGCCGGGCCGGGCGGCCGCAGCTGTCAGAGGAGCCGCGGGGGCCGCCCGTGTGTCTGCGGGGTGCGCTCGTGTTTGACTTCTGCGGCAGTCCCGAAAGGCTTTGAAGTGCGAGCTGGCGGCGGCGGCGGCGGCGGGGCCGCGGCCGGGTGTGTCAGCGGCCATTGGGGCGCGGAGCCCGCCCGCGGGGCGGGGCCGGGGGGGGGCTGGNNNGGGCGCGGCTGTGCCCCTCTCGGTGCGCCCCGGCCGCGCTGCCCCGCCACTTTGCTGCGACACTCGGTGATCTGTGCTGCGTTTTTTGGGCGCCTTTTAATTCCACACGCTCCCCCCCCCCCCCCTAAAAGAACTTCTCCGAAGTCAGATTGTAATTTGCAGCATCGCGGTAGTGCAGAACTGATTTCTTGTAATTCTTAGTAAACAGAGGAAAGGCTTTAAAGCATAGATGTCATCTCTGTTTTTCCAGGAGTAAGTAATTTTGTTGTGACTTAGTGTAGGTTATACATTATAGGTTATGTATTTCAGTGGTTTCATTCAGTGCCTTGGTGTTCGAAGCCCATACTTGCCTTCTGTATGTATTAATTTATAAGTCCATTTCCTTGAAAGCTGCCTCTATTAAGCCTGTTTGACATGTATGTTCAGGATGAAACGCGCTCATGGGCATTGTGAAGCACTTCAGAGCTTTAACCTGTACTCGCAGGGTCTGTCTGGTGTGTATGGGGGAAGGCACTGCAATATGACCATATAATTTTGATGTGAAGTTGACAATTTCACATGAATTTCTTGTAAGATGTGGACTCTGTAGTTTAAGAACTTGGTATTAACATCCAAGGACCCATTTTAATGATGCCTTACCGTTTGGCTAATCATCTGAACCTTGTAAGAAAGAAATATAGTACCCATTTAGGACTTTGTATTCTTTTCACAGAAGTTGTGTCTTATGTCAGGTAAACCTCAAGGATATTTTTTTAAATGTTGACTTTTCACGTGACTATTGTAGTAAGAACTGTTTTCAAGTCCAGTGTCCTGCTTATATGTATTCTCTGCAATTCAGAGGGATTTTGGCCTGTTCCTAGGGCAAGGTAAAATTACTTGATATGGTATGGTTGTGCAGATAAGAAATGGTTCTGTCCTTACAGAAGGATTAGCAGGAAATCATAACTGTTTTGGGGAACAGAAATAATGTACAAAATTTAGTGAGTGCCTTGCCTTTTTATAACTCTTAGCACCATCTTTATGATTTCATTACTTGATAGACATAATGTCTGTATCTTGTAATATGATTGCATCCAGTTTCATGGCTTTCAAGGAAAATAAAGAACTGGTTTTGGAACATGTTTAAAATAAGTGAGTCGCATGGTGATAGCGAGTGGGAATTAGGCTTGACATTAGAGGTTCGGGAATGTCAATTTACGTTGCACCAGTCCTGAAACGGTGTCCATCCTTTATAGTCTCACAGCAGCAGTGACAGAGCAGCTGTGGAATTTTTTTTCCTTTTCACATGGACAGTTTTGCTTACTTTTGAGTCCCTGTATTTGGGCAAATCAATGTATTGGATGTGTATACAAGTTGGAACACTTCTAAGTGCTCTCTTGACTATGTTAGAATTTTCTGAGAATGTTAACAAATCTTAGAAAATACTGAATTGCAAGTGCTTCTCTCTTCAGTGTTTTAATGAGAATGTCTCCTCTGAATTTGTTGTAAGTGCAGTTGAAAATAGCAACTTTAATAGTGGTAGTGCTTCAGAAATATTCTATAAATGCTCATGTAGAGTATCTCATGAATTCTTTATGCTGTGTTACTAATAAACAGGCATTAGAGTACTACTTTGTCAACCTGTATCAAGAATTTAAAACATTCCTCTGCCTTGAATTTAATAATGGATTTCTTTTACCTGGAAGAGGCAAAATTATATGTGAATAACAGTGTATTACGCATTAAAGTTGTGTGTGCAGCAGTTGCCCAAATATTTAAGAGGCAAAACTGAAAGGCATAATCTAAATCATGTATTATGTGGAGGTTTTATATTTTGTTTTTATATACTGGTAGATGTACTTTCCTGTAAGGATCTGCTACTGGTTAGTAGATACTGTGCTTGCTCCGAAGTCCCCCTATCAGTCTCTTTGGTATTACAGTTACTTTCCTTTTAAAACAGAGTATCTGTTTCTGTGTATGCTAGAGGACCTGCATGAGCTTCAGAATGAAGCTGAGGAGGGAAATTACTGCTGTTAGGTTTTAGATGTAAAAATGACCTTTTTTTCTTTAATCTCTCATGCGTTCTGCTTGTGACACAGTAGAGCGAATATTTTCAATGAAAGTAGTGAAGGGTGTAAACTATCTTTTTGTATCACTTAAGAGGAAGAGGGAGTTGTTTTACCAGGAATTGCAGCTCCAGCGTAAAGCACTTAATTTCTCTTATCCCGTATGTATTCTATACTGACAATATATTGATTTCCCTATAAAAAGATCCAAATAGTGAGTTCAGTGATAACTAGAGTGTGATTTCTTGTAGCTTGAGGGAAATCCATGTAGGCAAAATGCACCTCCTCTTCTGCAGCCTTAACAACATGCTTTTAAAACATTCAAACCCCTTAAGTAGCGTTAGTATCTGAATTTGGTGTAGATGACTTTTTACATCTCCAAGTACAGGATTAGTTTATAATGCCTTAACCATGTTTTCATAAAAATGAAAAGCAAGAAATGGTGCAGTTCATGTCCTCTGCTTGCAGTAACCGTGTACTGTGTGACTTGCGTGAAAATTAAGTCTTTGAAAGGGTATGTGCTAGACAGTTCATCTGCAAGATGTCATTGTAGATATTTACACTGTATTTTTCTGCAGTTACTTTTTGACACCTGCTAGAGACACCAAAGACACCCTTTAAAACTTAAGTTTTGTCTATATGTACAAGTGTATTTTTAAAAGCTCATCACTTTGTAGCACTTTTGATGACTTTCAAGGAAGGACATGAATGCTTTTAACAGAGCACTGAGAGCTGGAGTCAGAACAGAGGGAGAGTATGTACAATGAAAGCACAGTGTGGCCAAGGTTCAACTTGCCAGGTTTTTTTGTGTGTTACTGAAATGATAACTTTCTCTGTTCATGTTGTCAAAATGTAGCTAAGGTAAAAAAAAGATATAGTTGATTATTGATCTTGGCTCTTCTTAGCTAAGGTAAAATACCATTTTGTATTTTATCCAAGCCTCCATAGCTGGATATTTGTAACTGTTTAAATAAGCCACCAGATTTTCTGCTTCCAGTTTGAGCTGGATACTATTGTGAGAGAAGATTCACTTACTCCCTCTTCTGTGCTCTGTAGCTTGAGAGCACTTTTGGAAGAGGGTCACCCTTTCCATGTCTGATTTTTATCACTCTTAGTTATTGCAAGTGGTAGGGTTCTGCTTAAATGGTCTGATCTGGTATGGCAGTTTCTTTGTTCCTGTGCAAAGTAAATAGATTGTAACTAACTAATCTGGAGCTTTCTGTCTCGTTGGATTTAGTGATACTAAAGGTTCAGTCTCCCCTGTCACTCAGTGGAGTCTAAGTACTGCTCAGCGCAGTACCTGTGTGCAGACATGTGCAATTTACCTTTCCCAAAGGTCAAAACCATAGAGCACAAGATTTGAAGATCATTTTTTGCCTTCTGTATGATAGATTTGAACTTCACAAGATCTTTCAGTGTACTAACATATTTGTTGTTGTTTGAAGTCATAGTAAAGGTAATGATGCAGCTCTACAAAGATTTATGCTGCTGCAGAAGAGCATGAGACAAGAGTGGAAACAAGCATCTAGGGGTGGAGTAACTGTGGGAATGCTTCTGTTGGCTTTCACTGGCATCTAGTATTGGTGAAACTTGGCTTAAGCTTGTTTAAAACATAAATTATACATTGCCATGTAGCTGTTCTTTAAGCAAACTTGTAAAGCTAGTTTTCAGCAGCAATGGTGATAAGAGGACAGATCTGGTCTGAGTTCTGAGTTTCTAATGCTAATCTCAGTGTTCTCAGAGGATTCTTTGCAGGGACCCAAGGGTCGTCTTAATTTACTTTTTGTCTGCTCTGCTCTCACTTAAAACTCTAGAATTACAGTTCATTCTTTTGCTTAAGGCAAAGTGGACAGAAAGCCTTTAAAAGGGCTTCGTTACTTGCCTCTATGTGACTAGGAGAATGTGGTTAAGTGGAAAGTTGCTTTCTGTTACTTCCCTCCCTTTTTATCTTTACCCAGAGGCTGAGTGTATTGCCTGCAGGATGCTTCCGCTTTCCTGTCTCACCACTGTAGAAATGGAGAATCCGGGTGGGTGGTGAATAGTCTTGATTATTGTTTTCCTGTATGTTTGGAGTTTGGGGGTTTTTTGGTGTGCTTTAAGGCTTCTTTTTTTTTTTTTTTCTTGACCTGTGGGTTATGCTGTGTAGTTGTTTTTTGTTTAGTTGGTTGGTTTAGGTTTTGGGGTTTTTGTTTCCTTTGGTTTGTTGGGGTTGTTTGTTTGTTTTTGTTGAGGTGCTTTTGGAAGATCAGTTTTGTTGGATCTTGGCTGAAATATGTCCAGAAAAAACAGCAGCTCTATTTACTTGCTACTAAAGAATAATTTGAAGTGGGGGTTTGTTTACCTTCTGTCTGGAAACTGATGAAATGATTTTCAAATTATCTTAATAAAAGCAGATAAACATACCACTCCTCTGTTTTGCTCGTAAATGTCCAATTTTTTTGATGCTGTTCAACATCTAATGACTAAGGATTTGAAGGCGTTTACAAGAAGTGGTTGTTTTTTTTTTTCTTTAGACTTAGGGGTGTCATTTAATTTTCCTGTTTCTGAGATTAAATTGGAATTTGAGTCAGCCTACCTTTGTTGTGCGCTGTCCCCATGTATTTTTTGTGTCCCTGAAGTGTAAACTATTCAAGTCATTCATGGAAATATAGCATATTTCTGTTTGTTCTCATTTCTCTTGCCCTAGTATTCTAATTTGTAGTGGGGTGACTGCTAGTATGCTTATTGTGCAGGATGGCTTCAATTCTTCCCTAGTACTTCCCATCAATAGATTTCACTCTCCTGTTGGTACTACAGTTCCTTGTAACTTATACAGGGTCACTGTGGAAGGTAGGAGTAGAGTGCTGGAAAATGAGTTGTCTGCTTGACTTCACTGACATCTGACCACGTCTGACATCTTGTTTTCTGAGCTCTTTTCCATCCTCTTCTTGAGCCTCCAGTCATCCTGCTTTTGAGCAAATTGAAATGAGTTCTTGCTCAGCTGTCAACAGTGGTGATCAGGTCCTTTTGGGAGCTGGTAGTTCACCCTCAAAGGTGTGCAAATATATATTTAATTTCACTTGTTATTTCTCTGAAATACCCTCTTACACACTGGGAACTTTCTGTATGCGCTGTATGACCATCATGCTTGTATCTCCAAGGCTGCTCCTTTCAGATGCTGAAAGAACTTGGGGTAAGTATTTGAAGCTGAAGGGGAAAAAAAACCCTAATTTGTGATAACAACAAACCGAGAAACAGTTTTGGGTTTTTTATACAAATTCTTTACCTGACATTCTACTGCAAATAAAACTGCAGAATTTTACTTCAGTATTTCCTTGTATTCTTTAAAAGGGAAGCTTCAAAGCTCAATGGATGATGTGGGCTTTCCATTGCCTTCGGGTAATATTTAGGTGTTCTGCATCTAGAGATGTATACAAAAGTGCAAGTACCTGTCAAAGGCGTGGGGAAACTCGCAGTGACATCTAGTTTGCAGTTCATGTACAGTTTATTGAGCTTGTCAGATTAAGGCATTCTGGCAGGCAAACGTTTGTCATGGTTAAGACAATATTCTAATTGCTTTGAATTACAACAGTACCTTAATTTCTGGTTGCTGAATATATACTTTGAAAATTTTTGTAAAATCAGGCACAGTTTCTCACTATTCTTTTTTCTTCTTCTTTTTAGTTTCTTTCATGATTTTAGACTGTGGAGTTGCCAGGTCTGATTCCAGTATTGCTTTCAATGTTTTTCTCTTGTTGAAAGTTTTACCACCAGATATGAAGTCAGTGTCTTAAATGTGCCCATAAATAACTATCTGAAACTATTGTTATTTCACTAAAGTAAATACCTGTATAGGAGCCTAGGCTAAGATGAAAGACTTTTTTGCTTAATGTAGGAAAATACTGCAGATGAGATTAGCATGGAAGCTTGCTGAGACACTGCTAATGTGATCTTAGAAATTTGGAAAGGATCTTTCAGGTCAAGAGTCTGTATTGCATATTAATTTTTTTAGATTATTCATGTAAATAAAACGTAGGGGCTGGCTCCTATGGTTGTGTGAAGTTCGTATGCAGTATAGACTTGAAATGGGAATGTGAACAGCTGTTTTTAAATGATGTGGTGCTGGATGGAATTTCTCTTAAAACTATATTAATATGCATAAGTTTGTTTTTAAAAAGTTAGTGTGTGTGTGTATGTCCAGAAAATGAACTCTTCTGTAAGCAGACATTAATTTGTTGGTTTTTTTTAACTGTAAAGTCTGCATTGATTTGTAACGAACAGTTTATTATAGTAAGTCTTCTGATCTCTGCAGGGAAATTGGATGCCCTGGCCTATAGAAAGTGCCAGGGCTCTATTAGGTTTTCCATGGTGGGTGTGGAAACTATTTCTATAATGCCCAGTGAAAGCGACCAGGCTCTTCACTGCCTGCCTTACAGGGTGGCTCCTGGTTTCTGGGAAGGTCACAATAACCAGGATAGCTTACTTTCTCTTTGAACCCCCAAGGTTAGGTCAGGGATCTCGTGCATTGGTATGTTCTGCTCCACAAGCTCAGTTTCTTTTTTCAAATATATTGCTAAAATTACCTGGGAGTTTCAGTTTGTCCCCTGGATAAGAATTTACTCGAAGGTGCAACTGCATGTTTCTTATTCTTCCCAGAGGCTCTTGGGAGGAAGAGCAAGGATATGTGGGGACGAGGTCTTAAAGACGTGCGGGTTGTTCTCAGTATTTGCTTCAAACCAGTATTACAGGAAGAGGGAGGAGAAGAAGCTCCCATCCAGCCTTGTGGACATGAAATGAAACTCTGGCAGAGGGCAATGCAGGTGGTCTTGAGGGTTGTCAGTTTAGAAATGCGTTGTGCCAAACCGATACAGAAAAGATTGACTGACGTCTGTTTGGTTTCTCTCATTGAGAAGGTTGACACACAGACTGATGCTGAGTGTCTTTTTTTGTGGGAAGAAAGCACTTAATAAAATAATAAATATTTTCAATTAAACTAAGATGTCTTCCATCTGTACAAGGTTGTAAGGTGCTTTCATGTCAGGATGTGTTCAGTATTGTAAACCAACAGACACTGGTATGCTCAGTGAACTGAGTGAGGATAGATACTGATTGGCAAAGTGTTCATCTTGGGTGATTTGTGCCTGACCATTGCATTTGGTTTGTGCTACTGGCCAGCATCCTCTGTTCAAAATGGTTACTGTTGTCACTCATGTCTGCTGTATTGCTGGTAGTGAAGGATTCACTTCTGAAAAAGAAAGCTTTTTCCTTTATAGGTACTCAAAGCTAGTTGGGTCCAAGTTGACTGTCTTCAGAATGGAAAACATAGGGAAAAGGGTTAGAAAGTACCAGAATAGTAATATAAACAAATGTGGAGTATTACTTTGTACTTGGATGCTTCATTGTTTAGGCAAAAAAGAGTTTCTCAGTCTGAGATTTTTTTTCCTTCACAAAAGGAGAGTAGTCGGATTTGCAGACTGACTCCTAAACTCTCCTACAAATCCTGTTTCTTTTCTGTAGTGGAAAAGAAACTTCCCTTTCTGAAGAAGAAAAAAATTTGTTAGGGTTTGAGCTGGAAGTTGCCCTATGACGTGTCCATGAGAAAGGGCTTGATGGCATGTCAGTCAAATGTTTATTCTCTGTACCAAATACATCAGTGTAAGTAACTTTCTCTGGCCGTTGCTCTTTGAGATACTCTCTAAAATAACAGTTTGCTAATAATATTACAAATCTTTGTGAAAATTCTCACATTTCTTTTAGAAGTGATGTCTTTAACCAAGTCTTTCTCTTATTTATCTAATTCATGATAGTAAACTAATGATACTGTTTACTATTCGTCTTTCTAAACTCATTTGAAGTACAATTTTATTTGATCTTTAAGTTATTTATAATGAAAATTTTGAAGTATAGGTTTACTCCTTATAAACTTAAGTATACATATGGTAAGAGGAGCTGTGCTACTGCATTGTTAGGTTTGTCTTTTAAGCATGTGGTTAAGTTCCAGCATGTTCAGGTACAATGGTAAACCATCTTGTCCTGGTAAATATGCTGAAGTATTTAATTCCCCTTAGTATCTCAGCAGAAAATTCGTGTGCTCCACTGTTTGCTTGTTCTGACCTGCTCTGAGCTGTATGTTTGTGGCAATGTTTTACAGCTCTGCTACTAGTGAGGAGGCCCAGCGAAGCCAAGTGGAGAAGGACAAATGCTTTGGCATTTTGAAATCAGCTATGTATGAATTGCATTCCTTTATTTTAAAATTGACTGCAAATGAGAATATAGGTCCAGTGCCAGGGCAAGCCACTTTTAGACCCTGGGAATCAAGACTGCAGGGGAGAGCACGGCCAGAACTTTTAGACTTTTGGCTTCCTTTCAGTGGACTGCTGAGGAGGCTAGCAAGGGGAATTAGTAGGAAATCTGCCATCTTGTCTAACATGTAGACAAAGTTCTGCAGGAGCTTCATCAATATAGGCCTTTCACTTTTCTTAATTGATAAATAATTTTTTGAAAGTATTTCTTTCCAGGAAGCAGCTTAGCTGTATGCATTAGTATTTCCTCTGTATTTAAAGTACTTGCATGTACATAAGTAGTTGAGACCTAAATGGCTGGGATTAACAAAAATTCAGGTTTTAATCTTGTGAATGAGCTTCTAGTAAAAACCTTGTGCAATGATGGAGCCTTATAGCTTTATTGATACTCTTTGTGAGCAAGTGTTCACTTCTTGTGTATCTATCCTATTTGTGGTATTGGTACCTTAGCCTGAAATAAAGTAAGGTTTATCACTAAGTAGGTGAGACTAGTCTGGGTTTTGTTCAAAACATAAATTGCAATTCAGAGGAAAATCAGGACCTAGATTACCACTATGCCCACCTTGGAGTTATGTGTGAGTCTGTCAGGGTTCTGGGTGAGGTTTCACTGATCATCAGCTCTGTGAAGCAGCTGGCAGCACAATGGAGTCATTATAAAACCTGTTGTACTCACAGTGACTAGGTAAGTTCTGTGCATCTTATGGCCCTCAGCTACATGAAACTTTTTATGTGGCTTGTAAAGTTAGTAAGCTGGACTGCATCTGATGCTTCAGGTGGCAGGTGCCTGTACAACCCTGGGGAGAAAAGGGTGCAGTATCTGGTAGTGTAGTGTGTGTTACAAACAGCCTGACCTCCTGGCTCTAACAGAATCTCTACAGAGAAATGTGTTTCGATTTATGTTTTTTTAGCACACTGAAGTTGCTTCTGCCTGGGCCATGCTGATAGTGTTTTGCTGCATACGGATTTAATAAAAGTCTAAAAATGAGTTTGTCATGATTAAAACCCTGAGTCAGAGCATATGATGGTGAAAGTGGTCAAAAGTAAGAATATAATTGATGTTTCTTTAATATATCTAGGATTTTTAACTACAAATAACTATATTTAAGGAGTCATGAGGTTTTGAAAAAATACTCAGTTTACTTCATCCAGCTTGCTGGAAAATAATTCTGCTCTGTTCCATTAATGTTTATAAGGGGAAAGGCTACTGAATAAATTTACCTTCTCTGGTTACTGTTTGTATGAAACATACATCAAGTTTCTCTGATTGTAGAGCCAAAACTGCTACAGATGTCCCTGATTTGCACAACTAGTAAGTAGGTAGACTGGATGGGAACAAACCCTGAACCAGATGGAGGACTAGTTTATGCAATTGCAGCATTTTCAGACATGTGAAATGTTGTCTGTGTGAAAGAGCTCAACTGGTTGTACTAGTTAACCCTAGCTATGTTCTTCTCTCTTCTCTGTGGGGAGAATACACCTTGTGTTATGGGAGTTGATGCCTTAAGAAGGGCAGACTCTTTTTTCCGTAAGTATTATCAATTGCTGGATGAGAAGAGACCGTTGCCTCCAGATTTCAGAATACTTTTAGGGCAGCAAACATGATGACAAATAAATTTATGATTTGGTGAAGGTACAAAGTAGACATATGGATTTTGTCCTAAAGACATTTTTAACCTACCAGGTTTTGCTTGAAACCACAAATAATTAGTGCATAAGCTTAAATGCAGTCAAAAGTTTTGATTGTAGTTATTATTGGGTAAGATTTTGATATTTTTCAGTAAGTCTATCCAGTCTTTCCTCGAGTTTCTTTATAATTGCTTTTGGAAAATTAAAATAAAAAAACGACTACGTAGAATGTGCTCTTTTTGCCCTGCAAGTTTGTTTTAGAGAACCAACATCTCACTTTCTCTTCTGAAGGCCCAATGTGTGCTTCATTGGATTTCTGAGTCTTATTGTGATAAGGTCTGCATTTTGATACCTAAAAGGAAATAGGAAATGAGACAATATGGGTCTGGCACTGTTACTCCCTTTCCATGTTCAAATAAATGGCATGTTTTTATAACTAGGAGATAAAACTGGCTCTCACAAGGGAAGTGGTTACTGTAGCTGGTTCTTACCATGGTGACTTTTGATAAGCATTTGTTGCCTTACTGTATACTTATTTGCGGTTGCTAAAACAGCCTGTAATTACAGGATTTAAAATGCTTAACCCTTTCTGTTTAACTGCACAGATCCTTCAGTAGTTCTGAGTGGGCAGCCAGGGAATAAGAGTTGAGAACTGCTATTCTGTATTCACACAACAGCTTATTTCCAACTTTGTGTAAATGCATGACTGGCTGGGTAATGCTTAACCCAGACATACTGAGCAAGTAGATAGGAAGGCTTTCTTGTGAAAGTGTTGACCTTCCCTGTTGACAGCATTCAGAGGAATACTTTGTGTCCTGTGTCTGAGTGTACTTGGAGTATTTGTTGTTACAAATATGGCTGAAGCTGACTGTGCAGGTGCCTTTTGGTTTTCCAGGGTAGGATTATGTAACAGTATGTTCTTCCCTGGTCCTGGGCTGAAATCAGCCTTGTTCCAGGTACACTTCAAAGGCATGTCTGGCTTTTGATATCTGCATGGACTTGGGGCTCTGTCAGCCTTTGCCTGTCACAGGTTGCCTGACATTTTAATGTAGCAATTAATTCAATGAGTGACATCAGTCTTCAGTTTTCTAGTTCAGTCAGGTCACTCGAGTACCTAGTATAAGATTAACTTGTTGAGAAAAGTATTTCCATAAACGGTCCATTAGTAAGTCACACAATCATGACTTGTTTCACATGCAGGCCTTCCACCAACTATAGTTTCACTGGTGTGTCCTGGAAACTGGTTTTTATTTCTTGGCTTTTATAAAAGTATTATGGTTTCATAGTGATTTGAAAAGCACTTGCACACCTGTTTAAAGAAGTGAGGCTGCTTTCCCAGTTACTGTTCCTTTTTTGAGAGGCTGCTACTATCATACAAATTCTCATGGTAAGAAGTAAAATGAGCCTGACATCTTCAGGGATCACAAATGTTAGCTTAATCTTTGAATGTTTTATTAAAGTTGAGTAAGTTAAAGAAAATGTGTGTTAAAGAAAATGGTTTTTTGTTTTCTTTTTCTTAGATATGTCTTGTAAAGGTCTTTCAGAATAGTGTTCTTTTCGTTGTAAAATGAGTATATTGCAAATGTGGTTTGTTGATGGTAGTTAAACTTGTAGGACTTCTGATCATGCATTGATTTGAAGTAAGATTCCTTTTGTAATCTCTTAATATGTGGTGATGCCATTAAACTGGAGCACCTTCTAGAGTTGCAAGATGTGTGGATTTTTTTCCCTGCTCTTTTTGTTCCTTTAAGTAAAACTTACACTGAATAGCAAATTAAAGAAAATAAAATTGGATTATGAATTTGTAATAATGAAGTTCTGGGATATATTTCTTACTACATCCTGTAAACAAGTTGTTATAACTAAGGTTGAAAATCCATTTAGACGAGTCATAACGCAGTGGGGTAGTCACAAATGGACTAGTTCAGCTGCCCTGCTGCTCAGACTGCACAGTAGTCACCTGTTTAATTTGCTGCTGCTTTATCATTTCATATGTTGAATCACTGCTGATCAGTTTCTTGGTAGCACATCAGGAAATTCAGATTCAATTGTTGTTACTGACTTCTTTTGGGTGAAAGATACCTCCTCTGCAGCAAGGGGCATAATTTACCTTAAGTTGATTTAGTGAAACCTTGGGCTCTTATTTCCCATATTTTTATGTTTTTCATTGCTATCACTGCTTCAAGTTATAGTCCTATTTGTGTTTCTTATCTTTAAATGTGTTGCTTAAAGAAACAACACTGTGATTTAGGTTTCTACTGATTTTTGTATGGATTCTGATTTTAAATCCTCAGATACACTGTGCAAGTGTGGACAACTCTAAACTTACTGAGATTTCACTTATGATTGTTTCTGCAAAATCACGCGTGAAACTTGGAGGAAAGTTTTATAAAGGCAAATGTGACAATTTGATCTTTCCAAATAAGAATTAACGTTCTTAAATATAATT
>VWZG01006355.1:24233-49700 GCA_013396735.1 Grallaria varia
TAATTGTGAGTAAGACAGTTATGGCTGCTGGCAAATAAATGAAGTCAGTTTAAAATTTGTATATTGATCCAATGAATCTAGTACAAAGAGTGAGCAACCAAGAATTTGCTTCGCAAGGAATTTAGAAAAAAGGCACAAAGATAAAATACTCTTTTCATCTGTGCAATTTAGATTTTTACACTATGAAAATACTGTAACATAGTTGTGTGTATAGAGAATTACAGAAACCAGTTCTGTATGAGCTGTGCTTCCTCAAATCAAAAAAGCATTAAGTGAGCTGAGCCTCACCTGTGCCTTAAATACATGCTGGTACTTGAATAGGCTCAGAAAACATACTGAAACTTCTAACTTTTTTTTTTTTTTTTTAACATCCAGTTGGATTCTCATTCATTAAAGTCACATTTTTATGGTCATGTATTTCTGCTTTCTAGATTGCTGTAATTCTGTGTTTATGTTCATGAGAAAATAAACCTCACTCTCCTTTCTAAAATTTCTTTTAAAATTCAATTAATAGTTCTGAATTTCTCTTGTTTATATTTGACTCATATGTTTTCTGGAGAATGCATCTTTTGTTCTTTTTTCTTTACTCTGCCCTCTTTGACTAGAATTGTTTATGTAGAAGGGAAGGTCAGATTTTAAATACAGCTGAAATATAGAATTAGTTGCTTCAATGTGAAGCTTAAATTTGATAACAGCTTTGGGAGGCTTGGCATTTTTAAAAAATGGAATTGCTCCTGTGGCTACTTTCATATGAATTGGGAATTTCTTTTAATGTGAAGGCAGGAAGGGGAGCAGTCCAGAAGTGCAGTCACTTTTAGTCTTCTTCACCTTCTTCAGGAATGCAATACCATTTTTTTTCAAAGCTGACAGTGAGGGCAAAGTAATAGGAGTATTTTTATCAGCCAGTTTGCTTAAAGTGATGTGGTTTATTTTGACTTGCTAATAATTGAGTGCACTATATTAAATGTTATTTGCATTATTACTGTCAAGTTGGAAGTAGTTAAAAATCTTCTAAGAATAATGCTGAAAATTTGTTTTTCTCAAAATGCATGTCTTGGTTGAGGTGCTTTTTGTTAAGTGTCTGTCATGAGAGACTAGATGGCTTTCACCCTCCAGTTTGTACTAGTAGGTTTTGGTGGTTCTTTTTTTTAAGGTCATCTTTTTAATGGACCAGAGTTTGTTGTTGCATGAAGAAATTGTAAGATGGTTTTTGAACAGAAATAGAAGATTCAGTCAATGTTATCTTAACCTTCCCTTAGACAACTGAAATAAAATGAACTGGAAACCAGATTAAGACACACTTGAAAGCACAGATTCACTTACTGCCTTTCTAATTTTAGGGCATTGTGGTGGTCAAAACTACTGGAGATTTCATGAGAAATGGGTCATAAATTGCAGTAAAAACTTGCTGAAGGCGTATATGCATTAATTTCAGAAATTCCTGTTAACAGTATGATGCAGAAGGAGTATCTTGGTGAATTAGTGCTGTGAAGAAACTGAAGAGCTCTTTTAGATTAGTTCCATAGTGAAATGACAACATTTGCAAACCGTCAGGCTATTGCACCTTTTGTAAGACAAGGTGATTTCTCCATCAGTCTCAAAACTTGTATCTGTGTTAGCTGACATTTGGGTCTTCCAGTGGGATTTGGAGAGAACAGTTGAGTTCTGGCTTTACTGAAACTCTGTAGCAGGATAAACATTGTCGTTTATGGCTCTGGATCTGCCTTTGTTGGTGTTTCAGGTATTTTCCATTTGTTGTTCTTCACTGCATAAAAAAATAGGGAGAAAATTAGGAAAAAATGTTTCTGTAATTAAGTTCTGTACTAGATTTTGGAAGGTGGGTTTCTGATTGTGGCTTCTTACCTGAAAGCTCAGACACCCATGGAATGCTAATTTAAATAAAGTTGTTCTTGTAGGTGCAAAATTATATAGATGACTTCCAAACATAAGATTGTTAAAATAAAGTGCATATTCTTTCTTGATGACACCTATGTTTCAGTCTAATACTGTTGTTTGAAATCTCTTAGATTTATTAAGTAATTTTTATTAGTGTTTACTCCCAAGGAGGTCCTGAAAAGTGTTTATGTACTTAGATACTGACGTTAATCCAGCATAGGTCTAGTATCTTTTGACAATTTAGCTGTATGTTTCATACTACCAGTGGTACTTTTAGTGATCAAATGGAGCTTGTGAAGGGGTGTGCAGTGGAATAATCAACATTTGCTCATTATTGTACTAACTGGTAGAATATAAGAAATGAGAAGAAGGATTCAGACAAAGATAACTGTTCCTCCCTGACACCATGGCCTCAGCTCCCACACACTAGTGGCACTTGTGCATTGTGTTTTAAATTAGACATAGGTATTTTTGCTTATTGTTCTCATACATTTGTATGCTGCTGCCCTTCATAAGGGAAGAAAACTGTGGATATGTCAGTTGAGTAAGAAAAAGTAAAAACCCCAAATAACTAACTTGCTTCACACATTGATCATAATTTTTGTTGGTAATACTTCAATTCATGGGCTAGATTTCATTACTTGCTTTCTTCTTAGTAAGAACATTGCTTTTAAATTAATGCTGTTAGATAAATGCGAGCAATTCTCTTTGCTTATTTGGTCCTGTACTGAGGAAAGAGTAATATGTGTTGTCCTATGGATAAGAGATATCCATACCCCATGGAAATGTAAGTAGTTTACTTTCTAATGTACCCTGGGACTGGAACTGGTAAGTTGTAAATGGAACAGCCAGGTCCTAGCTGGACAGCAACATCTCCCAGATAAGATGATGTTTTCTTTACCACTTTTAGGTAAAGGTCTTATATGTGAATGACACAAGATTTCTTTAGCTGTAAAGAGAATAATTTTATAAGATAAATATTTGCATTTTGTGAACTATAAAATGACTCTCCCTAAAAAGACAGAACAGGGTTTTTTCTCCTAGATGGACCTTTAAAATTACTGCTATAAAAGTCTTCTGAGAAAAATTGCAGGTAACAAGTCCTGTGTACTTTTTTNATGTACTTTTAAGTTGACTGGTATACTGTACTGTTTGTAACAGTTCACTGTAAAAGTTATGTAAGACTTACACTCTTTTATAATTGTTGAAACAAAATGCTGTATATCTGTTTTCTCCCGCCATTTTTGGTTTTTGAATGTTATAATCTGTCAAAAAGGAATTGCTTTGTAAAACATGCTCAGATACTGTAACAGTGCTTGAAAGTAACCTGTTTTCCAGATGCCCGCCTCACATGGACTGCGTTTCAGAGATTTTTGTGTATAACAACGGAAGGGAAGAGAAGGGCTCTGTCTTAGCCAGATAAGAGAAACCGAAAGTGCGTGGCTAACTTTTGCAAAATGCTTCTTTGTTCCCTGGCTCTGCAAAAGGAGTCCTTATGAAGCCTTCTTTAACTTCCATTAGTAATTTTCTTTGTCATAATGCCATCCGTCTCATGACAAATATCACTGTAATGTCTGTACTGAATTTTCTGTTTCAGAGAGAGCATGAGAATTCATCTTTCTTGATTAATGTCTGGTCATGTTCTGTCTGAGTCTTGGGAAGAGGTTGTTGGTGCCCTCAGAAATCCAAAGTGGGTTTTTTTGTTTTGTTTATCTTTAATTCTGCTGCCAGCTTCTCTTCATAGCTGAGGTACCATTTTCAGTGTGATAATGGAACACTAACATCAGCTGGGTACAGTAATCTGTTCCTGTTTGCCTGTTAGATGATGAAAAAAGTGACAGTCATTTTGATAGTTTTACAAAGCAGGAAATTACAGGCTTCTTATGCTTTGTCAGAAACTTCAATGCCTAGGGCAGGAAGAGCTGCTGAGAACCCTAAGAACATGTTCCAAGACACAAACACAGTGTTTCTGTTTTAGCTTTACTGTTTGTCAGGAAACTAATTTAACTGAACACTCTGTTTTCTTTTTCTGATAGTTTGTAGTAGTTGATAATCATGCTCTGATTTCTTTAGGTGTAACTTTGAAGTAATTTTTTAGCAAGACATGGTTGCAAACAAACCTTATTTTTGAGAATTCATTGCTAGTACAGTTACCCTAGGGAAAGCTTTCATGAAGTGGAACTTGCATTGCTTTTTCTTCTCTTCTGGATGGTATATACGTGATAACACTGACAGATGTGTGTGTTTGCATGTCTGCTTGCATGAACAGCTTCCTTTAGAGTTTTAACATGAACCATAGTTGTACAGTTCTGTCGCCAAAAGGTCAAGTGGGTCACTTGGGTTTTTCAGTCTGCCAGTTTGATTTGAGTGAAACTTACACATTGAATAATTAAGTGAAAAAAATTTTTATTGCAGTTTAAATTTAGTTTTACATAATGGCATTTCTGGTGTAATATTTTTCCAAACACTGAAACACTGGGATTTCTTGTTTCCTTCTTATGTAATAATGCTGATAGTGTGGCGTGTTATCAAGGAGATGCAATGCCTTCTACCTAGAGAAGTCAAAGACCTTTTCAAGATAAACTTATTCAAAGCGAAAATCAGGAAAGCAAAGCCTGTACGTGTGGACCAGTTTTTCTCAGTACCTCAGGAGAGTACCTGAGCACCTTTCTCTTTTTTGACTTAGCTACAGGAGCAGATTTTATGATTACGATTCTTTTATACTTGCCTTGGGATTTTAAAAGAAAGGGGAAGCTCAAAGTGTGTGTATGTCTTTATGCAAACTTTTTAAAGTTACCGTATTCCCCAGCCTACAGTTTTTCTGATTTACAAAAATGAAGGTTTGTTCCCTGACCTACCTTTGTATGCAAAGGTGGCAAATATATTTGAATAAACAATGTGTATTTACTGCTAACGTATATCTAAAGATTTTCTGTACTGGAGCTAAGTTCAACTGTCATGCTGCCTTTTTTTTTTTTTTTTTTTTTTTTTGCCTATGCTTNAGTAAACATAACTTTAAAATTTTCCTTGAGGTCAGCTCAACTACTTTTAAACATCTCGGGTCATTTCACAACATGCCTTCAATTTCTAGGGCGCAGTCTACATACAAACCAGCAGATGAAAACTTACAGCAGATCAAAAATCAGTTGAACAAATTAACAAGGAGGTATCCTCCTCTCATTTCTCCGTGAAACCATGCATATGCTGGTGAAGGTGGAGAAGAATCCAGTGGGAGGAGTTGCTCAGAGATTGTTCTGTGTTTTTACTACGGCATACACAGATAGCTGCAGTTTTACATAGGATACTGGGTAGATGGACTTGTGGTTTGGTCTTAGAGATGGTCTTATGGGAAGGTCCTGTGGAGTGACAGACTGTACAGCTGGGAGCCTTGTGAATACACAGGGTCTACAGTTATTTGTAAGCTCTATTCTTATATTTATATCGGAGTCATATTACCATGTTTCCTTTCTGTCCTGGAAGTGTAGCATTTTCTTCCTACCATAAAGAAAAAACAAAGGAAGTTGTTATTTTGGGGGAGTAACCTCTTTATCAGAAAACAGAAAAAAAGGTAATATTAATTGCTTTCAGAGTGATAAGCTTTCCAATGCATCTGATCTCATGGCTGCAGGTCATAACCCTGGTTGTCTTACTGAGTTGAAGGGGAGCAAACCACAGTTTTTGGGGGCTGTTGTTTCTACTTTGACAGCTACATTTTAATGAGATTTTCTTCACCCAATGAAACTATAGTCATCGGAGTGGTAAGTCCCATTGCTGCATGTGGGGACATCTTCTCTACTGAAATAAATCTGTATTACAGTGCATGTGTACTGTGAAAGAAGCTTGTTTGTCAGAAATGCCATCCTCTTTGCTTTCCTGGGAAACTGTTGGAGGACCACATCCAATCCAACAGTTTTCCAGTTTCTCTTCTCCAACTTCAAGTTTCAGTGTGCATGGTAGAGTTTCGTCTTTTTGATCTGAAGTCAGATCCATGTCAGTAGGGATAAATAGAAATGAATACTTGAGGCAGGGAGTGGGGACTCCTCAAACTGACATTGCATCTGGGAAGATGATATATGGAACTGTTTCAACAGGTTACCTACCCAGGTTAAGATAGCTTCTGGCCCCTTCTCCCTTTGTAGTGGCATAAATAGCTGTTTATTCAGAGCCTAGGTATTTAAATTACCTAATGTGTTTCTAGGCTTGTTACCACTTTAGTTCTAATGTTTGTACTTGACCTAAAAGCATTCTAGCAGCAAGTTCAAGATCCTACTTGCTCGTGAATATTTTACGTACTCTTTGCAGTTTGATTATTATTTTTTTAATAGTGTATTTTTTCATGCTTAAAAGCATCTGCATCTGTAAATCTTGAGTGTTTATGGCTGAGATTTAGATTCATTACCAAAGTAAAAAAACTTAGAGTACTCACAGCACCCTGGGTTTTCTTGAGTGGATATGGAATGGAAGATAGAGGAGTGAGAAGAAATGAAATTTGAATGTCTTGCTTAAGTTGGTTTGCTTTCAGATGAATAGTCTAAAAAACTATTTTAACTTTTTTTGTGTTTTGTTCCTCAAATTTTTGAAAGCCGCTTGATGAATAATTAAAAAAGCTTGAAAATTTTACATTTTCTGTGCTGTCTCCTGGAATAAACTCTTAGTACTCTCTCAACTTCCACTTTTACAAATGTTCTATGTGACTTCAGTTGGATAGCATTACCTGGGACTCACTTCAGCTGTTATTTAGAAATTACATTATATTGTTAAAATACCTTAATATCTCTGTCACATACAGCTTGTGTATATACATAACTTTGTTGCAGCCTGCTACAAACTGCTTTATGTTGTAAAAAAATGCAGTCCTTCTGAATTTTCTGTTGTATTATTTAATTCAACTCTGTCCTATAGAAGAGACTGTATTCAGTTTCCCTCTATTGTATGAACACATGATTAAGTTTGAATATTCAGAATAAAATTGTCAGCTTTCCTTGTTTTTTTTTGAGATAAAATTCTACATTCCTATTTAGTTGATTTTGTGTTTTCTAATGAGCTAAGGAAAATGTTGCATCTTGTTTTTATGAAAGCCAGATTATCAAAGATTAATTACACATTTTTTTCTAAATAGCCTAACATTATTTTTTCATAATATATACAATTTTAGGAAGTTTAATTTTGAAAGTAGACATCAGGAAGTAGTTATTTTGGACTGAGCTGCCTAGAAAACAGTTTTCAATCGTGGCTTCAGTTTGGAATCTTACGGTAGCTTTATTACTGACGATATATCACATCCTACTGTGCCTCTTCCCTGAAAAGAGGAGCACAGCAGTCTTCGTGGGTCTAAATGCCTGTCACACACTGCTGTAACTACATTTTCCCACAGACACTGGAACTAAATTTAAGGATGGCAATTAACAGTGCATGGACTCCTAGTCTAGCTGTGTGTTTGCACATTCTGCCTAATGCTGAATTTTGTGTTACTGTGGTTTTTAAAACATAACTGTGAAAATACTATCTTGTACACAGGGCTATATGCAGCAGGCTTTCTACTTAATGTGGATCTTTAAAATGTTCAGTGTGTTGGTGACAACATGAATGAAATACGTTCATTTTATGATCCTTTCATAAACGAGACAGTCATACCAGGGATTGGTACAGTTTACATGCTTTTCAAACATATAGATAGCTTAACTTGCTCTGCAAATTATTTTCTTAATTAAAATAAAAACTTTGCAAGGACAGAGCTAATATATGTGAAACTGAAAATCACAGCTCTGATACCTGCTTGCTTTACAAAAACAAAAGAATTCTGGGATAATCTGAATAAAGCATCTGGAATTCAGGACTGTCTGAAGTTCCACTGCTGCCTGAGTCATACTAATTCCTAATAATGATTGTTCTTGTTGATCAGGTGGTGGTGGCAGTGGCAGCTAGGAAGCAGAGGAATCCAAACAAAATATTTGTAATCTGACTTTACCTTATTTCAAATTGCTTATTTCAAACGGGTGGTAGTACTTGTGCATAGTGTGGTGTTTTTTTTTTAGGGAAGCATGCTGAGACAGAAAAATCATACTTGAGATGAGGATGTGCTTTCAGTTGAGTGTTTTTGGCAGTTGGCATTGCTATTATTACTTTATGTTTCTAAGTGAAAGTTTAATGATAATGTCAGCTTTCCAGAGAATTGCTCCATTAAACTTCACACTTATTTTGGAGAGGGCGAACTTGGACAGAAGATGGATGTTTGAGGATTGCTTTGATGAGCTTATACGAGTAGGCCACAAAAGCCTAGTGTATAGTATTGCAGAACAAACACAATGTTTGTCTTTCAGGCTGTGTGGGAGAACAGTTTAAAAATCTGAAAGCACACTTGTGTGTTAACGGTTCTTTTTCTTTGAAGCTTCACTGAGCACTGCTATCTCAGCTGAAGTGGTGCTGGAGGGTCATCGTCGTGGCTAGGTTTCATGAACGAAGATTTGGGAAGGGCTCTACCCTCGCTTGCTGCAAGCGCGCTGATGGCTAAAGAGGCCGATGTGAGATGGGCAAGTCCGGTTGCAAAAGGCACAGCAGAAAGTCTCCATAGGCGGTGTTGGCGAGGCGTTGTCTTTTCTCCTCAGGACTGATTCTGTGTGTGTTCTCAAAGGAATCAGCAGCATTATGGATGGTGTGTCTCCTTGCCTCCCGATTGGAGAGTGGACCATTGATGGTAGTCAATATGGCCAAGGCTTCAGGGAGTCCTTGTATCTCCTCTTCAGGGCTCCTCTCTTGCGGCAGCCAGTGGCAAGTTCACCATAGAGCACGATCTTAGGGAGGTGGTGATCCTTCATCCTGGAGATGTGCCCTGCCCAGCGTTCTCAGCAGCATGGCTTCAATACTGGTGACTGCTGCCTGTTCAAGGACAGACACATTAGTCACGTAATCAGACCAGTGGATGTTTAGGACAGTGCGAAGGCAGTGCTGATGTTGCTGGAGGGTACGTACTGCACAGATGGTTAATAACTCCTCCCTGTTTATACCTTTCAAGGTCCTTTGTTGTGGATTAATTTCATGGCAGTTCTTAACCAAATATTTCTTGGTTGCTGGCTCATGGCTTCAAGTCTTTCATGCAGTTCAGCTTTGACTTTATTAATTGAGAAGTTTGTGTGGGCCCAGTGTAATGGGTTGACCATGGCCAGATTCCAGGGACTCACTAAATCCACTCCGCAGCTAGGCAGAGGAGAGTGGTAAAAATAAGAGCTGGGAGAGATCACTTATTATCTTCACAGGCAAAACGGATTCAAAGTGGATTTTTTTTTCTACGCACCACCCTCTGTTCTTAAATATGTTTTCAGAGGCATTGCTGTGATCTCTAATTGGCTCAGCCCTGGCCAGCAGCCTGATGTCCCTCCTGGAGCTGACTATCATTGGCTCCCATGGGACAGGGAAAGCTTCTAGTAGCTTCTAACAGAAGGCCCCCCTGTAGCCTCCTCACCCCTCCCCCCAACTAAAATTCAGCTACGGAAACACAGGACACCCAGACATTCCTATTGGCCACCTGAAAGATGGGCTGAGTAGTTGTAAGTTTTATATGACTAAAGAAAAGTTGGTATCAGTGAACTCAAATGGTAAATCAGAATCTGTTATCTTGAATGCTCACAGTCTGATGAAGTAAGACGTTTAAATGAACAGATAGTTACAAAGAAGGATATGAGTTCATTCACTTGTAAAGTACAAAATATTAGTACATTTCTGATGGCTGTCATATTAAACATTTAAACCAAGTCCCAAATAAAGCCAAACTTGAATTTTAAGTGCATCATTGTAGCTCTCCTTCTTAAATTTCCTTTGTAAGGTAATATGAGAAAAATATCTTTGTCATTGAAAACACGTCTCCTCTGCCAGAAGTATACATATGTCTATATTCCCGTGCTCAAGATAACTATCTTACGTCTATACTTTTCATGCATCCTACTGAAAATACTGTTGGTAATTGTCTTGCCACCAGTGCTGTAGTTTTCTCAATGAGAAAGTGAATGCACTCATTTGTAATCATTTTATAGCTGCTATTTCTAAGACAATGATCATTTCTTTTTTTGCTTGTGGGTTAGGATAAATGATTAAAGCTTTCTTACACGTCACTTTGATACCTATCTATGGTAACGAAGCAAGCTACTTGTGTGCTGCTGTTAATACTTTTGAAAAAAAGTGTTATAGAGATTTTTCAGTTTCGACTGCTTAAGTTTTTATAGTTGTTTGAACTCCCTTGTACGTTCACAAGACTTGTGTTCCGTGATTGTCTGTGCTTATTCCTGTTTATAAGTTCCACGGTTTTTACAACTTTTTTCCTCCTGGCGTGATTCTTTTGAATCAATTAAAAAATAGCAGTAAATTTGGATAGTATTGTTATGTTTAACAGTAGTGTATGAAAGTTCAAGTTAGTATTGTGACTCCTTCGCAGCCAAACGCCATACAGTTACCTTGGGGAAGAGATCTCAGAATGCAGTTTTGAACATACATTACTCTTACTCATTTATACTGCTGATTAGAGAAGACAGGAAAATACTAACTCTCCATTTGTGGAAAACTTTCCTCTATTCCTCTTCAAAAGAGTTTTTATCAGTAGTAACAATTTGTTCATTGTTCTGCCAATCATACATACAGCTGGCATGATCCAGAGTTTGTTACTCATTTTAAAATATTACTGCTGATTTTCAGTGCATTTTGTGGTCTCGAAGTCCTGCATGAGGTTAGAGACAGATTTATTCCAGCTACGGTGTAAGTACATATACCACAATGTTTGAATAATGCAGTAGTGAGAGATGGGTAAATGTCAGTGTAGATTTGAGGTTGGTCCACAGTGTGGTTTATTTTGACCTTGGTCATATCTTTTGATCTTTTCGTACTGCCTTAGATATAGAAAGACTTTCAGTGTCCACAGTGGTGTGGTGGTATAATCAGTATAGTGATGGTATTTTAAGAATTTTTGCTAAACAATCACCATCCAATCCTGGTAGAAGGAAAATATTTCTTATAGATGGCAAGCATGGGAATACTAAAAAGTGCTATGCTTGAATCAAAAATTGCTGTTTGATTTCAAAAATAAGTGCAAGAAATTACAAGTAGCCAAAGCATTTTCTGGTGGGAGATATTAGTTTAGAGAACTCCGAGCAGTTAAGTGGGATGCAGAGAGCTGGTGTGTAGAACTGTACATGCTGAACACTGGTTTTAGTGAGCAGACAGATGGCAGAGTTCTTGATGGCCCACAAAATCTGTGGCAGGTTGGGAGTAATCTGCTGGAAGTCAGTGTCCTAACTAGAATCTAACATAATGAAGGCATCTTTAAAGAGACCAGGGTGTCTTTAAGACTTAGCGCTTTATGTAAAATACTGCTGCTCTTTCATGAACCTGGACTTAATAGGACCACATACGTCTCACTAGATAAAAATTAATTAGTTTTGCTAATTTCATTTGATTGTTTCACAAACAGAATGAACGATGCCAGCTGAGCCAATAGCTCTTATTTTTACATCATCCCTCAAGTACTGTGTAAATGCTTAATTTTGCTTCCAATTTCTCTTGCACAGTATGTCTTGATGAAATCAGACTATTCCTTTTCATATACTAGGATGTTTAGCATAAGTGTATTATCTTACATATATAATTGCTTCTTTGTAATATATGTAGTGTTGTTTTTGTCTTTTTTATGACAGAGTGCCCATGATTTATGAATCTGTTATTTGTTGGTACTTGTGGACAGGAGAATATGTTGTGCTTGGGAGGGAATAGTTAATCTGAAATTTGAATGCAAAGGCTTTCTGATCAAATTTACTTCACATTGAACATGGTGTCCTTCCGCAAATCACTGGTGACAAGGTGAATCTCTCATAAAGTGATGCTTCTCCTGTGTTACACTTTCACACTGCTATGTGAATGTGTCTGAAATTTCTAAGTAGGTTTTTAAGCAAGTACTGAAGAGACCCATTTTTTCTTATCCAAAGGGTTGTGAGCTAACTGCATTTTTACTCTGACAGTATGTAATTTGTAATTAGTATCAAGAACTACGTTTCTAAAAAAGTACGCATTACTATAAATTAAAAACTTAAGTACATCATTATTAGTGAGATATAAATGCAGCAAAGTTTTAGAATAAAATCTCAGGAATATACTGAAGATTATAATTAAAAATTGTATATTTTTGTTAGGGTATATTTTTCATATAATTGCTGTCTTGTGTTGGCATCCTTGCTTTATCATCACAGACCTATTTGGTTATTATGGAAGAAGTGTATTTATTGCTTGCTAACTACATAACAGGATTTATCATAATTTTTTAAATTATCTAACTGAACACTGCCCTCCTCATCTGTTAAGATTCCTGCACTTATTTTTTCTTTAATAATAGAGATTTTAAGAAAGACAAAATAGGAGTTACTGAAGCTATACCCATTTTTAGCCATATTTTTTAGCTTGCAGAACTTTTGAATGCCTTTTCCTGCAATTTTTTTTATCTGTGCTAACTTGTTATCTTACAAAAATAAACATTTGTAATAGTAGCTGCCATTGTTAAAGGGGGTGTAGTTACTGTATGCTTGGCCTGTGAGTAGATTAGCTGACAGATACCACCAAAAGGTCTCCTTGTTGTGCAGGGGCACAGAGCTCTCCCCGTGCAGCACAGAGCACTCTCTGCACCTGGGGAAGCACTGTATGTGTGAGCATTAAGGAACTGAAGAGCCTGATTCTGCATTTTTGAGAGCCAGTTCACCTTTGGCTTTCTGCTGCTAGAAGACATGCTGCTCAATATGGTGTACAAGTGGGGGAAGGGTTGCTGTAGGGTTGTATTTCTTCACCCAGCAGTTACTCAGACTAGGCTTGCAATGAATTTTTTACTTTATTTCTGAACCCTAGGAAAGCGTTTTATGCCAGAGTCAGAAATATATGTGGAAACGTTTAGTTGAGTCTGTCAGTGAGAAAGACTTTAGCAAGGTCTTTAGCAAGTAGTGCCTGTTTAGCATAGCTTATTTTTCCTATATCATAACATATAATATTATTTATATTAATTCCCAGGGCAACGAATTGATAAATATATGGACAAGAAATATGAGAAGAAAAGAAAAAAAAGTAAAGCATAAAATTAAAAAAAATAGTATTAAATAACAAAAACAGACACAAATAAAAAAACTAAAACCAAATTTGAATGATTAGGATACTAGGGTCCTGCTTCATGACTCCTAAATACTGCTTCAGTACAACTAGATGACAATAAATGGTTATAATTGCCAGCAGTATATGCTAAGAAATAACTATAACCTGGAGAGAAAGCATGTTAGTCAAATAATTCTTCAGAAAAGAGCAAACCTGTTAAACATCTTTCTGCATCTCTGGTCTCTTTCTGTAAGGCCAGTGAGTTTTGGGCTTTACAGCTTTTTGAATTTTACTTTAAATCATTTAAAGACTTAGTGGTTTTGAATGCAGTTAGTTTAGTTACCCATTTACCCTACATATCATTTTCCTAACTAACCAGTTATTAAGTCATAAAATTTGTAGAATATGTTATATTTCTTTGCTAGAAATAATGAACTTATAAGCCTTTAATTTTTTGCTTTCTTTTGTCACTTATGGTATTTTGCTGAGAGAAGTTTAAAATTTTCTTCCCAGCAGTGATCTTGAAACACGTGATATCTGCTGATAATTCTGCCATTTTGAATGGTGTCAGAATGTTCTCCATTCCCTTTCTTGTTTATAACTGTTTCAGAAATCATTTATTAGGTTGTAGCTTTTGAACTTCTATGTAGTTCATCCTGTCCAAGTTACTTGTTTGTATGCAGTTTTATTTCTACCATTCTGATTGGAAGTGGAGACTGGAGTATGCAAGTTTATCTGCTTATCCCTATTGTCTGAAGCTGACTCAACAATTTTTTTTATATGAAATACCTGATGTTCTCTGTTGAGGACAGAGGAGTTAAACTGGCTGAGAAAATCTTTATCCCATGCAATGTGTGAAGATGTTTTACTCTGCTCTGAGAATTATTGAATACATAATAAGCAATTTAATTTTTAAAAGTTGAGCAGACACTTGAAACAGTATGAATGTTCTCATATACCTGATAAACAGACAGATAAAAATAATCTTCAATGAGAACTTTGGCTTTGGACTTCTATTTTGGGTTTTATCCTACTTTTAATTCCATCTGTCTTTTAATGGCTTCAGACTTTTACATCACCAAGGACCATGTATGTTCTAATGTGATCTTTTCTATATCTTGGCCAATCTCATTTCACCTAATACTCCTGTTTTGGGTGGGACAGGCTTGAAGAATCTGAAGTGAAAGATGAATTTGTTTAAGAAGTGAAGAATCTGATTCTGTTGAAAGGGGAGTTGGCTTTTGTGATACATAACAAGACTTGATCTTACACTTCAGCAACAGCTAGAGGAGGGCTCTAGTGCACTGACCCAAGGGAAAAGAATCCCCCTGTAAAACCTGTGCTTGAGATCCTATAACCTGTTGCAGATGATAGTCATGTAGTTGACTGTCAGTGGGCACTCATGTTCCAGTGTTTTTAATGACATTAACTGCTATTCTTAGGGAAAGGCCCAGTGCTATGTTGTATTATCACACTTCAGATATATTAGTCAAAACACATACAATTACAAAGATAATTAAGCTGTACAATTATTACTAGCTTTGGGTCTCATGTATCAATAAAAGTTATCTACCTCCTGTAATTTCTTTCTAGAAATTCTGCTCAGTAATGCCATAAACTTCTGGGGTTTTAGAAACAAAATACCAGATTCTCTGGAAAGCATTTAGTATGAAAGTGAGGAATCTGAGAGATCATGTAATGTAACTCCTGTTTTTTACATATTAAAAACACCACAGCATGTGTATACCTTGATGTGTGTAAGTTGCTGCTGGGAGACTAAATAATGACAGATTAGAGGGCCGCAGGTGCTTTCTATAATACTTCGATCAGATGTCTGATAGCTTTCATAGGAAACATGCAGGAGAGAGAAGCCCATTTAGTTAGCTTTTTAATAAGCATCTGTTGTAAACAGGAGCTGTTGTTTTTCTTTGGCGTCTTTGGTAGGAGACATTTTCAGTGTCTATTGAGTGACAGATCTCAAAGGATAGCTAGGTGACTTCAGAGCAACCAATCCCTCTAATGTTTTACATAGCTGAAGTAAGTGGATTCGACTTCATATGAACTAGAAAATCCATGCAGGAAACTTACTTCTGTATGTTTTGTCATCCATCTTGGAGATTTGAGCCTTCATTGCTCAGTCTCATAGCAAAGATGATCCTTCTTGACCAGGGCCTGTGTGGTTCTGCTGAAGGGAATGGCTCAGTGTGTGGAGTTAAAGTTTTTTTTGTGAATATTGTCCTGCTAGCAGTGAAATATTCCCTTTGACAATTGCACCTTTTGACGTCCCATTCTTCAAGGGAGTACTCTGTCAGAATTATAGAACTTAATTTCACACTTCTATAACTTGGAGTTAAAGTCTCTATAACTGTTTTAGGGAGCTAAATACATGAGTCTGTAGGAAGTAGCATGTGCAATGCTGTTGTTAAATGGCAGATGCTGCTATTTAGTACCAGGTTGAAAAGGTTCCCTGGTAAGTTTTTCATTTTAATAGAATGGGCCGTACCTGATTTTTTGCTATGTTAGGATGTACACAAATGGATAGGTGGTAAATGCCAGCAGTAGTGAATTAGCAGAAGAAGGAATGGGAGACTGATAGAAGACCAGACCATGCCTTGTTCATCTTGTTTTGATTTCTTTTTTACTGATCTTCATATCACTAGAAGTACTTTATGGCAAAAGAGAAACTGTGAGCTCTACTGGAACTGTACAGGCAAGAAGTTACCTAAAAAGCTAATAGCTGACCTCTTCCATTTAGGGAAGGCTAACTCTTTTGTCCCAGCCCCCCAGTCTGAGTACTGCTCATGTCCGGTCAACTAGCCCAGTGTTTTTGAGATCTGTTGAGGCTTGGGTTGCATCTAGCAGAGTGTCCATATTCTTAATTCTTGCTTAAGGTCCTCTAAATGAGACCTTTACATCCCATCTAAGCTCACATCCAGTATAGATTGTTACCATATATGGTGTTTGCACTAAACAGAGTATATGATTTCTCCCATATTCATTCTTTCTTTCCGCCAAACCCATTGCAAAATGTATTGATCTGATACAGCTGCTGTATGACCACTTCTGTTCATGAATGTTCCCTTTGGTTGCCCATGTTTTGACCACTGCTGATATGCAAGTTACCTTTGCTGACTTGCTTTAGACAAATGTTTAAAGAAAAAGGAAAAAGGCAGCTAATAACTTTTCTGCTTGCTGTGACTGGGTATTTGTGGATACGGCAGACAGAGCTTCCTTTGCTTGGTGAATTGACTGCTATTTCAGAGCTTGCCTTTTTCCTGATGCTAATAAAATCTGGTCCAGCCTGGCTATTGGATAAAGCTTTTTTTTCCCAAATAAGATAGCAGAAGAGCCAAGACATCTAACTGTTGAGAAGCATACAAAAAGGAATTGCAGCTACAATTCAGCTTCTGTATAATGCTGTATGCCCTTTGTAAGAAAAATACTTGCAGAGAATTAGTATTGGCTTTGTTTGAAAATACTTAGTCATAGAGCAAACAAGTCGTCAGTAATATAACTATTTAATTGCTGTTTTTAAGTCTTCAAAATTAAGACAGAGAAACAAAGGACATTTTGCCTTCTCTGTTGCACAGGATGTTGCAGTAGATTGTTTCCATGCAGTACACTAATATTATTGTATTTAGTTTTATAGTTCATGAAGCAAATAATCCAAAGTGAATAATGCAATTATTAAGGTGCAGACCACTGAGCTTATGCATTAAAAAACTTTATTCATCACACTATTGAGCTTGCTCTGAACTTTAAAACTACAGTTTGGATCCATTTCTTTGGAATTTCCTGATGGGAGCTGATGTCTGTTTAAAACTACTAACACAAAGAATTAAAAAGATCCTTAGTGTTACCTCATGGGGACAAGGTTTAAAAGTTAAAATTTATCAGAAATAAAGACTCAAAGCCTTTTATCTTTTTTGCCTAATTCATGAGAAGCTGAAACATTTAAGAGCAAAGTCCTAGCTTCCTGATGAAGGAGAGGGGTGGGCTGTTGAGAAACATCAGGCTCCATGGCCCAAGCTAGCATGTTCTCAAGCTTGTTTTTTGCACTTAAGCACGTGGTTACCTTGACTCATGAATTGGTGCTGCTGTATGAATATCAGATTTCTCTGTACCCTGCAGGATCAAGTCCTTGGTGGAATATGCTTTTGATTTCTTATTTTTATGTTGTGCTGAGATACAGTGATAAGGACACTGGCAATCTAGCCCATTGCCATGTAGGAAAACTTCAGCTTGCTGGGAATAGGTAGGGGAGTTTGCTATAAATTAAAAAAAAATTTAAAAATTATTAACAAAAAAATCCTAGCAAGTTCAGGGTCACTCATTGACAGGGTCCTGCAAATATGCAGGAGCTTTGTGCAGTCTCAGAAAAAATATTTTTTCCACAGACCCAACAGATAAGAATATTTAATGAATATTTTAGCCAAGCCTTGACTTAAAATACCAAGTAGTTTTGATCACTTCAGAAGTTGTGTTCTATAAATATATATATAGTACTTAACTTCAGCATAAGATGACTATGGTTTAGTATGCAAAAGCTTTCGGATTCAGTTGGTCTCTCCCACCTGCGTGGAGGGAAAGCACAAGAGTTCTTTGTGCAGGCGAGAGTAGATTGGTTTAGCTGTCACATGAGAGGAAGATAGCTGCTTCTGCTTTTTAGAGAACAAGCAGAGATTGTGAGGCCTCCACTGTTGTATTACATTGTTCATGAATTCAAGTCCAAGGGCCTCTAAAAGACTTTTTTTATATCATTTGGGAAGTTAATCATGGTTATATGAACAAATGAAATACTGTGTCATTCTTTCACTGCTGTGGTGGTGTTTTCTGTTTAGTACGCAAAGTATTCATACAACTCAGATGGTTCATGCCATGGAATAACTAATATAAAAAAACAGAGTAATGATATTGTAACTTGCACCTATATTATTTAAAGCTGTGCTGTTCTTATCAAAGATTCTTTGTCTTTGAACAAGTTTTTTTGTCTGAGGAAAAAAATGTAAAGTTGACTTTTTACACAGTGGTTTCTTCCATATTTGAAACTTTCAGGCACATTCTTCATTTGGACACTACCTGCTGCTATATATTTGTATTTCAGGAAGTATCACTAGTTTTTGTCTCTGTTTTCAGAAGGCAATAATATGGAATTCAGTGCTGGAACAAAATTACTCTTATGTCACTTGCGTTAGTTTTAGAATTAAGCAAGCATTAATACTTAACCTCCGAAAAAACATTTATTCTTTGGTGGATTGTGTTTCTATTTGTGAACATTTTTAAGTCTTTAATCATGGGACACAGTTGTGCCTATCTAAATCAGTTGTTAAGAGTAGGTTTAGATTTAGGTTGCTTGAAAGAAAATATATTTTGTTTACAGTACCCGTTTGCTTATTACGTTTCAGTGCTGGACAGGAAGAATTATTTCCTGCCTCAGAATCCTTTGTTTCCTTTGTCTCTACAATGAGAGAAAAAAAAAAAAAATAACAGGAGTGGTCTCCTTCTGACCAGCAAAAACTTTTCATTTTTTTAAGTACAGATTTGTGACAAATTCCCCTAGTAATACCTTGCTGAAGATAGGAATTCTAATTTTAACATCGTTGTATTACCACAAATTTTACAGGGAAATATATTGTCGTACAGTACATAAATGTAGTTGCAACTGCATAGCCAGATGTTTTAAAAACTGAGACTGCATGCAGGACAGCAGCAGTTGTAGCTAAATTATTGTATAGCCCTATCTTCCACTCTGAGTTGTGATCTTATTTTTAAAATAAAATCTCATTCTGACAGTTGGCTTAATCAGGCTTGCTTATTTTTAAAGAGCACTAGGCTCGTTAAGATGGGTGGGCATCATGTGCTGCTGCTTAAGAACATGGTTTCTTGGTGATTTAGCAGATGGCTCAGCAGAATCAGGAAATCTTCCAGACTGTTCCTATTTGTTTTTCAGTTTGTATCTGACAGTACTTTTTGGGTTTTTTGCTATTGCCAGCAATCACAAGCAGCTACTTTGTTGTAGGTAAAAAAATTATAACCCCAGATAGATTACATTTTGCTTTAACAGATATGAATATGAATACAGATATGGATACAGATATAAATTTTGCTCTTACTGTAACCAACTTGAAGAGCTTTTGAGTCACCAGTCACTCAGAAAGCAACTCTCAAGGCCACTAGTCTTAATTTCATTACATCTATGTGTAGTTTAAATATACTTTAGGCCAGGTTGGATGGGTCTCTGAGCAGCCTGGTCAAATGAAAGGTGCCCCTGCCCAAGGCAGGGTGTTTGGAACTAGATGATCTTGAAGATCCCTTCCAATTCAAGCCATTCTATGATTCTGTGATAGTGTGTATTAGTTTACAGGTTCTCTTTTTTGAGACAAGTTAATATATAGGAAGAGGCACTACTTACATAGTTTTGTGCTTGTTCATCCTATGAAGATGGAAAATTTTCACCATTAATTTAGATTCATTTTGTAAATGCTTTTAAAATAGAGCTTGCAAGGTTTGAATTGCCAAGAAATGCATGAGCTATTGCAACACTTGTGAAACCTTTGGTGAATGAAATGACATAGGATAATTTTTGTATTGGTTTTGTATTTGCCAAGATGTTCCTTTTTACTCGTTATTCAATATTACAAGCAGTTGCACATTTTAAATAAATATCCATCTAAGTATGCTTCAAATGGCAGAATAACAAATTAGTTGTAACTCTTAAAAGACTTCTTGGTCTGTTTGAAATAATGTCTAAGCAGCTGCATTGTAAGGAGAGGAAGAATAGGGTGGCACAAGTTTAAGAATGCTGTGGCATTATACTTAAACTAAAATTAATCGTGTTTATGACTTTTTTTTTCTCTGCTGTAGTCGTGACATGGAGAATAAAGAAACCCTCAGGGGGTTACAGAAGATGGATGACCGCCCAGAAGAGCGCATGATCAGGGAGAAACTCAAGGCAACGTGTATGCCAGCCTGGAAGCATGAATGGCTAGAAAGAAGAAGCAGAAGAGGCCCGGTGGTAAGTGGCACTGATGGAAGGGCAGTATCTGTAAGAGCTATTACAAATAAAAATCCCTTAGATTTCTTTCTGTAGAAACCTCTTTTTCGTAAGAAATTTCCTACTGTTAATTATGGTACTCCTGGCCATTGTTTATGAAGTGTTTAACAGAAAACCGTGCTGACTTTCTGAAATGTACGCGTTTGTTGAGCTTTATTTTTAAGCACTGGCAATATCATTGCTGCTGCTTTGGGTACTATCACGTACTACTGTGGCAATTCTGCCCTCTAAGGGCAACAACCCAAATAGCTGCTGTTCATTCGGTAAAAACTTGCTAAAACCAGAAAAAAAAAAGTAAAACCGAAACTGAGCTATTCCTTCAGCCTGGTCTCAACTCTGCTAAACTTTGGATTACAGAGTATTCTGTTAGCCTTTGGGGTACTGCTTTTGCATCAATGCCTTGGAAGCAGTTTTAAGAAATGCAGATAGATCAAACCTGAAAATTTTAAGCATAGTTACAATTCTATGCAGCATAATGTTGGTTACTTACCTGTAAATGTAGTTGCATTGGTTGATGTGACTACCATATCACTTGATGGTAGTGCTAATTTAAAGCTAAGATCATTTGATGCAGTAAACAAGTGTTTGGGGGCAGCTTTTCTAGAACAGAAATAAGCACTTTTTGTTGGTTCTGTCACAAGAAATAACATTGAAAATACATACAAGACCATGAAAGAAACAATACCTCAAAGTATACCAGACAAGTTTTACTTGAAAAAATTTAAATACATCTGCGTTAATGCATATCTTGAGATCGTTTCTCTGCTCAGCCCACTTCCCTTGAGCTTTTTGGGTGTTTTAATATGATGCTTCATGTTCTCAATTACTATCATTTACATTTTAGATATTTTCAAGCACTAGCAGCTGGTAACTTTAATTGTCCATTGAGCCATGTATTTGTATTCTGACTTTCCAGCAAAGAAGAGGCATTACAGTAATTGGTAGGAGGGAAAAAGGCTTTCACTGTTCCTTATAATTCTCTTTTATCCTGTTCACTGTAGTAACTAGGCACTGAGTGTAGACATCTCTTCTGACCCATATCCTTAGCAGGGAAAGCCCCTTTCAATTTTTATCTCAAAAAGTGCCTGTAGAAAAAAAATTCTTTTAACTTCTACTATCCATATGGGAAAACTGCTGTCCTTTTAGGTATCTTGAATGACAGTTGTAGAAGTATTTTGAGAACCAAATCCACTGCTGCCACAACTAACATAAAGCAGCACGAATGGACAGGAAGAAAGGTTCTTGATTTTGTGTTGCATATGGATCAATAAGACAACCCCTATTAGACACTAACAGTAGGACCCAAGGAATATGCAGACTTCAGGTATTTGTGTAATGGCTTAATTATAGCAAAAAAGTTTTGATTAATTTGTTTTGCTTTAGTGAAAAATTACCAATTCTTAAATCTAACACATGGTATATTTCCCACAAGGTGGTGAAACCTATCCCCGGGAAAACAGATGGATCAGAAATGAACAAACTCTGTCTAGAACCTCAAGCTGAAGGACAAAGCACTGCTTCTTCACCTACACAGAAAGGAAGACGTAGTCCTTCTCCTAGCAGCTCCTCTTCATCATCTGCTAGGACAGTTAAATCTGAGTCACCAGGTGTAAGAAGGAAAAGGGTATCTCCAGTGCCTGTAAGTTGCAAACTGTGATGTAATTTTTAGTTTGGCTATGTTCTACCATCTCTTGCTTATAGGAGCACTTGGTCGTCCCTCTGTAGAGCACACTGCTGATATGAAGAGGTGATGGCAGGATATCATTTGAGTGATGTACACAAAGCATATCTCATGTGATATTTCTCCTGTATAGAATTTGATTCTCTACTCTTAGGATGCAATTCTTCATCCAGTCCTGCTTTCATTTTTTATTTATAGGAAATAAATTAATATAAATAGTCATGAAACATGTATGTTTGCTTAGCTTGATTAGCACAAAGAGGTGTTAGTATTTCTTTTTTTTTTCCTGTAGTCAGTTTTTTTCTGCATGTCAGTTCTCCAGGCTGAGGGTAGGCTTGTTAACTAGACTAAGATTCCTGAAAAAAAGTGTTACTGCTATGCCGTTTGTGATCCTCTATTTCTGATATTTTTGTACAGATTAGGAAAGACTTAGACATGTGAACTGTTAGAAGTCTAAAATAGATACTACTATATTTGAGAAGACCTGGAATAGAATGTTTTGAGCAATAGTAACTGGCTTAATTAAAGAAGATCAAGAGTATAATATTTTGAGCACTAATATCTGATGCATTAGCTTGTAAAAATGCACATCAACAGTTAAGCTTCAGTTGACTTGCCTGCAAATTCAGTGCCATTAGAGTAAGAATAAGATGTAATTGTCCCATTGTTCTAAACAAGTTTTTCCAATGTCAGTTAAAATACATACTGCCAATACTGCCATTCCTCTGAACTAGAGGCACATACCACAAGTTACAGTGCTGCAGAGCTGGTCCTTTCCTCTTGAAAAGAGACATTGAAAGTTTAAGAAAAAGAAAACACCAATAACTCACCAAGCTATCTAATTTATTATTATGCTGGGTTTCATTTGTTTTATATTAACCATTCACATTCAAAATGTTAGAAATCCAGGTTATATTTTATGTAACTGGTGGACAGCGGATGAATTATTACTTTCATCCTAAAACAAAATTCAGTGGATATAAATAAAAGCTGAAGATTTGAAATTTGATGAAACCATTAACACATCTCATAATGTTAGAACTGTGAAGATCTTAAATGAGGACAATTTTCATAAAAGGCTTGGGCCGTTGGATTTTTGATCCTGGGGAAACAATATCTTAAAAAAAACCCCAAAGCATCATCAGCCGAAAGTTGCGCTCATTATGCAAAAAAGAGAAAGCTGTATCTTTTTTTATTTACTTTTGAGTTTTCTTCAAATTTGGTCTTCATTGAACATATATTCCCCTTCATAAACTGTTGTCATGGCGTTTCTTCATTAATGAAATATATTAATGTTATAGCCTTTTATAATAATCTCCTATGTTGAGCCTTATTATCTTCAGATTTATGGTAAGGCAATCCATGAAGATATTAAAATAGAAGCAATCTAAAATACTCCTTTTCTGTCATAATATCAGACAAGTTTCAGATACAGAATTTATTTTTCTTCTGGCCTCATATTCTGGGCATGGAAGAAAAGTAATCCTTTTAAAGTTATGTAGTCTGAGCGGATTGTAGTAATTCCAGGTTTTGGGGACTCCTGTGTCACTGGAGGGGTGTGAAATTAAGAAATAAACTACACCTTATTAAACATACTTTCGTCCTATGAGCGCTTATGACAGAACCACTTTTGTAGTTCCAGAGTGGACGGATAACACCACCTCGACGAGCCCCATCTCCAGATGGATTTTCTCCATACAGCCCTGAGGAAACAAATCGTCGTGTCAACAAAGTCATGCGAGCCAGGCTGTACTTGCTGCAGCAGATAGGACCCAACTCCTTCTTAATTGGAGGAGACAGCCCTGATAATAAATACAGAGTGTTTATTGGGCCTCAGGTAGAGAACATTTTTGTGTTGTCTGTGGCTTTTACCAATCCGTGGTTAATCGATGATCATGGTTTTATAAAGTAATGTCTAAAAGTTGTAATTTGTTCTCAAGTAATATAATGATCAGCTTCTGTTTTGTAAATGAGTTTGTCTAAAGTTTATCTTTCTCTTAAAAAAAAAAAGTAATTATTTTTGTCCTTTCTATTTGCCATTCGTAGAAGTGGCTCTGAATTATATATCTTAAGTATTTTTGGCTAAAATTCGGCCACTTACTTCCTGTATTCCTCAGATATATATAAATGGCAAGCACATGACATAATTCCCTTAATAGTGTGATAATTTCATTAACACCCAAAATGAAATCCTTTTCATAGACTTGGTTGGTACTACTGTGTTGCAGAATTGCGATACATCCAGGCTGGATAAACAGAAGCATCTCAATGAAGTTTGCTCTCATGTTGTGGATTTATGATTATATGCATAAATTCCTTCTAGTATGACGCTCCAGTTGATTAAAAAAAAAAAAAGTAAAAATGGGGAAGGAATAAGCTGAAAACCTTGTTGTAATTTTCTACTTTTTCATTTGTGTTTCTGAATATTATTTTGGGAATTCTTATTTTCTGTAAGGCTATGTATGAGGGTATTTATGCCTATATATGAAATATTTTGCATAAACTTTTTTTGGTGGGTCTGGATAGTGTATATTCTGTGATGCACTTAAATTTGGAAAAACGATTATCAAGTCATTAGAGGCTTAGCATATACTTTTCTTTGCAGACTTGTAGCTGTGGTCGTGGGACGTTTTGTATTCATCTGCTGTTTGTTATGCTGCGGGTGTTCCAGCTTGAACCCTCAGATCCAATGCTCTGGAGAAAGACACTGAAGAACTTTGAGGTAACCAATTTCTAATCAATCTAATGACGGATCTAAAAGACACTCCATAATGTCTTTAGGACACTATCTTACAAATGCTGAAAACTGTTGGATTTCAAAGCAACAAGAATATATATTTTCAATTATATCTTTAATTCAGTCTCAAGTGCTCTGTAAGTGGAAAAATTGTCAGCATATAAGACATAGCTAAATGAATAGTATTGTGTGAGTATTTAGTGAATGATTCGAATCTCTGGACTTTCTACTCAAATTTGTGTATCTGTCTCACTGATTTGCTGAAAGGTACGCAGAATGTGGGACTTAGAGCTGTTTGTAATTTTTAATAAGAAAACAAGTTTTTGTTGTAAAGTGTTTCTTGTGATCTGTTTAGTAGTAAAACTTGTGAAATTCCTGCTGCTACTGCTAATACATTATCGTGAAGGTGAATAGGTATTTTTTTAGCAGTAGCAGTATGCTTCAATAATATTGTTTTTAATTATGAGCTATGCGTAGCATAAATACGACTGTTGCTATCTTTTTCTGATGTTAGGTTGAGAGTTTGTTCCAGAAATATCACAGTAGGCGTAGCTCGAGGATCAAAGCTCCATCTCGTAACACCATCCAGAAGTTTGTCTCACGCATGTCAAATTCTCATACATTGTCATCATCTAGTACTTCTACATCTAGTTCAGAAAACAGGTTGGTATTTTTTAAAGGAATTAAAAGCTTTATACTGTAGTTTTAGAATCACCTACATTCTTTTTGTTCAAAGCTGCTTTCATTTCAAGCCACGTTAATTCTCTGCATTTACAAGCAATCGAGTCACGTATACATTAGTCACTGTGGTACCAAGTGGGAATATTTTTTGTGTAACTTCTGTTTGGAAAAAGTTGGAGTTGTGAAAAGAATTGTTTTGGCCTGATGTGACTTTGGGAAACAAACTTTTAAAATATAAGTGCATGACTGAAGCGCATGTTAACCTTGGAAGCCTGTTTGTATTGCTTTGTTCAAATACAGCACCTTGCG
>VWZG01006361.1:0-18974 GCA_013396735.1 Grallaria varia
AGCCTAGCCATGAGGATGATGACTTAGGGTTTTTTTAAAGAAAAAAGAAATCACACTTCACTTTTTAGAATTTTACTGAAGCCAGCAAAGGTGATTCAGGCATCACTGAAGTACCTTTGCTAGCACAAAGAAATTGACAAGAAAGCATGTTAGTCTTTTCTGCAGAAGTACAGCTGTAAAGTACTTGTTTACAAGCACTGCTATCCACCTAATACCCAAAAAAATCAAAGAATTTTACTCATTAGTAGTGCATTAGTCCAAATAACCTGATCAAATTTGCATCCTAGTGTGTATTCTTCTTTTCTTATTGCAGACTGAACACAGTCCTTAGTTCCTGTCCAAGTCTTGTTACCTGCTGCAAAAAGAACAGTTTTATATCTCCAGAGGCAGCTGTATTTGAGTAGCAAAAGAAAGCAGTTAATTTGTAAAATGCTTTATATTCCATTAGGGCAAATAGTAATATATAAGTTGAAGACATTTTGAAACTGCTGCTCAGGTGGTACACAGGATGAGTTTGCTCGGAGAAATTACGGGAATAATTGATATAAATCTGTAATCACGTGCTTTAGTAGAATCTCTTGGGTGGAGGATTGATTCTGTTTCACTGAAAGAGAAGGAAAAAACTACCTTTGACAGAGAATCTGGCGAAAAGGCTATGACTCTGCCAAAACTGGAATTCTATTGGACCATTAAAAAATTGTCTCATATTTAGATGCACACTGCTGTGGCTTCAAAGCACTTATGAAAACAGAAATGGTTCAAGCTTTTAAATATCACTTTACATTTCATGTTGTCTTCATATTCATATGTATAATCTTCTTTTCATAGCCATTAAAAAATACCACTTCTTGCTCAAGAAGTTCTTGATCAAGGATTGCTTGGTGCTGGAGACTATTCTGAGAAAGAGTAATTAATGAATATATGTACACACATTCTCATCCTGCTTTTCCTGTCAGAGACATCACTGGAATCCAGCAATTGAAATGTTATTTGCATTTGGATGATCATGTTTTGAGACAGGCATTCAAAATCAGAGTAAAAAGTGTTTTCTGAAGTACTTCTGCAATATCAGAAGACAGCTGTATGTCTCCTTTGTCTTTTCTTTACTTCATTAGACACTAAACCCCTGTAACGTAAAACACAAATTGCCACAGGTGGCACTGATGTGACAGCTTAGAGCTTTAGGTGCTTCCCCAATTGTTTGATCACTTCAAAAATGTTTCAGAAACCATTCTGTAGAAATCAGTTAAAAGTTTAAGTAATGTGGGCTTGGAGATTGTTTACCACCATTTTGGTTCAAATTCATACAGAGTGTTTGAAATTTAACACATCACTTTTTAAACAGCAAATTGCCAAGGATCAAGTATTAACATGACAGCAACACAAAAATAATCAGTATCATTGAATCATAGAATCATAGAATGGCCTGGGTTGGAACTAACCTTAAAGATCATCAACTTCCAATCCCCTGCCATGGGCAATGACACTTCCCACTAGACCAGGTTGCTCAAAACCCCGTCTAACCTGGCCTTGAACACATAGAAGAATGGGACATCCACAAGTCCTCTGGACAACAGGTTCCCTCACCACTCTCGTAGTGAAGATTTTCTTCCTTATATCCAACCTTTATCTTCTCACTCCATATCCTCGTAAAAAATCTCTCCACAGCTTTCTTGTAGGCCCCTTTCAGATACTGGAAGACTGCTAGGAGGTCTCCCCAGGGCCCTCTCCAGGATGAACAACCCCAACTCTCTCAGCCTGTCTTCACAGGAGAGGTGTTCCAGCACAGGAGAGGTTCAGTAGCATCTTCATGGCCCTCATCTGGACTTGCTCCAACAGTACTCATGTAAGACTGGACTACAAAATCCTAAGTGATAGACATTCTGATTTTAAGATATTATTTCCCAAATAAACTGCTAAAATCAACAGTCTGTAGTTTCTCTGGAATAGCATCTCACCTTTTATTACTCCACTTAGCAAGAAAACTCATTAAGATTACTATCTCTGACAATACTTTGCAAGGCCTTTTTCATATCTTGAGGTTTTATTAAAAAGAATGCTTTTATGGTTTGATTTTTATTCATGTCAAATTAATGAAGACAAAAACTCACACGGAAAAATTTTGTTTACAGAAAGACTGTGATGCTAGCACGTACGAAATACATTTTTTAAAGGCATAGAAAAGGGTTAGAAATTATTAAAATGCAACACCAGTATACAAGCACAGAAACAAAGGGAAATTAATATTGGACAGCCAGAGATGAGTAAAAATTGAGATTAGTATATTTCCAGATTTCTGGTGGGATTTTTTTATTAAAGAAATTTTTTTTCCATTCATGTTGTTGACATGTTACTGTTGATTTTTGAAAGGGTTTTATGTTAATATTTATGGTGACTTTTTTTGAATTTATACTTTCTAATTATTTTAGAATGTACACTATAAAGTAAAAAAAGTAACTACTACTTTTTTTAGGAAGTAATCAATTGCTGACTGTTAGAAATTGGCTAGCAGATTACTAGCAAATTATTTTAATTATCAACAATTATAACTATTTTAGAGACTTGCATCACCAGAGGGCTGTCTGTGATTTTTGTAATAGAAGAAACTGCTAGGATTTTCTATCTTTTCTCAGTGTGGAAAGAAAAAGTCATAGAAAATATGTATGATAAAGACTATCTCAATTTCTCTCTATGCTATTTTTGATATATTGTACATGTCAACCAGTTGTTAGATTTCTTCCATGTTCTGTCAGCTACAATGACCATACTAATCCTTATTTATTTCTATTATCATTATCTCTACATGAGCTCTTATGAAGTGATAAGACCTCTTTGTACAAAATAAGGAAGAAAAGATGGGAAGAAACAAAACAACCTCGACATGTCATTCAGATTTATTAAGATTTTTCTTCTATTAATGCAAGTTTAAAAAGTGCCCATGACAGCCGCTGTGCTTTTTAGATCTTTTAAAAAAACCCAGTCTCTGACTCTAGTGCTCTTGAGTTCAGTAACTATTACCAATGCCAGTAAATCACTCAAGGATATGATGTGCTGTGTGAAATGATGGGTGAATTTTGTTTTAAAATGGTAACCTTATATAAAACCTGATAAAGATGAGATATAAGCCATCATTTAACCTACATTAAAAACAGCCTAGATTTCAAAAGTGTAGTGTCCTACTGGTGTGGTCTCCCAAGGGAAGGAATAAAGAGGTATAAAATAGAGGCAGGCAACTGGATTTCCAATGAAGCATTATGATGTCTCCTTGGTTATTGCACCAATATGTACATGCGGTTTGCTCATTTTTATTACAAGATTTTCTAGGAAGCAAATATAGTCCTACTGTGTGCCATGCTGTTATTTCTTGGGGGTCTCCATCAGGTAGGAAATTATTATCATGCACTGACTTGTCTGATGAGGCTGTCATCAAATGGAACATAGATCTCTGTGCTGCAGACACTTCCAGCAAGGAACGAACCAAAGTTCCTTGCCTCTAACACAGACTATGCCATTAATCAATATCAGAATAAGGTGCCTAACTGGAAAAATTGTTATCTTTCTCTCTGATTGCTGCAAGTCCTCAAAGGAGACCACATTCTGTCTAGTATATTTATTTCTTAAAATTATTTTGATCATTAATTTCAACAGTTGACTCTGCAAATCACCCAGAGAAATCTAACCTGAACATGAAAATAAATACAGTGTATATACTACGCAAAATCCAGTTTTCTTGCTTGAGTCAGTATAAATTGTAATTCACATTAATATCTATAGTCATTATTGGGAGGAAAGGGGAAAAAGCAGAAAAAGGAGGGGAAGGAGGGGGCAAATTTACTCAGGTGACCTTGCAACTGGGAAACCGTGTATTATGCCTACTGCTGTTTATCCTCTGTTTTGAGAAGCAGAATTTCTGTGTAGAGACAATATAGATGCTTACAGCAACTTGGAGGAGCTATCGTAGACATGTTTGAACTCCTTGTTGGGAGAGACATCAAAGATCAGAGACAACAGAAAGTACAAAAGAGGTAACAACATGGTGGTAAACTACGTGTGCATGGGCTCTTGCAAAGGGCACAAACAGCAGGCCTGCCACCTGCCCGGACTGGACGAAGTCTGAGAGAGCCTGTGTTCCCACTTGTGTGCCTCTGCAGCCCAGCGGTGTCTTGGGACCCTTCAGTTGGCGAGGTAATGAAACCTACTGTTGCAATCTGCTTAATTATGCAACACGAACTTAAGTTCAAAATAGTTTCCCCAACCAAATTAAAACTCAAAACAAGTTATCCATTGATTTAAAAAACTGATTTTTAAAATTATTGAATTAATTAATTGGTAAGAGACCAGAGAAAGAGAAATGAAATAAGAAAAGATTGGAAAAATGCTAAGGTTAATTTTAGAAGCAAAGAAAAAGTTTACCACCAGAAAGCCAACCTTTTGCCAAAATATCAGGGGGTGTGTATGGGTAAGGAGGAAACAGTTTCTACCTAGCTCTGTCACTCCAGGGTGTCTGGCAGGCTGATGAGGGTGCAGTCTGCGGCTTGTGATATGTAGACTGTCCATCATAATGAACTACCTCACAGGCTTTCCCCAGGCTGAGCAAAGTTATGTCTTGATACTTTCAAGCCATGACAGTTGCAGTGCAGTTGCAAAAACTTTTGCTGGCGATGACCCGGACTGCTTTTGGTGCTGGTCAGGTGAGCAGATCTTTGGTCTCAGCGGCAGCTTCGGTTGGTGGAGAGAGAGAAGATGAAGAGGTGAGAGAAGGAGAAAGAAGGGAGAGATTTCCCATTCGGTGAAAGGTTTTCTCTCTTTTCTTTTCCCTCTCAGAATTCTCAAGGCGTCTACTTGGAGTTTTTTATCATTCAAAAAGCTTTGCGTATGGTTTTGCTGACATGTAGCTTATCTAGGCCTTTCAAAGACTTCACAATGGCAGGAACTCTTTAGCTGAATTGCTGACATGACAAGCCAGGTTTTTGCAGGATGGTGTGGCTAGATGTTTGTTTGTCAGAGCTCCTAGCAGGAAGTTTTGTTTGCAAGAACTGCTTCAGCAAGGATATTGGCCTAGCAGAGCTAGCTGACACAATTTTCCAAGAAAAACAATGGAGGAATATTATTTATTACTTCTCTATGTTATGTGTATGTAACACCTACTCTTTGCATTTAAGCCATGACTTGGTGGCCACCCTGGTTACCTGCATGTGTCAATTCACACAGTCATGAATTTGCAACTTGGTTATGGCTGCCCTCTGCTACCAAAGTATTTGCAAAGTAGAGGAATAATCCTCTCTCATGTCAAAGTGCCTCATATCATCACTTTTGACCTTCCTCCTAGATACTTGACATTGCAATAACATGGTGTTTTCATTCCTGTCTATTTCTGGTGAGCACAAAGCATTATTTTGCTTTTGGTTTCAAGGAAAAAAAAGATGACGGTGAGGGAACGGAGAGATGAAGACCAGTCATTAACTGCTGATCACCAAGAACCTGCAAAAAAACCTTCTCATTCAAGATGTAATTGGGAGTAGTAATAAAGTATAAAATACATGGAATTCTCTGAGATGTTATATGTGACATTTATTTAGAGTAGCTTAGCAGAAAAGCCTGACAAATACATATTGCTTTATGATTGCTGATGCCTTTGTTCTTCATTTGTCCTTCTCTAATACTTCTTATCCTCTGTTGAGAGTTTTTATAATATTTTGATACACACTAAGACGAGGAAGGTTCATAAACATCTAAGATTAATCTTAACCTTGCTTTTGCTGTCTTCTTTAGAAAAAGAAATCCAGATAAAGCCTTCTGCTGAAGTGACAGTAGTCTGGTAAACAGTAATTCCACAGGGAAACAGCATCAACAATGAGTAATGGATCTGTAATCATCAACCAGCTAGCCCATCAGAGCTAGTAATTAGAAAAGCACAGTAGATAGAGATGATCCATCTGAAAAGAGAGCCTCTATCTGTAAGGCATGGCTTAAAATCTTTAAGAGATGGTTGAATTAAAAGAACTTTTGATTGTTAACTATGAAAAATCCGAAGTACACTCAAGTCTTTTGGATTAATCCTTCAAGTTGTGATTTAAACCTGCACCTTCCTTTTCAAACCTGTTTTGCTTTTGTAGTTTTCTTTGAGCGAAAGACCAAAGATACTCCTATTTTACATTGCCATTAACCTTGATATAGAAAACTCATGTACATTTTCTTCTTTAGTCACCAGGGGCCCTGGAACAGAATACAGACTCTGCTACAAACTACTATGTAAGATTTCTAGATCAGGTATAATTGACCACACTTGGACAGCCAAAATAATTTGTGTTTAAGGTGTCATGGGAACAGAAATGGGCAAAAAATCGAGCTACTGAAAATGGTATACATGTGCATTATTGAAATGTAATCATATCTATTGAATCATTTGTCCAATAAGTCTGGATCTTTGTAATACATATATTTTTCATCTGTTCTCAAGAATGGTCATCGCCAAGTGTTTAGAGAAATAGTACATTATAGAAAAATACCTTTGAGTAAGGTCTATGCTTCTGTAAATGCTTAGTGACATTCTCCCTTCAGTACTTTTGTTACTTCTGAAAGAACTCCATGATGTTCTGACTTCTCACTTCCTTTGGGTTCTGGTAACAGAAGAGTACAGATCACCCAGGTTCCTGAGGAGACCAAGGGCTTATAGAGACAACGAGTCAGCAAGCCTGTTAGATGCGACAATTCCCGCATGTGAATGTATTACATGATGCCAGGACTGGGTGGGTGTATTTGGGATGGATTAGATGTTGATGTTTTTTGGTCTGTGTTTGGCCCAGACACCTGTGAGAAATTTATTCTTTCCCTGCCAAGTAGGATAAAACAAGTGCTGATAAGGGAGAACTTCAGCCTTGGAGGGAACATTTGTGTATAAACTAAAATTAATTGGGTCTTCGCTATTGGCTGATGGCCCTTCAAGGGCATTTGAAAGAGAAAGTGGAGGGTGATGAAGTAAGCCCCCAGACCCATTTAATAAAGATTCCCTGGAATATACCACGCAGGCGCAAGGAAATTCCAATGCTCACACACATGCACAGAAGGAGTGCCTCTTACATAACAGGGGAAGGGACCAAAGGCCTCTTGCTGGACGGTGCTGGCCACACCTGCCCAGGTAAGACATCATCAGCAAAGNGGGGGTCTGGGCATTGGGGTCAAGGAGACAACCTCATAACATCTGGGCAAGCTGGGTGTTTATACATGCAGGGCTTATTTTCCCTCTTTTTCCTCTCTCTCTCTCCCTCGAGTTCCCGTTTACTTGGCCACCTCTTCTAATAAAATACTGTTGCTTTAAGCTTACAATGGTGTCTTAGTTTCAATTTCAGAGCCCTCCGAACCTTCCCTGGAACAGTGGGACATACTGGCTGTGACTCTGCAGCAGCTGCAATGAGTCTTTTCACTGGCCTTACCAGCATATTAAAGCCTTAAAAAGATTTGCCATTGTTAAGAAAGAGTCTGGGGTTTTGTGTACCACAGTGAACATGCCTCCAGACTTTCATTTCCACTGCCATTCACAGATGAACTCAGACATTGCAAAAGTAGAGCTTATGTGTGCATTCTCTACGTCCAGTACAACATTTTCCTCACTGCCAGGTTGGAGGAGACTGAAGGCAAACCCCAGACTATTAGTTAAGAAAATTATGTCTTTTCACAAGACATGATGCAATATCCCATCATCCACAACACTTCATGAGGCAAACGATAAAAAGTAAGAATGCTTTTCAGCTGCAACAGATGTTCTCCTTTGACACTTTGCTAAGAAAAGGGTATTTTAAAAGGAAAATTATAAATAACCTCTTTTTTCAGGGAAAGCTTCTCAGTGTGATAGAACTGTAATTTTCATAATTTTTCATATATAATCTTTGTAGGAAGGCAAATTGTTTATTAAAAGGAGGTGGATGGTGAGAAACAGTCATAGTTTCATGTCAAGTCATAACATTTTGTAAGAGAAAGGCTTCTTTATGATTCTCTTCAAAAAAGACTTTGTAAGATTTCTAAATAATAGTAGTGCAGTGCTATTTCTTTTCTAAGCTTTCTGCAAAATTTGCCTCTTTCAGGGACAAAAAATACTTAATAGGATTTGGGGAAAAAGAAAAAAAATCAACTGTCAGCTTTAATCATCAGTAAGGTTAGTAGGAATTGGTCTTGAGGAACGAAGTTCTGTTATACTGCACCTGAGCACTTCGAACTAAAATAATTAGTTTTTCTCCTAAGTTGTTTTAAACCACACTTTCACTGGACATAGCATGATTTACTTTAGACAATGCTATTGGGTAGTGAGAACATTTTTATTCAGTCTCTCGTACATTGAAGTGCCTGCAAGGCAGACAAAAAACATCTTCATTATTTCCAACAGAAACATATCACACAAAGTAATTTAGGATTCTCATTTCTGTTTCAGGATATGCTTAGGCCAGCTTTGAACAAGTTCTAACCATTAAGGAAGCACTGCATTTAGAACACCTGACAAAAAAATACAAAGAATATTTCTTATTAAAGACCATCTGAGCTTTTCATCTTGCATCACTTGAAGTCTATTACTTCAGCAATTATTTTGAGATTTTTTTGTGTTTACATTTCTCCAGATTCCTTCAGTACACCTTATTGATGGTTAAATGTTTAATTATCACAGCATATTTAATGAACAGTGGTAAAAGAACATGAAACAGTTTTATTTTCAAAGATGTATCCCTCCCAAAATCTTAGGTATAATTCCACTACATGCTGAAAACAGAGCAACTAATTTGAAATTAGTGGAACCATGTTGTCAGAGAGAAAAGTATTGTTCACAGGAGACATGCCTTTTTTCCAGGATACATGAGTGCACTTAGAGATCTAAAGAGAAGGCAATAATTCAATTACTCTTTGCTGCCCAAAACAGGCTATTCACAGAATGTCAGTTTACTAAAATGTCTTACTGCAAACAAGGGGTTTTAAGTCCAAGTGGGACATACCAGTTGACCTCTGCTACATTTGTAGGAATATTTCTTGTCTAATACACATATTAATATGAAATGACTTGATATTTGAAACTCAGTAAATAAAAATATGCATATTTCTAAAACAATAAAAAAATCTCACCAAGATTCACGAAGCAAATAAGTAAAACTGAAAACAGCCTAAATTGAAGTGAAATCTGTTGCACTGAGAAACCAGCTTGATTTCTCATCCCAGTTCTGCCCTTTGCTTATTCTCTTATTTCAGTGAAATTTCATTTTTCTGGCTCAAGTTCTTACAATAATTACTTTTTTTTTTTTCTTTCTATATCAGAGCTACAGATTGACTGCTTTGTAGATGAGAGCTGTAAAAGTTCATCTGAGATGAAAATCTCAATACACAAAAGTTGAGCTATCTAAAATTGTTATTTTCTTTGGAAGTCTCAGAGTAGGTCTCATAAATCACCTCTACAGACTTAAAAAATATAGTTTTACTTTTCAAACTGAAGTGTCATGTTGCTCTTAATGTCAACATCAAAGGGGAAAAAAAAGTTTTTGATAGTTTTCTCTTGGATCTAAACACTTTAATATTATTTCATTTTTTTTTTAAAAGAGGCTTCATATGTTATTTTAAAATGCAGAGCTGTAGGCCAAAGTAAGTCTTGACCCTGCAAAGCTACATTACATGCTTAGCTATCCAAGTTGTGAGACATTTCATTTGATTCAATAACATTATTCACTGAGTCAAAGTTGAATTTACAGGTAAGTCTTTGTACATTTAAGCCTCTAAATAAATAGTTTCATTGGGACTTTATTAATCTCTTATCCTTTTTTCCAGTTTTGTTTTTTCAATAATTCCTCAATAGCCCAATTGTAGGTGCAGCTGGGTAGATTGGAGTCCTATGGAACATTGTTCAAGTAGAGTTGAAAGATTTCTTTTCTCAACTAGTCAAACTCAAACAAGCATATTTAGTCATTGAAAATATTTGTACAAGACTGTAAATTTATTACTGATGTTATATCTCCAAGGTCCACTAGACACTGAACAGGAAAAAAATAGAGGTAAAATCAATCACAAAGGAGAGAGATTCAGTACTTACATGTTCCTGATGTAGTTCTGTTTCTTATGCTCTGTAGAGTGATGAACTACAACCTAGTGAAAACACATATGAGTGTAATTATTGGACAATGTCCTGGAATAGCTTTATAGCCAAATTCTGCCTCAGACACATGCAGACAGGTGTCTCACTGGGGTGCATAATATACAGAAAGAGAATTCAATTTTCTTATGCTTGTGTCATGCTAATATTCTTGTTACAAACTACAAATCTGTATCCACAAGCGAAGTCTGCTGGTCACAAATTTTAGGAGCTTTATGTTTTAAGTTAAATAAATACTTTGCATCAGATTTCATTACCATAACTTATCGCTCAGACCCAGGCTAAATGATGAGGGTAAACTCAACACTAGCCAAAATAATTTAAATGTCTCTATCTCTTAAGTTGTCAAGATGAGTTTAAAAGATGCAACTTTGTTAGTTAACTGCTAAAATGGTTTTTGGGTTGTATCCATAGAACCTATTCCTCTTGAATTAAGAAACTCAGATTTACTGGAGTTCAGACTGGTGCAATAAACTTATTAAGTAAGCTCCTATTCTCCAGAGCTCTTTTCATCTTTTTTTTTCTGAATAAAAATATGATAATTTTTCCTTGAGCACCAGTTGGATAATTATTGTTTCCAAGGGTGCAGCAAGGACAGCTACAGAAATACCCTACTAACACAGTGCAGACCTCAGTACCTGAGCCAGGTGGGCTGAGATAGACACCGGCAGGAAGTTCCATTGACAGCCCCTGGCACTGCCAAAGGATGTACTATGGGCAAGGTCTAGCCAAGAACAAAAGGTTATTAGGCCAGAAACAAAAAGTTACAGGAACAAAAGTATACTCGGGTGGAGAAAAGGCCAGTACAGACATTTAAAGGGTCTGTCCAGGTGAGAAGCTATTTAGAACATGCAGCTAGAAAGAACAGGGACTAGCATTCCTATAGCATATCTCAGAGAAGGAACAGGTCCCAGGCCTGAGCTTAGATGGAGCCCTGCAGCAACAGGTTGAGTGGAAGTCCCAGTTGAAGCTGATCATGACCATTAAGGCCAATCAGTGTCCTGACAGTGTCATTCTTCCCTGAATTCAACTGCATAAGAATATATGGGCTCAAAGTTAGTGTATTAAAAGAATGTATCTAATTAACCTCACTCTCATTGTACCAATAGCATCTAAAAAATTATTATGTCACAAAGTATGGTGGGCATAAAAGGTTTATGGTGTTAAGTTTGCTACTACTAGGTTACTATTATTCATGTTATATGCTTTCTTCTTGCGAACAATAGGAGGTGGCATTTTATTTCTAGGGAAAAATCCAATAAGCATATTTCACGATGATACATAAAATGCTGAGAAAATATTTAGAGAAAATGAAATAGAACATTGTTCCATAAGCTGCTTACTAGAGATTAAATAAAAATTTTATTTCTTTCTTTACAGAAGGTCTGAGTGGTCCATAACCAATTAGAGATGTTAGTAATAATGTTTGTTAATTATGTTAACAACATTTGACTGATTAATACTCCCACTTCATTTTATGGCACGTACAGAAGTGACGGATAATGCTTAGTTCTTTACTAATGTAAGGATTTCTTACATTATTGATTAAAGAACCAGGACATTTCTTCCAACAAAATTAATAGAAAACTTACATGAGTGATGGAAAATACTAATCTTCCAAAACTGTAGGAAGAAAGCAGGCCTGCAAAGATATTCTTCTTCCCAATAATAATACTGATGGTCTTTTTGTACATATGCTAAGAAAGCCATGTAAGAGCACTCCCTATTACCTGTGAGCTCTGTCATTTTCAGTGTTCCAGTGATGTTAGTAGTTTGGCAACACTTCTAGCTATTATACCAAGAATTATATTTGTAATTAATAGAAGGTGGTTATTGATATGGCTTCTTACTGTGGAGACAGCAGAAAGACTCACAAAGACTAGGTAGTAATTAGAGCTGATTATGAAGTTAACAGGGAAAAAACCCATATTAAAAATAGCTTAGGTTGAGTTTTTCTACTGAGTTAGATCCCAAAAATCCGACTAAAATGGAGTAGAAGTTTGGTCTACACTTAGCTTGTGCTCAAATTGTCTTGTTGTTCTAAGTGGCAGTAAAGTAAAAATCTTAGATTCCAAAAAGCTAAAAGCCATACAGCATTAACATGGAAATAACCAAGAAGAACTATAGGAATACAGCAATACAGCAAATCAAAATTCATCTTCATGCTACTTTAAGCTCAGAAAAGTTGTTTCCAATAGCTGTATTCATTTTTCAAGAAATCCTTAACAGTGTTGTCAAACTTCTGGAGCCATCACTACAATACTGCAAAACTGATCAGCCCAGGTTTCATGTGTAAAAATTTTTTCACTGTATTATGCTCAAATCCATTTATTATTTTCTTGTCAGACCTTTTGGTAAAATTTCTTTGTATGTAATCCCTTGTAAACTTTTTGGTTCATCTGTTTAATATGAAGAATAATTTTACCCAATAAGATCAAATTTTCTTGGTAGTATATCTGATGACTTACAAAAAAATAGCAAACAAACAATCAAAAAGAAAACACAACACCCCTGCCTCCTTTTTCTCAATTTTCTCATATTTTTGTTATTTTATTTCAAAGAGATAGCAATCCAGAATAACTTTTACTGCTAGCCTAGACTTTATTGTCCTCTCTGCCTAACCCGTTTACATGCTAAAACCCAACTAGCTGTCACTTCAGTTTAACAACAAATACACCTGAATAAATTGTATTTTAACTAAGCTGTGCTTCTCTTCTTCTTCCAGCTGCTCGAGTCCCACAGCATGTTTCTTCACTTAAGTCTTCTGCCTCACAAATCAGACTTATATTAGCAAGTTGGAGATTCAGCTACAGAATGCAAAAGATTAGCAGCCAAGACAGTATCTGGTGGGATGTTTTTGTGTTTCATACTGCAGGATAGAGTTATCATATTGTATTTAACATTGTCTTAACAAGAAAAAAACCTTAAATAAAATAAATAATTCATAGGAGAAGAAACAGAGGACAAAACAAAGAGTGTTATGTTTAACAGTTGGCTTGCGTAACTTTAGTAAGAGTCTTAATTAATAAGACATATCATAAAGAGGGGAAGACTCTGGAGCTTTACCAAGAGGGTTTAGTAAAGTCTCCCAGTTATTACGGATGGAGGGTAGAGCGGAAATCTGAAGAAAGTGTCAAAATGCCACAAACTCCTCCCAAAAACTAGGAGAGCACCAACACAAGTTATCTATACCAAGTCTGATAAGATATTATGGTCTGATCTGGTCTTTTTCATGATCTAGACATGGAAGGAGGCTCTCATGCTGCAATTCAGAGTAAGCCCATTGGCATTATCACCTCTCCTTGTAGCAGCTTCAGCTCTTTCCACTGTCAGTAAAACTTCAGCAGAAGTGAGGGTAGAAATAGCTGCGCTCCTCTCCTGGCAGCTCTGCAGCTGTAATGAATGGGCACTCTGGGAAGCAAGGTTGCTTGAAGATGTTCTCCTTGTCAGTAAGATTGCTCTTCGGAGATATGCTAAGTAAGCATTGGGAACATGCATAAAGATTAGCTTCTAATTCCTACATAATTGCTTTATTCCTGCATTGTCTGAAAAGGGCCAAGTAGGGGACACAGGAGACTGCCCTCATTCTCCTCTGCTATGGAAAATGGCTTGTGTCCTTCCTGAATGGAAAGAGCCAGTGCGTTCTAAAAATTTTGTCATATGAAGTAGGGGCTTTGTAAAAGTGGGTGCAGAACCATAATGACCAGTTGAAACAATTCTTGCATGGAGCTTGTGAGAAGAAATAAAACCTCTAAATATGGATCTTGAAATGCCTGTAATAGTGCTGGGGAATAACATATGGAAGAGTAACTGCTGCTCACAGGGGAAATATCCTGGGTCCCAGGTGCCCTTTCAGTCCCATCTAACAATGAAGTCCACAACCCAGTGCAATAGGGGTGTGAGGAATGGGGAATTAGAAAGGACAGACTTTACCATCCCAGTGCAACCATAATTGTCTTTCCCCAGGCCTTTGAGCAGGTAATATGGAGCCTGGTCCATAGACAAAGGCAATGCAATAGAAGTGTGTTACACCATACTGTTTCTCCAACTATATCCAGCTGTTCACCTAATTCCTTTTAGAAGGTTACAGGTACCATATTATCTCATCAGGACATTTTAGTAATGACCTGAAACACCCGTTAGAAGTATGTGAAGATCAGGGATTAGTTAAACTACTTCATGCAAAAGTACAATGGTCAAAATATCAGTCCAAGTGAAACACCATTAATGTCTGAAACCATGTTGGATTAATAAGTTTTGAATTTGGTCTTGAAAATCCTAGTCAGGGATTCTTGGGATTCAAATAAAGGCTAACACTGGAGAATTGAAAAGAAGGCAGTAAGCTAATCAAATTTAAGAGTTATTTAAAGCTTGGGAAATGAAACATTAAGTATATTTCAGGAAAGGAATAATAATAAAAGCTTGACAAATTGAAAAAAATTAGACTTGCATCAATGATGTAGTAGAATAAATATATATTAAGGCACTTAAATAGAGACAAATAATGAGTTGTGAAGAAACAGTAGAAAATAGAGGATAATTATCTTGACTCCAATATCTTGGATAACAGATTATATTTCAGACCAGATAACAAGAAAGCAAATGCAGACTTGAATTACATTATTAGGAGCATTAGGTGTAAAATCAGCAATTACTATACTCCCCTTTATTTTACACTATTAAGGGTCCAGCTTCAACAGTTTTGTCTCACTTCAAAGGGAGAACAAACAAAGTATAGAGTTCACAAGTTTGAATGGCAAAGAGTGATTAAAAGTCAGGGAAGTTAAGGTAGCAATAAAAGAGTATGCTTAGACTCAAGATAACTCAGGGAAAAACAAATTGTCAGGAAATAACAATAAGGATGTTATAGAAAAACAGGCATTGATTATTCTGATTTCTCAGAGAGGACAAGAAAAAAATAAAATTGCAGCACCAATATTCTGTTTAAACCTTAGGGAAAGAAATTCTCAAATGCCAAAGAATTATCATCGTGCTAGATATTATCATAAAAATGTCATATATGAGCATTCTCACATAAGATTGATATTACATGTTCCTTAATATAGGATTCTAAATGAAAGAGGAAGCTATGTCTTGTTCCTAAAAAGACAAGCAATTCATTTATTGAGATAACTTTTTAAGTAAAAAATAATAACAGAAGAACATAGTCTTTCAGCAAATATTTATGAGTCATTCAGAAACTATTTTAGAAAATCTGGGCCAGTGTTATATAGATTTTGATTTGATCAGCCATACATGACCTTTGTACAGTCTGTTCTAGTTATCTTGGAGAGTTGATAAGGCAAATCTTACGAAGTTCATGAACTTGGCATAAAAGAAACCTAACTAAGCAATTTCCTAATATGAGACAAGTTTGAATTCAAGTGTAATTTGCATATTTTTCAATTGTTCTGAAATAAATACGATGAACTATATTTATTTTAAGGGTGACCACATGATCATTAGCAACTGCACCTTTCATTTCTGTAGGATATGTATATATTATTTTGACACAACCTATGACAACCTTTCTGCTCCCAAAGCACCCTTTCATGGAACATTTTGAAGACAAGAGCACCACAGATCTCTAACCATAATTAACAAGGAAGCCTGCATGATTTCTTAAGAATGTAATAATAATTCTACTAAGTTCTAAATTCTATTAATTTTCAGCTTAAAAGAATTTTGTTAAGAAACCACAAATAATTCTATTTCTGTTCTCAATTCTACCTTTAGTGTTGAGATATTCCATTGTATTAGAGAAATGATATTAAACACATTTTTGACAATTATGTGCCTATATATGAAGGAGCTTCTGTCCAGATGCTTATTAGCACTGCAATGCTGCATCTTTGAATGTTGATGTGCCTAGAGTTTCTCTCATGACCTTATTATGAATTCCAGAGTAACTGGATTGCTCTTGCTTGCTTGTTTCATCTGATCCAGGAACTTTGGAAGAGTTCAGTACTCTGTTGTACACATCCATAATGACAAAAGACCACCTCATAATGTTGAGACCAGAATTTTGCAGTGATTTCAGTTAAGAGTTTTTCTTTGCAATTTTTTTGGAAAATATTGAGCTGATACATGTTTTCTGTTGATAGCAGATTTAAAAAAAAATATTAATTGCTTTTGACTAAAAAAAAATAGAAATGCTCATATTTTCTAACATCTAGATAACTCTGTCTTCACAGCAGCTTGCTTTCCTCCCTCCAAAACATGCAACTGGCAGTGTTCTGAGCCTCAATTCTAGCTGGTATTTGAAATCCAGGATACCATTGCACAGTGGATTTGTACAGTAGAAAATGCATGAAGCAGTAGGTGGACCAGAGGGTCTATGAAAGTAGGTGAACCAGACAGGGTGTATGAAAGTTATGATCTGACAACATTTTGAAATATATGTATCTCTGTAGTAAGGGGCTGTTCTCTAATTTGAAATGGTGGAGTAATTTAAAACTGTGTAGTACTCAGCTGTGCCTTTTAATTTTAAATAAAAGCCCAAATAAATTCTCAGAATTCAAGAGAACCCCATCCTGAAATGGAATTTAGATGTCCTAAACACAACCAGTTCTAATATCCAAAAATATATGCAGGGTAAAGAAAATTATATCCATGAAATTCCTCTCAGTAAAAATCACTGCAAGCAGAGATTCCTAATCAAATCACCCCCAATTGCCTAGAAATAGTTTTTACTCAAGACATAAAAAGAAGAATCTCATTAATAATTTTAACTGTAATTTATGATTAAGCAGGTGCACTGTGTAGCTCATGTACCACAACTGCACACAAAGCTATAAACTCCAAAATCTTGATGTCCAGTTTATGGCTAGGTTCTTCAATGAGGAATGAAGATTTCTGCGAGGAAAAGTTGTACAACTTCAATACCTACTGAATTGTCTGTATATTGGACTAGGCTTAGAAATTTATCAGGATGAAAACAGATGAGAAAATAAGGACGTATGTTATGCATGTCAGCTATGTAATACTATACTTTATCCTACTAAGTACATATTCTATGAATAATGACTTCCCAGAAGTACATGAATCATTCTCTCAGCACTGTTTCCTAATCTTAAGTCTTTGCTCAGTAGAAGTGGAAACACTGCCAAATTTTTTATGCAAATTCATAAAGAACAAGGATTAGCAAAGCGTCAGTTAAGAAGGTTATGCTGTACTTTGTGAGGTGATGTGAAATCAGAAAGGACCATCTGCTATGCTTTGCATAACTACAAAAAGGATTTGGCCACAATCACCCAGATGACTATTAGAAGAACAATTATAATGCTAGATATTATTTCCCTTTGTCTCAAAATTATGACTTTCACATAATAATATGCCTCTCCACTGTTTTTTTTCCACTGCAGTGAAAATGCTTAATTTAAGTTCTGTTTTAAACATTCATATCGATATTAATAATAATAATAAAAAATACAGGAAAATATTCAAAGGCAATAGATTGTCACCCCAGATATTAAAGTTCAGTTCACCTACTATTATTTAAACAGATTAAGGAGAGACAAGTATCTGTTTATTATTGAATTACATATTGACCCCACAAATCCTGCCACTGAGATAAAGAGGATTTTTGCAGTTAGTCAGAAATTGTTACTCTTATGAACATTTTACAAGGTTTTACTAGCTTTGTTGTAAACTACAGCATGGTAAGCAGCAAATAAAACTCAACTAGTCCTATGAATTTTATGTAGAAGTATTATGCAACACAGGTGCCAGCAAAAGTACATAATGTGAGGACCAAACAAAGTAAAATACTTAGAACAAGTAAGGCAGATGAAGAAGTGATCTGCAGAAGATTATTAAGTATCTTCTTTTACTTGCTGATAGAATCAAAGATTTAATCTCTCTTTTGCAAATTTCAATTGTTTTAATCATCAAATTGGTGTATTTCTTTTTAACATCTCATACAACCATGTCTTAATTCAGTACAGAAAAAAAAAAGAGCTTCTGATGAACACATCTGTTGTACCTGCCAGACTAATTTAGGCAGTATTTCATACCACAGAACTTGCAGATTTGTTAAAATGTAGCAGAGAATCTGTAAAGATGGCAGGTTGCCAAGAGCAAGATTTCTTCTTTGTCTGGAAGCTGACAAATCTCAGAAGTCCCACTCCTGCTATTGCCATGCAATGACATTGTCTCAGGTCCCACAGGAGGGAGAGTAGTCTTTGCTCCTGTGTGAGCTCAAGCCTGGACATAAATGCATACATAACAGGACTAATAAGAACAGTGACCAAGACAGTACACTGAAAATAGTGTGTGTGTGAGTGTGTGTGTGTGTGTATTTGCAGAACCAGGATCTGAGGAAGAGCAACATATTTAATAAATCTCAAACAAACAAATTTTCCATTCAAAATTCTTCACCCAAACAGTAAGAAAAAAGACTTTCTTAAGACATCTGGGAAACAAACATGCAGAAAGTAAAAATAAATACAAGTTCAGATATTATTAAGCAGCAGAGTGTAGGAATAACATAAAATTAAGAGAACATTTTGTCATTTCTTGGTTTATGACCACCTAAGAAAGAAAATTGACAGCATGAAGCAGAAGAATAAGAAATCAAGAAAGACATCTTAAGTGGTTTAATGTATGTCGCTGAAGAAAAAGAAATATTCTTGGTGGAGATATAACATAAACACAAACTAAGAGGTCAGTGTGAAAAAAAGCGTATCAGTCAACTCATTGGCACTAATAGTTCTGAACCTGGAGACAAGACATTGTCTCTGAGTTCATCTGAGTCTTCTGTGATTAGGTATTTATGACTTATGGATTATGAACAAAATCCAAGTACCTTCTTAAACCTTTTCTTAGGAAATACAACTCTCAAACAATCCTGGTG
>VWZG01006416.1:0-12241 GCA_013396735.1 Grallaria varia
TTCTCACTCTTTGAAGCTCAGTTCTCCTGCTGCAAAGACTGTAAAAGGATGAGAGAAGGACCCAAGAGCTCAGTGTAGCTTTTGCTGTGTGAAGGTGTGCAAGTTCAGTGTGTGCTCCACCTCCTGGGCGCAGTAACGCTGTGCCCGTGGTTGTGCAGGGAGTGGTGTGAGGGCAGGTGTGGCAGAGATTGTTCCGTGATCAGGCAGTAAAATACACTGGCCCAGCAAGGGCAGAAGTTGCATGTTTAGGGAACGAGGCATGCGTGAACACATGTGTAGGCAGTGCTGTGTGTAGAGGTGCAGGCACATGGGTGTATCTGTGTGGAAATATAAGTGTACCCACAGAGAGACATGATCAGGTTAGTAAAGTGGTGTGTGTGCCTAAAGTAAACCTTTAGGAATGGTGAAGAAAAGGACTTGGTGCTGAGCCTCTTTGCCTGGCCCCTGAGTTGGGCCATTGAGAAGCTGAGTGCAGGAGAGAGTGAAGAGTGTGTGGTGGCATCTGGAATGTGCTGAGGATTGGAATTTGTCCTGCTTTTGGACTTGGTGTTTTGTCCAGGGCGATTTGCCCCGGAAGGGAAGCAGTGAGAGGAGAGGGGCTGCTTCTGCAGAGAGCAGTGCAGCCCTTTGGAGAGTCCCGAGCAGCAGCCCTGCTGCAGCAGGTGCCGCTGTTCAGAGAGAGCATCAATCACGCAGGTGTGTGGGCATCAGTTGCTCTCCTGGGTGTGCTTGGGAGTGGGAGAGTGTCCTGTCGTGTCCTGAGCTGGAGCATCTTGAGGAGAGTGAGATGGCTATGCTTGTGTTGCAGCCATTAGCTGCTGGTGGGTGAAGGTGAGGTGTTTGGAGTCCATGAGTGTGCTCAGCGTTGGGACTTGAGCCTGCGTGCAGCACACGCTTTGAGAGCGTGGCTGTTCGTGGGTTGTGCGAGAGCTCTGCGCAGCCTCTGTGCACTGCCATGGTGGGGAGGTTCATGTGGAGGGAGCTCCCCTGTGGCGAGGGAGGGCCTGTGAGCAGGACACCTGCCCAGGAGCACTTGTGCAAGAGCTCCCCGGCATTCTGTGGATGTAGCTGGGTGCACCAGGAACGTCCTGGCTCCTGCGTGGGCCCGTGAGCTGAGGGGGCCAGGAGGGCTTTAGGTAGCACTTGCTCCTGCTCTGAAACAGCATCCTATGCTGCCCGGGCTTCCCAGGCTGGAGCCCTGGCTGGTGGGTTTCTGCCACCATTTTGTGTGAGGGAGCTGCCATTTTGAGTGTTGCAACTCCTGCTTCCTTATACCAGGAAGTATGCAGATATCAAAATATTTTTATACAACGCATGCGATGTGTACATAGTTAGAAATCCATGTATGAAGGAGTGTCTCAGTATGTTTATATGTAGATATGTTAATTACATGTATTTATAGAGGTGTCTAAGTATAATGGTGCAATTGTAGTCATAAGGTAAATAAAGAAGTCTTTCTGAAGAGGTGATGGAATGACTACTTAGATGTGACTAAAATGAAACTCCACAGAAATCAGAGACAGGTTAATTCCTTCCACTTTGCATGGCTGCAGGAAAAGCGATGTCATGTTATGGGAGCACCTAAGAAGTGTTACAGAGAAATGGAATGTGTCCAAGGGCTACGGACTTCTCTGAGGCGGCCACTGGGCAGGCCTGGGCAAACACCCTGTCCTGCCCCCAGAAGAGATCTGTCCCATGAGGCAGGCTGAGGAGGCTCCATGGCAGGGCAGACCCCAACGGGTTGGTCGTGCAGTGCGTATCACTGGGGCAGGCTCTGGGCATCCCATGGCCCTACCAGGCACGGGCAATACAGGCTGCAAAAACGGAAGGCCAGAACAAAATTCCAGTGTCAGAGGAACACGTGCCTTGGGACTTCCCTTGGGTTTTCTGTCTGAAGAGCATCTGTGGATTCGAGGCGTTGTGCGCCTGTGGGTAAGATTGCATGGCCTCTGTGCATGCGGTTTTTCCGTGGTGGAGCTGACACATGGGCATTGGTGCATGGATGCAGGCTCAGGTGAGGGAGAAGCAGCAACGGTGTCACCACAGGGTACAAATGGAGGGAGTGCTCGGCACCACGGTGGTGGGTGGTGGGCCCTTGTGCCGATTCTGGTGGAAATTCTGGCCCTGCAGATATTAAGGTGTCATTGAATTACAGAATATCCTGAACTGGAAGGAGCCCACGGGACCATCCAAATTCCAGCTCCTGGCCCTGTACCAGATAGCCCGAAGAATCGCATCTTGTGCCTGAGAGTGTTGTCCAAACACTTATTGAACTGTCAGGCTTGGTGCTGTGACTGCTTCCGTGGGGAGCCTGTTCCAGTGCAGAACCACCTGCTGAGTGAAAAACCTTTTCTTGTCACCTAACCTAAACCTTCTCTGACACAACTTCGGGCTGTTTCCTCAGGTCATGTCACTAGTCACCACAGAGAAGAGAAGCCTGCCCCTCCACTTCTCCTTGTGAGGAAGCTGTACAGTGCAATGAGGTCTCTTCCAGACTGAACAGACCAAGTGCCCTCAACTGCTCCTTGCACGGCTTCCCTGCAAGGCCCTTCATGGTCTTCCTGGCCTTCCTTTGGATGTTCTCTAATAGCTTAGTATCTTTCTAATATTGTGGTGCCCAAAGCTGCACACAGTATTCCAGGCGAGGCCGCCCCAGCGCAGAGCAGAGTGGGACATTGCCCTCCCTGGACCACCTGGTGATGCTTTGCCTGATGCCTCCCAGGACACGGTTGGCCCTCCTGGCTGCCAGGGCACTGCTGACTCAGATTCAACTTGCCATCCACCAGGACCTCCAGGTCCCTTTCTGCAGCACTGCTCTCCAGCCTCTCATTCCCTACATACAGCCAGGGTTGCCCTGTCCCTAGTGTAGTATCCAACCACTTGTCTTTGGGGTGTCACTTACTTAGCAGTTCCTGCCCCTCCTTTGGCCATGTGGTCTGTTGTGATTGTCTGGCAGAGACAGCCCTTGCAGGAGGGCTGCTGTGCTCTTCCAGTGACATTTTTTGATGATGTCCTGCCCTGTGCATTCCATACCACATTATGCTTGTCTGGCATGATCAGGGCCCTACACGCCTAACCAGAAGTATCACAGTCTCCAGATATGAGCCACTGAGCTGCTGACCCCTTGCTTGTTTGGGGAGGGAGATTGGACAGTAAAAGCTGCTAGTTTTAGCCTGTCTGTGTAAAAAATGTTCTTTTCTTTTTTGTTTTCCTTTTTGTGGGGGTGTGTAGGTGAAGATGCAGGAGCCGGAACTTGTTGCGAAAGCACTGCGAGCTATTCTTCATGCCTTTAAAAATGGCGTGCGTTTGTCAGAGCTTCAGAGCGAATACAGATCTCTGACCAACGAGTTGATTCCCTTCAGGCACCTAGGATATGACACACTGGAATCCTACTTGGAGAGTATCCCAGGAGTGGTCAGAATGGAAGAGAACAAGATGGGAGAGGTAAGAACCAGTTACAGTTCAGAAATGGCTTTTGTGTTTGCAAAGTGTTCGTGGTTCATAACTTTACATCTTTTTGTCCTGTGGATTTTTGGGAAAAGTACCAGAGGTGCATATGGTGCTTGGAGAAGTGGAAGCTGTGACGTACATACCAAGTGCTCCTCATTTTCCTGCCTGTGCTTTCCAACTCTAAAGTTGCCTATGCAAAAGATACAAAGTTGCTGGGTATTTTCCTGGAGGTGTGATTTAGGGCTGGAAAGATAGTTTGTCTGACTATAGGGCTCTGATCCCTGTGTCAGTGTTTCTGACTCTGGTGGGGATCCTGAGTGCTTGTCCTGGGACCTTAAAGCAGGTTAACTTGTGTGTGTAGCTTGATCATTTCTTCTGGGTGGGGCTTAGCATCCTCTCTTTCCTACAGTGAAACTGTTTTGAATGCTGTTGCTTATAAGCCTGACAGCGCTTGCTTCGGGCTTGGATCTTGTTTGTCATGAGTTGCAGTGTGGCAGGACTGTGAAGACATGCTGAGGTGAGGAAGAGCCATGCAAGTGAGGTGTCTTGGCACAAGAGTTGCGGTGCCTCAGTTTAGCAAGTGTACAAGGAACAAAGAGTCATGGCCCAGGGCAAGGAGAGGATGGAGCAGAGCTTAACAGAGAATTAGTGTAGTGCGAGAGTTGTCCCTTATTCCTTAGCCTTGCTGCACTAGCCTGTCTCTCTTGATGGCTGGCTGCCAGCTTGGAAGCAGCTTGCGAGGACTACAGGAGTGTGTCCAATAGTGTGGAGTTCCTAATTTTTGAGTCAGAATGCATTCTCTTGATAGTTGGTGTAGCTGTGTGACTTGTAGATGATCTCTGTGACTGGAGAGCTTGCAGCCTCTTCCTCACTGGAGCCATGTCTGGGTTCCTGAAGTCCGTGTAGACTGAGTTACAGCCGAAAACTATCAGATGTTTGGCACAATGTGTGGCTGACACAGCAGGTTTGGAGAGACAAGACTTTAGGCTGAGCTTCCTTGTTTGCTCAGCTGGATCGGGGTGGCATCTGGAAACTCAGAACTAAGTCTCCCTCATGACTGTGAAGAGTGCGATGAGAGGCACCCTGGGCTTTGTGTTGCTGTCTGGAAATGTGTCTGTTTTTAAGCAACACATTCCCTTGCTGCACTTTTACAACTGTCAGAATTTGCCCATTTACAGCAGATAACCAAGCCTGGGATGCTTTCCCTCTTGCTCCAAGGCTGCATCAGCTGCAGCTCCAGCAGTAACATTATTGCAGGTACCTCAGGTCTGGGAACACTTGTGATCCTGCAATTTAATGCTTCCTTGTGGTGGTTTTGGCAGATAGCCATCTGTTTCTAACTAGGGCCTTGCAGGGTGTAATCTGGTATCCTCCCATTCCCCCAAGAGCCTTGTTTATCCTCTAATACGATGTGTGCTGAGAGCCTTGTGGACTCTTGGATAGCACTAGAGGCAGTGACCTCCTTGTGGCAGCTGTAAGGAGGATGGAAAGTGGCTTTAGGAGGTGAAAAAAGAGAAAGTGACTAAACAGGGGTTTTGAGGTTTTTGAGGAGTGCCAGCTATGCTCTTTATGACTGAGGCAGCTGAGAGGAACCATCCTGTGAACACCTGGGAGTCAGGAGAGGCAAAAAGTCTGAGCTCATGTTACTGTCTGATGACCTTCCTGTTGCCACTGTCCATAGTATCTCCATGGCAGCCATTAAGCAGGGCGTGGCAAGTGTGATTATGCACCAGTGTCAGCTGGTAACTACTTGGGACTCTTCTGCAAGCTTTCCTGATACAGGACCTGGGGGCTTTGCTCTTTGTTCACATCTCTCCAAAATCTTTGAGCTCCGTTACAGACTGAGAGCGCAGTTCAGAGTCCACACACGCATGCTGCAAGAGCAGGCAGTCAGCCAGCCTCTATTCATGGCTCTAGGAGTCCTTTGACCTCTGAAATGTGTGTCAAGGCCCTTGACTCTTCCTTTAATCTCTCTGTGGACAGTGGTGCAAGAAAGCAAAAGCATGCACATCCAGGGGTCTACGAGCAGTTGATGATCCTGACTGAAGGCTAGGTAGTCTAAAAGGGCTTTCCTTACTGCCAGGGCAGCTGCCCAAGACATACCACAAGAAGTGTGTTCTACAAGGAACAGTATAAAGTAAGCAGTAAACAACACAAATTGATCTCAGATTGCCACGTAATACATGCTGCTTAAAGCATTTGTGTGAGATGAATATTGGCTGGGTAACTGATGCTGGACAGACTGGTTCTGGTGGAATGGCAATGATACAAATTATCCCTTGTTCCTTTTGCTACTGAACACTAATTTAGCTGTCTTGAATGTAGGAAAGATGAAAGCTGATGATTTTTTCTTAGTGCAGTAGCTATGTCCTCCAGTTTCCACACGGGATGAGGGTTGATTCAGCATACAGAAAACACTGCAAGGGGACCCACATTGAAGCAACAGGTGGTTGTATCATTTCAAGGAACCCTGCTTTGCTTCACTTAATATTCATGTACAAGAAGCATGTAGTTGCACCTTCCACTAAGAAAACTTGACTTCTGCTTGAATAACTAAGTCACTCCAAAAGGAAGAATTTGAAGGCTGCTTTACTGTGTTTATCCACACCATCTCACTCAAACCATCATTTTTTCTCAACTTAAAAGCACTATGATGTAAAAACAATGGAAGAAAATGCTGAAAATTATTTACATTAGTGACAGGAAAAACCTGAAAAGCATCTGAAATTAGATGTGAAAATGTGGATTTATGATTAACTGTGAACAAAAAAATCTTTTAAAATGAGTCTTCAAGAACAGAGCAAGGTTCCCAGTGATCCATCCCCTATGTATCCAGTCCTGTAATCTGAGAGTGTGAGGAAAGCTCTCACCCTTCTCTGGAAATGGGCAGAGCTGGGCACTTCTCTGAAGTGCCATCCATGACTGTCCGCATCTTGGGACACAATGAGGAGTAACTGGGTGCCTGCATGCTGTTCAGGGCTGTGATCTCGTTAGGGATCATGGAGAGGTGTTACAACAACTCAGCTGCTGTGCTGCTGTGGATTGATGCAGGCTGCTGAGGAATGATGAGCTCCAGTGGCTAGCAGGAGGAGTTTCTGTGAGCCCCTCCAAGTATGGGAGCAGTGGGGACACAGGGTGCTCTCCATTGGGACAGATTATGAGACAGCAAGAGCTTATGAGTAGCGGAGAGAACAGCATATGGACAACATAGTGACTGTCTGTTACAAATGCCCTAATCAGGAGGAAATGGTAGCTAAAGCAGATGATGCCTTCTTCTGGCAACTGCAAAAAGCCTTACATTTGCAGGTCCTGATCCTCACAGAAGACTTGAGCCACTGCCATACCTACAGTAGGGACAAGACATTGAAGCATGAGCAATCCAGGGTGTTTCTAGTGTGTGCTGCTGACAAAAGTGATGAATCAGCGAGGAAAGATGCTCTGCTGGACATAGTTCTTAGAAACAAGGAACAGCTAGTTGCAAATGTAAAGGCTGGAAACTGCCGTGTTTGCAGTGGCAAGATGGTGGTGTTTTTGAGCCTGAAAGGAGGGAGACAAAGCAAAAGCAGGATCAGCAGTGCAGAACTTTGGGAGAGCAGACTTTGGCCTGTTCAGGAATCTGCTTGGAAGACTCCTGTGGAATACAGTCCTCAAGAGGAGCGTTCCAGGAGAAGTAGTGGACTTTCAAGGATTGTCTCCTCCAACTTCAACTTCAAGAATTGTCCATTCCAACAACTGGGAAAAAACACCAAATGAGCCAGGAGCACTGCCAAAACTGAACCATGAAAAGGAAGCATGCATGAGGTGAGAGCAAGAAGAAGCACCTTGGGAGTAATGTACAGAGGCTGCCAAACAAACATACATAGGCCTAAGAAAGACTGCTTTTATTATGGACCATTTGAAGAACTTGAAGACCGAGTGCTCCCAAAGCACTGACAGTTCTGAGAGCATGCTTCCAAAGAAAGTCCTTACAATAGCTAGTTAAGTGCAAAGGCAACAGGAGAAAATACAGGGACAACAGAAAATGTAGAAGAAAGGAGGTACAGCAAATAAAGAACTTCAGCCCTTTGCTGTGTTTCACTTTACTAAAGCTTTATCAAGTCCATGCTCAAACCATCAAGCACAAGCTGTTGCACAGACATCTCGGAAAAGGTGAAGAGTGAAGGATTCCAGGTTCACCTTTCCCAAAGATGAGTTACGACTCAGGTACAGTCAGCTCTGTGACAAAGTCTCTCTCTTACTTAAGCAAGGTTACAGGAGGCACACATGGTGAAGAAAGAGCTCCTGACTTAAGTCTACCTTTAAAAGCCTATGTGGCAGAAGCAGAATTGAGTGAACTGGAAGGCTATAGAGACAGTGTGGAAATACACAGGGATGGGCTCAGAGCAGTGGGAAAGAGCAGGGCAAGGAAGCCGCAGCCTTCTTGGAAGAGGATGAGTACAGGGAATGTGCACAAATCCATGGGTTTGTTGCAGTGCACCCATGGGCGTCAGTTATCTTGGAAAGGTAGGTTATGGGAGGTTCCTGAGGACTGAAAGGAAACACCGCTCTTTACCAGGAAGGGTGGGAAGAAACAACCATAGGCTGATCAGCCTGACCTTGAACTCTGGGTACGTTACTGAGCCACTAATCCTGGAAAGTTGTTCCAGACATTTGAAAGACAAGAAGGCCAGTCAGTATGGATTTATGAAGTGAAAATCATATATAACCAATTAATATTCTTACAAAAGGAGATTACTTTTTGGAAGGAGAAGAGGAGAGCATTGGATGGGGTTGATCTGTATTTTAGTAAGGCTTTTAGTAGTCTCTTCCGTGACAGTAACACAAAACCCATTGGGACACCAGTAACCAGTGGTGTGCCCTGGGGGTAGATGCTCAAGAACGTGCTGTCTAACATGTTCATGAGTGACCTAGATGATGGGGCAGAGCTCATCGGCAGCAAGTCTGTAGAAGACAAGAGAGACTGATAGCATAGATGGGTGTGCGGGTTGCTGAGAGGGATCTCAGCAAGCTGGAGAAATGGAACAGGAGGAACCCTGTGAAGTTCAGTCCAAGGAAATGCCAAGTCCTGCATGAGAGGAAGAGCAGCCCCATGTTCCTGAATAGTTTTGGGTCTGACCAGTTGAAAATTAGCATGGCAGAAAAATTCCTGCGTGTTTTGATGAACATGAAGTTAATAGTGAGCACCAATGTGCCATTGCAGCAAAGGAGACCAACAGCATGGAGGTGATTATTTCAGTTCCAGGCTTCCCAGAACAAGAGACATGGACACACTGAAACATGTTCAGTGAATGGCTGTGAAAATTATGAAGGGAGTGGAACATCTTTGATGCAGGACTCTGAGAGCTGGGATTGTTTGTGCTGGAGAATAGAAAACTCAGGGGAATCTTATCTGTATCTACTGCTGGAGGGAGTGAAAAAGCATGTAGCCAGTCTCGAGCTCCAGTTCTAAATGGTATTCAGCGTACAAACAAGAGACAACAGAGGCAGAGGAAAATACAAGTAATTTCATTTAAACGATGGGCTCCCCACTATTTTAAAGTGAGGCTGGCTAAGTGGTGGAAGAAGTTGTCCAAAGTAGTTGCGAATTCTCTATCCTTTGAGGTATTCCACCATCTGACTGAGTAGCTAGGTCTAGTTGATGCTGCTCTGAGCAGAGATGCTATATGACATGGACTACAGAGATGTAATCCTTAATTTTATTGTGATTCCTGGTATTTAATCACTGCAGTGGTGAGGATGCTCGATTGCTGTTTGTATAGGTGTTGACTGCATGGCAGGTGTGCTGTCTGGTATCTAAGCAGGAGCTCCTGGGATAGGAGAGCTGTCCCTCAGAAGGAGAGGGTCTCTCGGCAATGGCTGTGTTGAGCCAGCCCAGCGCACATGCTGGGTGTGCAGAGGAGGAGGAAGAGGGGGAAAGGATGAGCTGGAGTGTGCTCCTGGAGCCCCAGAGTGTTGCCTGGTTCCTAGCATTGTCATCCTTGCCCACATTTCTCTAGGCTCCTTAGGTCATGCAGGGAGAACTGCTGCTGCTTAGCAATCTTTTGCTTTTTTTTTTTTTTTGTCTTGGCACTCAGTTTTTCTTCTTTGGGTGCTCTGCCTTGGTTATGCTGGAGCACCTGTTTGCTGAGGTGCTGGCCACGTTTCTGAGTTTCTCCTGCCCTTCTGTGCTAAGCTGTCAGCCCTGGTGCTTGTTGGGGGCCATTGTATGAAGTGGCCAGAAGTGCTGTCCCCATGAGGGGCCCTTTGTCAGCCTCTGGCTGAGCCCACAAACTTCAATTTTTAACTGAGGGCTTTTGGGGCGACTGCCTGTGTCCTTGTGGAGCGGTGGAGGAGTTCTCATCCAGCTACCTTTGCATGTGTTGGATGGCCCAAAAGTTTGGGCTTGCATCTTCTTTGTGCAGCAAAGTGCATGCGAGGCATGTAGTCTGGGGGCTTGTCAAAGCCCAGTTCTGCATCCATTCAAAGGACAGCCTGTGGCAAGGGGTTGTTGACACAAGAGGTCATTAAGCTAGGAGGGAACTGGGTTTGTCCAAGGCTGGTCTGTTATTGGGGGCCAGTGTGGTGCCCTTGAGGGAATCTGTGCAGCCAGGATAGTCATGCAGTTTCTTTGGTAAGTGGGAAAAAGGCATGCCAGCTCTGCAGTGTCAGAGTGGTGCCAGAGCCTCTAGTGAGCCTCAGTAGGAGGAATGTGGGCAGGCTGGAAGGCCATGGCTTCTTGATGTTCTAAAGCAAGATTGTGGTCCTGTGGGATGGGAGTGAGAAACCAGGCTGTTTCTTGGCATGATGCAACCTAATATGGGAAGGTGATGGAGAGACTCTTGCTGTCTGCTTTGCTGATTTCTGAGGTTCACTGCAAAAGGAGAAGGGGCGCATTCAAGACCAGTGTCTGCTGAAGTCTTTCCTGAAATGCCTGCAGGCCTGCATGACCCAGCAGTTAGAGGCTTGGAAGTGGATGCGAGTCGTTCTGAGAGCTGTGGATGAGCTTGGGCCTCACTGACTGCTTTTCCCATCTCCTTCCTGCTCCTACAAGGTCATTTGCCATGCTGTGAGTTGCAGTGAAACTGTGCGAGTCGCTCAACTGGTGGCGCGACAGCGGAGTTCCAAGAAGAAAACGGTCCGGCAGGTGAACTGTCAGATGAGGCTGAAGAACACATCTCCAGTGAGTTTATCAGGTAAGCCTTTATGAAAGAACTGTGCAGCTGCCGCAGCAAAAGCCTTGGCCAGGAGGGTGCATCACTACTGGCTATGAGTTGCATGATCCCAGTGGAGAGTTCCTGGGAGGATGGAGTGTTGTTGACAAGGGTACTTATGCTTGAAAGCCATGCTCAGAAAAGAAGCTCTCCTCAAGTGTGTATGTGAGATGTGAATGATGTTGAAAGCAAGAGCTCTTGGAGGACTCTTGGCTTTGCTTCCATGTGCCCCTGTTTCTGTGAGAGGTGTGGTTGAGATACGGGCAAGAAACGTGACAATGAGCCTGCTGGTTTTTTGAGGCTGGTTTTGGCCCTTTGTGGAGTGGCAGGAGTGAGCTGTGCCCTCACAGTAACAAGGAGTCCCTGCAGCATCATCTGGGGCTGTTTCAGCAGCTTCTGTTGCTGGTATGAATGGCCTAGTGCCACAAAATTTCTGATGCCCATTGTCTGCTCTTTTTACCTCTTCCCTTTTGCATAAGTTGCTGTAGCGGAGTTGTGAGTCAGGTTTGCCTCACTGCTGTGCTGCTGTGTGAGTGTCAGTGGGAGTGGGCCCAGGACCAGACCCAGGCACGCCACCTGCTTGCAAGTTGGTGGCTTGGAGCAACAGTGGGTCTTTGTATTTGTCTGTTGTTGTCTGTCATGACAGGTTTGCTGCTTCTTACTCTCCTGCCACTGTGCAGGTTGGGAAGCTGAACTGGTGACTCAGACGGTGATTATAAAGGCACACTGGTTCACTGTCTTGCCCACAGTAGCACCCACAAGTCCAGAACTGGCACAACCAGGACGTAATGAGCAAAGTGACCAAGCGCTTGCTTATCCCAGTGTGGGCTGAAAGCCAGTGTGGTGTGTTTTCCTGCGGGTGTTACTTGGTCACGTGTGCTTTATGGTGAGAGCTGGTGTGCCTGCAGGCCAGAGTAGAGAAGAAACGCTGTGGATGGCAGTGGAGGAGGTATGTGGGGAGGTGGAAGTAGATTGGTTTGGTGGAGGAGAGTGTTGCTTATGGCTCCACCTGCAAACTCTTTAGGAAAGCCCAAAGGAACTTTGCGACAGCCGCGGTCTTTGAGTGTGCCGGAAGAAGGCAGCAAGAGGCCTGTTTCTCGCCTGTCCCGAGGCAGAGAAGGGGCATGTGGAGCTGTGAAACCTGTTGTGGAGAGTGCCCGGTCTGCCTTGCCTTCAGCTGCTGGGAGTGGACCACCTAAAGATATCCCCATGCAGAGGCACGTCACTGTGGTAAACAGGTCAGTGTGTGCACATGTGTGTGTGTGTGTGTGTGAGTGAGTGAGGGGAAATGAAGTGGGGTGGACCCTTGCATGCCAGCAGTGCATTTTGGGATGCAGTGGGAATCCCTGCTTCCATACTTGGAGATGGTGAGGTTCGAACATGGTTCAGTATCCCAGGAAGGGGAGGGATGACCCTTTGTCTTTTTCAGACGCTGCCATAGCTATCCAGTTCTCTTGGCTTGTTCCTGTTCTTCTGGGAAGAAAATCTGTCCAGAGGTGTCCCAGCAGGGGGGTGTGGGGTGTCACAGCTTCCCAGGCCCAGAAGGGAGCTGTTGTGGCCAGTGTGGCAGAAGGCAGGGGGAGCAGGTTTGTGTGCAGGGG
>VWZG01006431.1:0-92530 GCA_013396735.1 Grallaria varia
GCATCTAGTTGTTCGTGGACTAGAGTCTGCAGAGCAGTGAGTTTTTCTGCATTGAGGGGCCACTAACTAACCCACACAGGCTTATCTGATAACCACTTCAAAGCAATTGTGGGTTGCTTCATGCCCTGCATCACAGTGACTCCCTTTAAAAATCTCTAGTGATATGGACCCCCCACTGAGATAGGCAATCCAATCCCCACAAGTTCAAAGGTGCAGCAGTCACGTAGGGCTGAATGGCGGCTTTTTGGCCCTCTGGGTTGGAAATCAGCACAGGTTTAGCTGCAATGAGTCCAGTGGTAACATCTCCCAAACCTACAGTGGCTTGTGAAGCAGAGACCACAGGCCAAGAAGCAGGCCAGTCCTTCCGTGCCATCACTGTGACGTCCGCACCTGTATCCAGCAGTCCAGATACCTTCACAGAAGTTAGAGACGCTCGTGCCATACTGAGTATGCAGGTCATGTGAGGCTGACTGTTGTCTAATGTTGAGTCCAGGACACTCGAGGCAATCCAGTAGATCTGAACCCTCCCTCCTGTGCCTCGAACGACATTCTCGGTCCTGGGAACACAGCTCATAAAAGGCACAAGTTGAGCAATGCACGTTCCTTTCTCAATACAAAGAGGTGGGGTTGGTGTAGACACCATGGCACATATTTGACCCATATAGTCAGCATCGATCACTCCCACATGCACCATGATCCCCTGAATAGTGGCGCTTGACCTACCAATTAACAAGGTACTTAAACCTCTACCAATGGGTCCCCAAGCGTTTAAAGGAACTTTATGGACCCCTAAAGTGGAAATGGTTACTGTGTTAGCTATCATTTGGATATCATATGGAGTCATTTCCTCCATAGTTATTAATCTTAGCATGCATATAGTTGCGGGGGAGTTGGGTCCATACTGTACTGCACATCTTTGCAATTCCTGTATCAATTTCCATGTGAATGGATGATATTCATCAGGTTCCTCATTGGCTGGATTTCCCCGTGCTACCGGGAAAGCCATAGGTGCAGTACCTGATACAGGCATTTCTTGCTGGGAAGCATTCTCTAACAGTGTATCAATGATTTCTGACAACTCCTAGTTCTCATTCTCCATCACCTGAACCTTCATTTTCTGCCAAAAAGCTACAGGATCACGAGGGTTTACAGTAATTTGAGCAGGTGGCAACTTCCACTTCCGAGGGAGTTTGCAGCAGGCTTTGTGTCTGGTTTTGTTTTTTTGGATTGGAATGTCTTCTACAGATCTCTCCCCCTTGCTTTCATCAGACTCACTGTCTGAGTCTGAAGGCAGAGAGGGAAGCAAGGTAAGCTTAAAGGGCTCTGACAGATGATGTTTGTCAGTTTTTGTTTCATTGCCTTTGGTCTGAGTAATTCTTGCAGGAGAGGATTTTGCCAATTCTTGTGGAGTTTTATAGGACCTGCTCTCGACCGCAGGAACACAAGGCCCAAACAGTTCGTCCGAATCATCCCAAAACATTCCCGTTTTGGCAGAACGAAACCTCTTCTCCCTTAAGGGCTCAGAGGTGGGGGAAATAAATTCAAGGGAGTTCCTCTTTCAGGAGAATTGGGCAGAGAAGGAGAAGGTTGAAGAGGAGGAGCAGGAGGAGTCACAGCAACAGAGTTTTCTGAAGCTTCCCCAGGTGCGGAATCAGGGATCACAACTATCTCAGGTTCTTTGAGTCCCTTAAAATCTTTCAATGTTTCGAAAAGCAAGTGCCATGTAGTTAATAACTCTGTGGCTCTTTTGTCACCATGTGTGGACCTCTCAAAAAGACGATGGCCTAACTTGTCCCATGCAGGTATACTAAAAGCAACATCAGATGTTGCCTCATAACCTTGGTCTTTGCTCCATTTAAGCATTTTCTGCAGGAGCAGCGTATTTAGTTTAACCCCACGCTTCTCAAGGATAAGCTTCCACATTTGGATAATAGCATCATCTTCCTTACTGAGCGTGGAACCCATGTCGTCTGGTCGCACACCTTATACCAGATGTTCTGTTTCTGGGTCGACCTGTTGCAACTTGACCACCACTCTCAAAGCTAGACCAAACCACCTACCCTCTATGGCTTATCACCATCCACACAAAGGACATGAAAGCTTCTTTACTAGATTGCTTTTTGAGGACTGATGGATCTGTGCAGCAGGGCAGAGCGGGGGATGGGAGGACCGACAATTGCAAACAGTGTGCAGTTACTTAGCAACAATGGGGCTTATTGGCGCCGGATGGGCGGTGGTGAGGTGGCACCTGTGAGGTGGCACCAGAGCGGTGCCAGCCGCTGCTGGGCCAGAGTGGGGAGTGCCTGCGGGCGGCGCAGGGCGCCCCAGCTGCCCCGGAGGCGGCGGGGCCCGCGGCAGAGCTGGGCCCGGACGAGCCCCGCGTGGGAAGCGGCGGGGCTGATGCTGCCCCACTGGAGCCGCGGGGCAGAGCCGGGCGGCCGTGACTAACGAGCACAAGCGCAGCACCGAGCGGGCTCGGGCACCAGCCCCAGGCGCACACGGCGTGGCACACGACGATGGGGGCTGCGTGCGTGCGCGCGTACAACGAATGCCAGCACACAGCGCCCAGCAAACGGCTGCAGGAGGGGGTGCAGCAGTTTCGGATGCGCATGGCTGCATGTGTGTCCGCGGCAGCAGCAGCGATGGAGTGGGGCTGCGTGTGTTCGTGCTCGTGGCGAGCAGACTCCGACAGCTGTGGCAGCAACTCACAGGCTCACAGGCAGTTGCTGACTCTGGCGAGACACTGCAGAGATCAGCAGGTAGCAGCGACAGCTTTCCNTAAAAGCAACATCAGATGTTGCCTCATAACCTTGGTCTTTGCTCCATTTAAGCATTTTCTGCAGGAGCAGCGTATTTAGTTTAACCCCACGCTTCTCAAGGATAAGCTTCCACATTTGGATAATAGCATCATCTTCCTTACTGAGCGTGGAACCCATGTCGTCTGGTCGCACACCTTATACCAGATGTTCTGTTTCTGGGTCGACCTGTTGCAACTTGACCACCACTCTCAAAGCTAGACCAAACCACCTACCCTCTATGGCTTATCACCATCCACACAAAGGACATGAAAGCTTCTTTACTAGATTGCTTTTTGAGGACTGATGGATCTGTGCAGCAGGGCAGAGCGGGGGATGGGAGGACCGACAATTGCAAACAGTGTGCAGTTACTTAGCAACAATGGGGCTTATTGGCGCCGGATGGGCGGTGGTGAGGTGGCACCTGTGAGGTGGCACCAGAGCGGTGCCAGCCGCTGCTGGGCCAGAGTGGGGAGTGCCTGTGGGCGGCGCAGGGCGCCCCAGCTGCCCCGGAGGCGGCGGGGCCCGCGGCAGAGCTGGGCCCGGACGAGCCCCGCGTGGGAAGCGGCGGGGCTGATGCTGCCCCACTGGAGCCGCGGGGCAGAGCCGGGCGGCCGTGACTAACGAGCACAAGCGCAGCACCGAGCGGGCTCGGGCACCAGCCCCAGGCGCACACGGCGTGGCACACGACGATGGGGGCTGCGTGCGTGCGCGCGTACAACGAATGCCAGCACACAGCGCCCAGCAAACGGCTGCAGGAGGGGGTGCAGCAGTTTCGGATGCGCATGGCTGCATGTGTGTCCGCGGCAGCAGCAGCGATGGAGTGGGGCTGCGTGTGTTCGTGCTCGTGGCGAGCAGACTCCGACAGCTGTGGCAGCAACTCACAGGCTCACAGGCAGTTGCTGACTCTGGCGAGACACTGCAGAGATCAGCAGGTAGCAGCGACAGCTTTCCAAAAGGAAGAGCTTTTCCTTTATTTCCTGTCACTGCCTCACTGTGATCTCATATGATCTGAAACCACATTTGTTGGGATTCAGGATCATACTTTTCTGCAGGGTTTTACCTTCCTGCCTGCCTCTTTCAGTGGCTGACTATATGGTAACCACCTTTTGAGGCAGAATTAGGAGTTTGTACTCAAGACTCATCCCCATAACATGCTATTTCGCTAAGTCAGAAAGAAAGTTTGTCTGGCTCTCAAAACAAATCGGCCAGAAAGCTTCAGAGTATTCCTCCCTGAAGGAATCTGAGAGCAAACAAGTGTTGGTCGCAAGCTGTGAATAAACAACACAAATGCAATAAGAGGAAACAAATAATCATTAGCACAAATAATAATTGTTGCATACAAAATAAATATCAAAGCTAATATTTATTCCCTTTTTGATACGGTGAATTCTATTTTTCAAGTGGATTCCATACTTGCATTTGTAAATGCAATTTGTAATTTACACCTTTTTTTTCAGCTGCAGATTTGAGTCTGCAGTATGAGTTGGTGTTTCATGGTCAGAAAGGACACATATGCATTGTATTTCCAGCAGTCTGTTATTTTAAAAGCTTTTACCGATATGTTTGAAACAGGTAAAAGAAGTAACACACTCAACTAGTTATTTTGCCTTCCTGCTCATATTTGCTGTTCTGCATGAGAAAGGGAAAAAATGTGTTTTCCTCACCTCTACCCTCCTGGGACTTGTGTTGGGAATCTGCCTAAATTGGGATTTCCAAAGATCCACTGAGCTTTCTCCTTCTCTAGGTAGCAAAACCCCCTTGTGCATCCTCTGGCTGACTGTTGGTGCAGCTGTGCAGAAGCAGCTGTGAAGAGGCTTTAGGATAATTCTATGTGGAGAAATATTAACTGTTGATTGGATTTCCAGAGCAAAATCCTTGAGCTCATGCCCTGCTAAATGACTGCTCCCTTTTCCACCACCCCCCATCCTTTCTCCCTCCCTCTCTTGCTCTCCAGCTGGTTTTTCATATCTTGTATATGGGCAGTGGTGGAGATTCATGGTGATGGTGCCACAAGGACCTGAGGGAAGGGGGAATTCTCTGTAGCCTGTGTCATTTCTGTCTGAGCCTCTCTGGCTGGATGCCAGTTTCAAATTCCCTTTCTCCTGGAGAAACAGTGGGGATGGAGCTCACCACCACTAAGTTCAACAGACCTTTTTGTTCACCCTTAAAGAAACGCGATCTGGTGGAGACAATGGACACTGCAGCTTTTTTGCATTAGCTGAATGTTCCAGAAAGTCTTACCTTCATATCAGGAATGCTTCTACAATCTTTTTTTGCCTTCTGTTCCAAAATGATATTTAGCAAATGCTTAAGGAAAAAACCTTGCTTAGCTGCAGTTGATTTTGCTGATGAAGAACTACTGAATTTCTAGTATTTTTATATGTTTGCTCATAAATCATACTCATAGGTGTTTCCAGTTCTGGGTGCCCTTTAGTTCAAGCATGTGTGTATGGCTTTGAGGTGATAAGACTTCTCAGATGAGCAAGCACTGGGGTTTCCTTAGTTTGGAATAGTTTGTTTTCCCCATGGCACTCTTGTAAAGGAATGTGGAAGTAGGTATTTAAATGGTACTGTGGTTTGTTTTTCAGTCGGGCCTAACTCCAATCCATGTTGCTGCCTTCATGGGACATGTAAATATTGTATCGCAGCTAATGCATCATGGAGCATCACCCAACACTACCAACGTGGTGAGTAACAGGTCCCCTCTCCATGCAGGAATACACAGTAATATCTGGGAGCAGCACTGTGAAGGAGTGCCGAATTCTGGTGTTCACATCCACCTCCGCAGCAGTCGTGGTTCATGCTGGAGTCGTGGGAAAGTGCAGACTGCTGACACCTACTGGGGAGATGCTTGACAGGTTGAAACTTCAGAAGGGGCTGACCTTAAGCAGGCTCTATTCTCTTTATTTGCTGTAGTAAAAAATAAGAACATACTGTAGCTTCTCAGATGTAATTTTTGAGATGTGTGCTTGACTGTTGAGCACTGTTTTCCCAAGACCCCGGCAGTCTACCATTTATGGAGAATTCTGCTGTTATCAACAGATTGCAGCAGATTGTTGGGGCATATTGCCTGTGTCCATACAGCCATCCGAGCGTGCTCTCGTACTGGATGTGTGCTGTGTGCCCCAGGGCTCCCAGGACATGTGTAAAAATTGAAGTCATTGTTAGATGCATATTTGAAAGCTGGGAAGTGGAAGGAAAGCAGGAGCTTGTTGGTTCTCTTTAATAGTTTAGCCTCAAAATCTCCCTTTCACCTTCCATGCATAGGTGCTGTTAGAAGACAATATTTTGTAAAAGTAACCTGCCAATTCTATTTGATTATATAAGAATGCAGCACCATTTGTAAATTAGGTGTTTACATCTAAAGACATACTGATGTTCGAAAATGTCAAAAGCACTTTCCATCATGCTTTTGTTCTGGTTTCCCTGGATTTGTCTTTCATTAAGTCCATGAAGCTTTAGATGAATGTACCCAATAATGATATAATTTTTTCTTCTCATTCGATCACCTCAGTGCTTGTCAGATAACAAATGATAGTAGGGGCATAAGGCATAACAGAAGGAGGTCCAAATATATATGTGCCTGAATGTGCAAAATTTGAAATATGTTTTTGATTAAATGCAGCTCTATTTAAATGGACAAAATTTTTAACATTGTTAGTAAAATGCTAGTAAATGTAAGGAATGCACTGTCTCTTTTCAGCAAAAGATAGGGACAAAGGCACTATTGTGTTGGGAAACTGACCCTGCAATAAACTGCTTTGCAGCATACAGTGAGTTCAAATATTGACTTAATCTTACATCTTGCTCACAGACAACTACAGCAAAATATTCTAGGGGAGATCGTTCTGAACTGGGTCCTCAGTATTTTTGTATTTATGAAACATGTTGACATTTGTTTTTCCTGTAGTGTGTTTTTAATTATATTTTGTTTTTGCTGCTGCACACCAGAGAGGAGAAACGGCGCTGCACATGGCTGCCAGAGCTGGCCAGACAGAAGTCGTGCGATACCTGGTACAAAACGGAGCCCAGGTGGAGGCCAAAGCTAAGGTAAGGTGGTGGCCCAGGTATAATAAACCTGGGTGATCTGTATTTGACAAAGCAAGGACTCACGTTCATCTCGTGTGTGACTTTGGAGAAGAGAAGGGGAGATGAAGGCAGGTCATGTAGTGACCAGTGCTATTTTGTGTACCCTCGCACTGTAGTCATGCATGATTTGTGCGTAAGAGCGAAGGCAGGAGATGGCAAGTTGGTACCATTCCTGGGGGTTTTTTTCCAGGTTTTAATATAGATTGTCTCGTGTTTAAAGAGTTTTGTTTTGGAACAGGAAGCAAGGAGGGAGGGGAATGCCTTAAATATGCTTTTATTTCAGCAGAACTGGAAACCCTAAGCTTCTGGTGTCTCCTGTTCAGATCCCTAAAGAGACAGCCTGCATGCATTCAAAAACAGTTATACTTCTACAGAACACCTCTTAAAGGAGGGAGGCACAGTAAGGGGATGTAGCAGAGGGCTTGAAAGAAGGAACAGATCCTATTGAAACAATTGTAATTGAGGAAGGTAGGAGTTGAGGGGGAAAAAAATGGGAAGAAACACAAAATTACGGAAATGAAAGAGTTCATGAAATAGTCAGGGTAAGCAGATAAATGGGTGCAGTAAATAGCAGTCTTAATAGGTAAGTCAGGATTTGTTTTTCCCCCACATGGTAATAAAATGTATACAATTTCAAAGAAATGTATTTTTCATTGTGAAATTATCTGTGAACTGGCTCACCAAGTAGTTTACTAGTAAGAGTATCTACTTATAGGGAACTCTAGCTAAGTATTTATAACAGATGCACTACTTATCTGCAAGCAGCCTGACAATAGAACTGAATCATGTGGTCTGTAAATGTCCAAAGACAGCCCCAAAAGTGAGCAGCTCATGCTCAGCACAGTCATGCAAATATTTTCTTAGTAAATTCACAGAATGATTTAATTTGTGCAAACTGCTATTGCCTGTGATCAATTTATCATAAATAACAGTTAAATGCAAGCAGTAGATTATACATCAGTGCTAACATCAGCTGTGAGAAATTTGTGGGAAACAAGCATAAACTGGAATCATTTAAGGACCACAAAGGCTCTCCAGCAGTCAGAGGAGAATTGTCCTGCAGAGAAGCAGCGTTCACATCCTGACACTCTCCCATCTAAATCCTAAAGGTGTAAAATCACTCTCATGGGATGGGCATGGACAGAAATCTCCCTTGTAGAGAACAGCCCGGAACTGTAGAATGTGGGGTAGAAGTGCTCAAAAGGTAGGAAATTCAGCAGGGGAAAATGGGGAGAGAAAGATGTTTGGCCATACTGTTTTGACACTGTGCAGCAGAGAATGAGGACAAAAATACAAACCAAATATAGAATAAGGGATAAATTATCCTTTAGACACTCAGAACAAAATCACAAACACCATAGTATTTTTAGTGAAGGAGAAGAAATAAACAATGATTTCCATGACAGGGCAACCCCTATACTTAAAACTATTCAGATTATTGTGTTCCGAATGAGAAGTGAGAAAGCGACAGTGAACTTCTGTGTGGGGAGACTCCAGCTGGTCTGGGGTCTCTGTGGAATAACTGGATTGTGCTAGGAACCTAGGCCATGACACCGGAACGGAAATCCGGTCTCTAAAGTGATGGTCATGGTCTGTGTGTCCAATTAAGAATTATTTATGTATAGAGAAACCAATGGTCTTTGGACATGTGTCCATACTGAGGTCTAGAAGAACTGCAGCTTCTGATACAATAAAGGTCCTGTTTTCAGAAGAAGTGTCATTCCTTTGACCTACCTCGACCATTGCAATGACAAATTTCCACATGATGCTCTATCTTCAGTTACATCTACTGAAAAGTTATTTGCAAAATACCAAACAAATTGTTCATCTGTTAAAAAATTAACACAAAAAATATGATACTTTATGCAAGTTTCTAGGCAATAATATGCTTTGCGCCTCAGTTCATCCCAGACAACTGACTGTGCTGTTAAATGTTGCTGGGACTCATAAGAGGCAAAGTGTGAGGGACACAGCTATGCATTTGGCTGTGTTTTAAAAAGGTCTCCAATTCAAAAGGAAACTCAATGCACCCTAGTGGCAAAGCAGAGTGAGGCAAATCCTGATTAAGAGGAAAACTGATAAATTTCTTAACTTTTATGGATTATGTAGCAGTCTGGAATATTTTGTGACACAGCAAGAAAGCCAGTGTGCAATATTCACTAGGTAAGGCCTCAGCAGAGTTAACTTCCTTCTGCAGTTTTGGAAAGTGATAGAATCTGGGCAAATATCTTCTGTCAAAATGTGAACCTTAGTTTTCTTATGTGTTACTCCCCCTGCGTTCAGGATGACCAAACACCACTGCACATTTCTGCTCGACTGGGAAAAGCAGACATAGTGCAGCAGCTGCTGCAGCAAGGAGCATCTCCAAACGCAGCTACAACGTCTGGCTACACGCCCCTGCATCTTTCTGCTCGAGAAGGGCACGAAGATGTAGCTTCTGTTCTTTTGGATCATGGTGCATCTTTGTCTATCATTACCAAGGTGAGTTGCAACAGTGATAGCTTCAATAGTAACTTATTACCCGTAGCGAAGGCTACTTGTGAATTAAATGCTCTAGGAGTGAGCTACATTTTATTAAAAGGGCGCAAAGCTTCATGCTTTCACCTCAGAACGTGATGTGTAACCCACCCCAGTGACCAAATGTACTTTTCTAGGAATGAAAGGAATGCAGGGCATAAATTCCTGACCAGAGTTGATAAGCTTGTCCTTGGGTTTTTGGTGGTGTGAAGAAAGGAACCGACTCTTCCCTTGTTTAATGTAGATAGTGCTTTGCCTTGCAAGAGAAGGGCTTCCAGGGCCAACAAGGCAGTTGGGGATCTGCAGACTTGCTGCCTGTGCTCAGGACTCTGTAAGGGGATGGATGGAAACAGCAGTGTCCTTGTAGATCAGAGACAAACCTTGCCCTGAAAAAGTGCACAAGGCTGCCACATAACTACTTTCCCTTACAGAAAGGATTTACTCCGCTACATGTGGCTGCAAAATATGGGAAAATCGAGGTAGCCAACCTCCTGCTTCAGAAGAATGCATCTCCTGATGCTGCTGGAAAGGTAGGAAAGAAGTCACTGACACTTGCACAGCAAATACCTAAAAGCACATAATATTCTAATAACATCTTACTACTACTTATGATCTCCCTGGTGTTCTCAGCCTGGGTTTAACTGGAAGGAGTTTCATGTGCTATTCTGGTCCCTGTTGGGGCTGCCAAGAGCCAGCAAATTCTTGACAAAAGTGATTTTTATTGTCATTAATTGACAACAAAATGATGTGCTCTCTATTCCCATCCAGAGGAACAGAGACAAACCATTCCCCTACATTCCTGCCCAGACTGCTTATAGTCCTTATCAGAGTACTTGGCTCTGCTTCCCCAGGTCTTGTGACAGGGGTCAAAGGCTAGTGGGACGTCAAGCTTTTTAAAACAGTCCAGCCTGGATTTTTACAGATCCAAGGGACAGTTTACTTATCCACTGCAATAAAAGAAAAGCATTGTCAAAGGTGTGACCTCCTTCCCCATTCTGTCCTGGGACAGCGCAGCTACGTGCTCCTCTGTTCATCTTTCCTGGGAGGCTTTCACAGCTCAGTAAAGATATTAAAATTTCTGTTTTATTTTTTTGAAAAGTTATCGCGGACTGGATACATGAATGAATAACAAATGTGTCTTTTCACCTTCCCTACTCCAATTTTCCAAACTCTTGCCCTGGAGAGGGTCTGTAACAGTACTTGTTTGTTCTGCATGTGTTTTTAGAGCGGTTTAACACCACTGCATGTAGCTGCACACTACGATAATCAAAAAGTGGCACTCCTGCTGTTGGACCAGGGAGCTTCACCTCACGCATCTGCCAAGGTACAAGTGCTGGCCACTCTGGAGGGACAATACCTAGGCTTTTTGTGTCACTTTATTCCCTGTCTACCTCTCTTCTTTCTAGGCTGTGTATGCTTGCAGTTACAGGAGGCTGTGACCTTGTTTATTAATGTTTCACAATCACATAAAGCTGTTAGAATAATTCTGCAGGTGAATAAAATAGCAGGAAAAAAAAGCAAATAGAGATGTAGAAACATTTAAAATCTCTAGGTTTAGTGACATCCACACTCAGCAAATGAGCCTTGCTTTGTCTTTAGTAACTTTTCCAAGCCAGCCAACTTTATATCAATTCATCTTAACATCTGTGCAGGGCAAACTTGGGATACATGCCTAGCCACACCCCTTCTGAGGTGTGATAAGTTTCTCAGCACAACATATGTAATTATTGATGTGCTTCACAATACTACCACAGAGTAAATGGGCTGGCAAGAAAATAAAACTCGTCACAGTCCTGCTTTGATTGTAATTTCCTGTAGGCAAGAAAACACCTAGTGTAAGGTTTCAGAGGATATGAAAGAATAAATATTTAAATTTATTTCTGCATAGAAGAAAAAATTTAGAGAAGCTTAAAGTGCCTACATCTTTTGTGGATCCCAGTTTTAAGTATGGGGTCAATATATAGTGTAATCATTCAAGTATAATTGATAGTTGAACAGCAATAGTAGGTAGGGCAGGGTGGAAGCACAAGCAGGTTCAGGCGGGGTAAGTGCAGTGTAAATACCTCATCTGAAACAGCCCAGGTGCTTTCTTTAAATCACTGCAAAAAAAAAAAATACTGTGGAAAAAGGAGAACTAGAGAAAAAGGCAGTTCTGTAGTTAGACAGACAGCTCTCCTTGATTGCCTTCCTCTCACACATGGCTGAGTACGGCCACAGCATAGGGGTCTTCCGCATGGCTGAAGAGGAGGATGGAGTCTGCCACACAGGGTAGGTCCGGGAGTCTGGAGTGCAAAGAGAGGAAAGTTAAATAAACATGGATAGCCAGCAGCAACGGCACAGTTTAAAATCAATACTGTCGATAGTGGCAATCTGCCAGAGCAGTGCCCTGGGGTGGGGGGAAACTGCAGTGATCTCTGATCTTTCCCTACTGCAACACAGCACTCTGGAATAGCACCGTGGGGAAGAAAGGGCCTTCTGAAGAGGATGAGAAGGCACTGACCCAGTTTTCACTGAAAGAAACTTGCCAGTGGAAGCTGTGCATCCTGTAGGGGCAGGAATTGCAGCAGTCACTGCCAAGGGCTTGGGAAGTCCAAACCAAGGTGGAAGTGCTGTAGATCAGAGTATACTATTGCACAAGCTCAGGTGTCAGGGTCGGGTCACCTTAGCTTCCCGGTCTGTAATAGAACAGTTTTGCAGCTGCCACTTCAGATCTTCAAGTGCCAGCTGTAGGTGTGCCTAAAAGAAAGCACTGGTTAGTGTTCTGCAGCAAGTGAGCCACAGCAACACTGAGTAGAGCATCAATACTAAGTAAAATTAATGGTAACATGTTCGTTGCTTTAGGCACCCACAGTGCAGTCATCCGAAAGATGATGTTGGTAACAGCAGATGATTCCCCATTTCTTTTGTAAATGAGATCTAGTAAATAAATGTGTTATGTCATATCTCATCAGTGGCTTCAGAGTTAGTTTCAGCAGCAGTTGTCTTCCCTGTGACACCGCTGTCTTTAAGCCTGATCTTAAGAGTGGCTCATTAGCCTGGCCCAGCAACACTTGCCTTGAAGAGTGATCAGTGACAGGGAACTGGCCATGTCAGAGTACAGTGCTGATACAGTTATTCTGATAAACCATTCTTCTCTTTTATAGGGAGAAAATTGGACTCGTGCCTAATTTTGCATGAGGCTTATACCTAATTTTAATTTGGCATCCACTTTATAGTGCCTCCCCATCCCCAAGTCCTCAGTTTTCTTCATCTTGAACCATTTGCCTCTTTCCCTCTTTTCCCTGGCAACCAGAATAACCCAATGCCCTTCCTTCTGAACTTCTCTGTTCCTTTCCCCACCCATGCACCATGACAGAGCACTGCTCTCATGGGGAGAAGATGCAGATGGGGACTGAGCTGAATATGAGCCAGCAATGTGCCCAGGTGGCCAAGAAGGCCAATGGCATTCTGTACTGTATTAAAAATAGTGTGGCCAGCAGGACCAGGGCAGTGATCCTTCCCCTGTACTCTGCATTGGTGAGGCTACACCTTGAGTATTGTGTTCAGTTCTGGGCCCCTCAGTTCAAGAAAGATATTGAGGTGCTGGAGCGGGTCCAGAGAAGAGCAACGAGGCTGGTGAAGGGACTGGAGCACAAGTCCTATGGGGAGAGGCTGAGGGAGCTGGGGTTGTTTAGTCTGGAGAAGAGGAGGCTCAGAGGTGACCTCCTCACTCTCTATAACTACCTGAAGGGAGGTTGTAGCCAGGTGGGGGTTGGTCTCTTCTCCCAGGCAGCCAGCAATAGGACCAGGGGGCACGGGCTTAAGCTCTGCCGGGGGAAATTTAAGTTGGATATTAGAAAAAAATTCTTTACAGAGAGAGTAATCAGGCATTGGAATGGCCTGCCCAGAGAGGTGGTAGATTCACCGTCCCTGGAGGTTTTTAAACTGAGATTGGACGTGGCACTGGGTGCCATGATCTAGTAAACTGACTGGAGTTGGACCAAGGGTTGGACTTGATGATCTCTGAGGTCTTTTCCAACCCAATCAATTCTATGATTCTATGAATTTCAGCCTTTATTGTTCAGCTCTCTTTTTGCCTTCTCTTGGCAACCTGCTGTTTTCCATTCCACTGAAAGCAATCTATGCCCATTTCTGAGGAAAAGGCTTGGAAATTGCTGTTATTTTACATAATGTAATATAAGCTCCTTTTAAAATACACAGTGCAGCATATATGTTGGATTTAGCATGTAGTATTTAGGATTTACTAGGTGCTCCTGTGGCAATGGCTGTTTCACATGACAGTATCATGCAGGATGTCTAAGAGAGAGGCATGTCTTTTTTCCTGTTCTTCCTGAGGCCTGTTACCTTCAGAGTGAAAATTCAGTGGCCACAATACTTCCCTTATTAATTGTGGCACTGTGTTTTCTGTGTGTTATTTTCAAATATCCCAGTACGAAGGTCTGAACTGAGACTGAATTGAATTTTGAAGGTTGCAGAACCTTTTCCATGTGAAATTAATGCTGTGCATCTCTTGCTGCCAGGTTCCTATTAAATCTCTCTTGTAATCCTTTATGTGCCCCTGTGTATTTATTCCTTGCTCCTACCTGCATCATCCTGCATCTGTTGTGACCTGCCTTCCCATCTAGTCCAGCCCTGCTGCCCTGGGGGTGCAAGGAGGAGCCAAGCCCGGTGAATGCTTTGTGCCTCTAGATAGTTACTGGGCTGTGTAATCTGAGATGCACATGGTATTCATGATACCCTACAAAAGGGTTTTATGCAGCTTAGGTCTCATCCCCCCTGACCTTCTCCCTCAGTCACATGCAAATGTGCGTACATTTGCCCTTTGCTTGATAATGAGTGCTAATACATTTCTGAAATACAGAAAGTTCTTGATTAAACAGTCATCACAATCTGTACCAAAAGCTGGTCATACCTCAGTCAGTGTTTTGGTATTTGTGTGCTAATCAGTTATTCTTTATATCCATTTATCTATTTTCTGCCTATTCTATCCTTTTTTAGAATTACAAAATTGTATCATTCTATAGATCCTGGATTTTCATTTTTAGTAGGTGGCTCACTGGGTGCACATATTGGAAGGAATAAAAAATAAAGAATGCATGACTCTATATTCTTTAATTTTCCCTTGATCTGAACAAAACCAGCCTGTCAATAAGGTTTAGGGTAAATGCTGCAAGAAAGACCATATTTCATGTACATAATGCTTTCATTCACACTGGGAAATGTGGAAAAAAAAAATCAAACAATAACAGCTGTTCTGAGTTATGAACACACATCCTGCTCTTCTGTTTGTTAAAGATTTTATGTACTTTTAAGGAAAAGTGGCAAACATCTGTGAAATTAAACTCAAACTCCTATTGTTAGAGATTGTCCTCTTCTGAACAGATATTTTTGAGTGTTTATTTCAGAATCCCTCTCTTTGTAGCAGTATTTTCAAAAAAAGGTTGCTTAAAGGTCTGATACATTCATTTGTACAACTAGTTAATGTTGTATTTGACTAGGTTTGGCAGAACTTTTAGAACTAGTGACATACTTATTCTGCAGTTGGATAGTTACAGAAAAGTGATTTATTATGCTGTTTAATGCGTAGCTTGCAATGGAGTGCTCTCTGTTGACAGAATGGCTACACGCCACTGCACATCGCTGCCAAGAAAAACCAGATGGACATAGCGACCACGCTGCTGGAATATGGTGCTGATGCCAACGCTGTCACCAGGCAGGGCATCGCCCCTGTGCACCTCGCCTCTCAGGATGGCCACGTGGACATGGTGTCATTGCTTCTGTCTAGAAATGCTAATGTCAACCTCAGCAACAAGGTAAGTGCCCCCCCTGCCTGGTCATCATCATCATCATCATCATCATGGCTGGGCTTCACGAACGAAGATTTGGGAAGGGCTCTACCCATGTTTGCTGCAAGCGGGCTGATGGCTAAAGAGGCCAATGCGAGATGGGCAAGTCCGGTTGCAAAAGGCACAGCAGAAAGTCTCCATAGGTGGTATTGGCAAGGCACGGTTCTTTCTGCGTTGTCTTTTTCTCCTCAAGGCTGATTCTGCGTGTTCTCAAAGGAATCAGCAGCGTTATGGATGGTGTGTGTCCATGCCTCCCGAGTGGAGGCCAGAGTAGACCATTGATGGTAGTCAATATGGCCAAGGCCAAGGTATTGTTTCAGGGAGTCCTTGTATCTCCTCTTTGGGGCTCCTCTCTTGCAGCAGCCATAGAGCACAATCTTAGGGAGGCAGTGAGCTAAGGTGATAAACAAACATGGTGAGGAGAAGAACAGGGACCTACAATTAGATTTTGGCCGCTGTGATCCTGCACATGTTGGAAGCCCCTGCTGACGTCTGAACACACATCATCGTTTCTTCTAGCAAAGAGAGCAGTGTGCCCTGTCACACTGAATGAACTGCATTTTGCAGTACCCAGGTTTTGGTGATAGCATGTGCTGTGGTGGAGCTTCCTAAGCAATCTCCCTGCCTCCCAGTCATGCTGGTCTGCCAAAACATGCCCAGAGAGAAAACATCTTCCTCCCCGCAGTGGTTACTGGGGTTGGTGCCTGTCATTTATGAGCCCCTAGGTATATGCCTGCCCATTTAATGGCAGTATTTTTCAATTGTTACATGTGTAATTCTAACATGTGTTATATTATTATAATTATTTTGTATTTGTAACGTTTTTAACACTATAATATTTTGTAGTAAAAAGTTAACATTTAACAACATATGGTAACAATTATTGCCATCAAATGGTAACAGATGACTTAAGGGAAGCTGACTTTTTTTAACGGGGTAATAACCGCAAGTTTGAGATTTTGTTCATTAACGTAAGTGATGCTTTCTCCCCAGAGGGTGTTCCTTTGAGCACAGTGACTTCTGGTATAATTTTTCCTGAGGGCAGGAAAGGGAAGTTCATAGGTTTTAGTTTCTGTATGCATGAATTTATAGGCTATTACATCTGCTTTATAACAACGCTTCTAGCAAATGTGCAGCCTTAATTCTTTAAATGGCCCACTGGACATCATTATTTGATATTGTCAAGTGCAGTTTCAGTACGGATTTATGTGGCTAGAGAGGCAAAAGAAAAATTTTTCATGGAAAATAGTACTTATTCTCAGCAGGTAGAAAGATTATGTCCTCTGAGGCAGTGGGTGGTGCTGCACAGGACTGCTGCGTTCTCCTGCTTCTACCTTTACAATTTGGTTACTTTTGGATCCTCCTTCAGAAAGCTTCTCTTGCAGATATGTTTTGTTTGTGGGTTTTTTTTGGTTTTTTGTGTTTGGTTTTTTTTTCCTCAAGTCCCAGGTGTCTGGGTTCATGCAGTGCAGGATGGACTTTGTATCCCCACAGGGAAATTTGCTATGTTCATATTCTGCATCCCATTGGCTATCATGGTTTTGCTGCTGAGGATAATACAGAGAATATGACTGAAGCTGCTGGGCATTCTGATTCAGTCACACCAGAGGTCAATTACCTGCAACATCCTTCAATCCATTGCTTCTCACTTGTAATCTCTAGTTTCTCATTATAATGGTAACACTACCTTTTGAAAATAATTCACCTCAGATTCTCTCACGAGGTGCACGTTTCCTCAGAGCTCAACATCTACATTTTAAGCTAAATGTTTAAAGCACACTGACTTTTGGGTTTTGCAATGGGAATTAAAAGAACATTTCTTTCATCAGGATCCATGGAATAGTTGAAAACTGCATACTCAGAGCCCCAGTGTGGGCACTGAGCACTTACTAAACCTTTTTAGAAGGTCTGGCCCATCATATCCAGACTCCATTAGGTAATTTATAGTTGGTTACTGTTATATTTGTGTAATGTGGCCCACCGAAGCTGTGTTGTCACCAGGATTGCATATTCGAGGAAAGTACAGTGGGACACTCAGAATAATTGCCTTTGGTAGGGAACACACTGTAGATGTGGATTTGGGTTCAAGGGTAGGATCCTTAGCAAATGTTTCTGCCTGATGTGCCAAGTGCTGCCACCTGCTCTTCTGTCCTTGGTGCTAAAGGCAGCAGGAAAAGGAGGAGAGAAAATGAACTGTAATTTGCAAGTAAAGTATATTCTTTCTCATTCCTAACAACATATCCTCAGCAGATTGTCTCTTCTACCCCTTTTATCTGAGGCCTTTTATGTGACAGAAAGTTGCATAATTTTCTGAGATTTTAAGGGTATTTAGATCTCAAGTTTTAGGTAAGAAAAATAATGAGGTATAGAAAAATAAGCGTGTCAGTACCTGTGAACTAGCAAGTCTGTGTGCTCCCTGAGCAGAGAGAAATGGACCTGATCTCAGAGAAAGGTAGTTTTATCTTTTGCATTTGTGTCTGGAAATGACCAAGTAAAAGGTAAAGATAAATCTGAGTGAATGGAACGTCCAGAAAACTTGTACAAGTTTAAACAATGATTCAAAATTGCTTTTAAACTCTTATTCATTCTACGGAGATGAATTACGAGGCAAAATCATACTATGTGACTTTTTCTTAAACTGCTCTCATTTGCTATCCCAGTAGGATGTTTTGAGTCTTACTGATACCTGAATTTGCGTTTTAGTATTCACGTGCCTCCTCTGAAGATTGTTACTTGTTGCTTCTAATTTACAGAGTGGACTGACGCCACTCCACCTGGCTGCTCAAGAGGACAGGGTCAACGTAGCAGAGGTTCTCGTTAACCAAGGAGCTGCTGTTGATGCACAGACAAAGGTACAAACACCCCTGTCAGCAGGAAGTATTTCCTTTCAGGGAGGTGCAAGCCTATAGACTGGACTTGTAATTGATTTCAGGGTGAAACTGAAATCATGGCAGAGAAACGTTCCTTGTAGTAAACTATTGTAGAATACATTCTGAAAACTGAAGATATGTGAACCTCAATGTTAAGCTGAGTCTTTGAGCACTAAGCTTATTTCTTGCCAAATATGTAGATCAATATAGATTTAGATTGCGACCTACTATTGTGCTTCACTGAAGGTAAGTGGGATTGATCTGGTTTTTTGTTTAAGGAAACTTTTACAAAATCTTGAGCTCTCTCTATAGAGTCATATAATCTTTTACCCTGGGCATAATCTCATCTGCTTTTGGTATTTTTCACATGTTTCACATTGCTTTCCAGCTGACTGTAAAAACAAAACTCAGGAGAACCCTTACTTAAAACATCTGTATTTACAGCAGGAGAAATGGTGTCAATGCAATGTAGGCATTCCAGGCTATTAAGTGTTAAGTACTTTTTCCCATGACTTAAGAGACTTTAGGAAACTTTAAGAAACTTTATAAAAGTAGCCTCCCCCGAGCTGATCCTCAATAGCCATCCATAGACATGATTCTGCATGTAAAGCCATTGTTCATTTGTAAAGATCACCCCCTTTTCCTACAGCTTGGCTCAGCCTCCATGACTGGGTGCCTCTCAATTTTTAAGCTGCTTTGTTTTGCAAAGCATAGCAGTGAGGGAACTATTTCACCATACTGGTATGTTCTAGGGAACTGGATTTTTCTGCTGTCCCACGTTCACACTAAGCCATTGTTCTCCTGCTCGTAAACATGAATCTGTTAGGTTGTCAGTAAATTTTGCTCTACTCTACCTTCAAAAATAATGGTAGAGATGAAACATTTAACTCTTTAGGGCAAATCTGAAATTCTTTATCACTGTTACCTAATATGAAATACATATATGCAGTGGGGGTCCATTTCAAATTTAGTTGCCTAAAAATAGTTCTGCCTAAAATAAATATTTAAACTCCTAAGAAAGACACTTGGATTTCCAAGGTGCTTGGAGATGGCTTTTGAGACCCCCAGGGATGACACTTCCCACTGCACTGTATTGCTTTTTAAGATCAACGGCATGGAGTAAATTCAAGAGCCTTTGTAGAAATGATTTTATGCTCATTAATGGTGTACAGTGCTTAGAATTTAATGATAATGATTTCAGCATTGATTATACTTATATTCCTCATGCATTGTCTAGATCTTGGACTCATTCCTTTAGCTGGGCAAGAAATCAGTTGAGATAAAATACTTTGACTGTAGCTGATCAAATCAACCAAATGCATCAAGTGTCACAATCTGACCTGCACCCTCTGTGCAGAGCAGTAGCTTTCACAACTCTCTGCTGGGTGTGTGCCACAAACCGGGTGCTGTGCTTGCAGGCCAGAAATGTCCAGGTGTGTCACACTGCCCGGCGATGTTGTCATTGTGTCATCACACTGACAGCTCAGAAAGGGCTGAGTTCATCATTGTGCCTGGCTGCAGCTCAGCTGATTGTAATCCATGGCAGAGGAAAAAGTAATTGGTTTATGATTTTTCTACAGTGTAATTCCAACTGTACCAGCTACTGATTTCAGTAACATTATCCTGACATAAAACTGAAATAGATCTGCTGAACTCCCAGGAGTTTCTCCAGCTTTTTACTTTTGTAACATATCCTCAGCCTGCATTTTAGAGATGAATCAGTCAGTGTTCTTACCTGCCAGATCACCCAGTAGCAGATGAGAACTGCCCTGGTTCATTCTTTGCACAATTTCCTCAGGTGCATGTGGTTGCCTTCCTAGAGATAATTTCAACCTGGTTTTGGTTTCTGTAGCAAGAAGTTGCAGAACCTGTTCTTTCTACTCGGTCAGAGCTGAATTGCCTCCCAACCCATACAGGTTGTCTGAGTGTTTGCCCTGCTCCCTCTGTGCAGTGCTACTCGCTGCCCCACAGATAGTACGTAGTCTAAGGAGACGTTTGTGTTGACAGGTGCAGGCAGTCACGTGTTCCCTTTGCCTGCTCTCCAGTGTCCAAATAGGATCCCATTCCAGACTGCAGTGGCCTTTTAGTCACATTAGTATGGTGGAAATGACTGAGATACTGTCACAGCTGAGAGGCAGGGCATGTTTGGTGGGTCTCCAGCTGGTCTGGCACAGTTGCAGAAGTTCTGGACTGAACTTTAAGCCTGGCAGGGTGAGACTATGATGAAGCAGGCACACAGTAGACACACGCAGAAAAGGGGTTTCAGTTCATCATTCAGAGATCTTCTCTTTGTTGAGCTGATTTTCTTAGTTGCATCTCTGAAAATTGAACTAATTACTGGGAAAATGGAGGAGGGGAGCAGGAAATGCAGTCATATTTGTGTGCAGTATGAATCCTGTTCATCAGTAATAGTCATATGGTTTTAAAGAAGTCAGCAGTAAATCCCTTGTTGTTCACCCTCATTCCTCAGTTATATATGTAACTGGTGAGAGTAAAGAATAGTTTCCCAGTACACGTCTGCTTCCACAGGACTGCTCCATACTTGTCAGGAAGTGGGACAGAGACTCATAAATCAGGTGAAGTCAAGTGGTATTTAAGCAGGGCTGCTTTGGCGTGTAAGAAATGATCTGTCTGGAGAAATGTGCATTATTAATCCTGTAGGCTTCTTTGGTGAAGAACAGCCACAACACGTCCTCCTGTCTACCATCCTAGTTAGCCTTCTCTGCTGTAGGGGACGGTCTGCTCCTTAAGAAGAAAGTGCCCACATGCCTTTCAGGATTCTGCTTGAGGGGAATGAGCCTGATGCTTGTGCACTGGCATGAGCTTGATGATTTTCCACTGGCTTCTGCAGAGTCCCATCTGCTGGGTTTGTGCAGCAGTGAGCCCTGCAGGCTCCACAAAGTCAGCCACATGGAGGTTGTCTGCCAGATATCCACTCACTGCTGCCTCTGATACAAGAAAAGTGCCAATGCAGTACAGTGTATTTTAACATGGAATAGTTTCTGGATAAACCAATCTTGAATTCCTAAGGAGAGGACTGACAAGCTCTGATGATCTACCATGAAGGAAAAGTGTTATGCTGTAAGAACTACCATACCTTGACCTCATGTTCTGTGCAGGTGAAGTTCAGATGATTGGCTTGAACAGTAACGGCTCTGTAGTTACAAGCTCTCTTATTGAGATGGATTAACTGTTCTATGGGAATAAAAGGTCTGTGCGTGCTGCCTCTAAAACTAGAGGCACTGGGGGACAAGATAAGCAACAGCTGAGTTGGCTTCAGAAGCACTGTTGCTATGCTTGCATGTTTGCATGATACTGTCGAGCATGTCCAGTTCAGATTCATTACTTTGGATGTACAGCAGCAGAGATGTGCCATCCATGCCTTAGAAGTCAGTGAAGCTGCACAGCTCAGAGTGACATTATGCTGGGGATCTCTGCTACCAGCAGTGTCACCACTGACCTTCTGTTTTCTTCCCTCCATTTCCCATCAGTTATTGTATCTAGATGACTATTCAGTAGTCATTCTGGTTTTTTGGGTTTTTTTCCTTTGTTTGGTTTCTCTCCTTATCATACTTCTCATTTTCCCAGGATAAGGAAGCGTAGGTTATGTCACTCCAGCACAGTATCTGTCTGTAGGGGGAGAACACTTCATATCCTTCAGCTTAATATCAGCAGGTCATTGAACTCTGGAGTAGGGACCAACGAGCTATCATCTTCCTCCTCTGGTACATGTTCTTTAGTCATCATTTATATATAACTTACGCTCCCTGTGAAAATATCTAGAGTTTGCAGTTCTGACACATGGGAGTTCTTACCCCTGCTCGGGTTCTGAGGGCTGCACACACTTTTAGGGTTTTCCACTTGGTTAAAGGAGAAGATGGGTCAGAAACACGTTTTGAAGCTGTAGCAGGGAAGAAAAGACCCCAGTATTACGAAAAATTACTTGTACAGGGGATTAGTCTGTGGGAGCATTTTCAAAATTGCCCTCAGACCTGAACAGTTGCAACTGTGGTTCTCTCCTGGAGTAGTTTTCCTCCCAAGACATTTTTTTCCTGAGCTTTTTTGTAGAAAAGGCTGTGAAAGGAAGAATAGCTGCTGGTTTTGAAGTCCATTTATTAATGGTGTTATGGGATGCTTCAGGTTCTGCTACATCAATTAGGAAAATAGTCTCAAATCCCAGAGCTGCAGGAGTCTAAGTCAATGCTGAAAAGCAAACAACACTGCTTTAGCAAGCCAGAACTGGTGCTTGAGAGGCCATAAGGCTGTTCCTACCACTTGAAAATTAGATTTTATGTTGGTTTAAGCTCAGCCATGTTAGACTGAGCTCCAGTTGATAACCCACAGAAAACACCTTGTCTTGAGCTTTTGTCTATTCTGCCATTGCATTTATGTGTCTGTATCTAAGTATGTTACAGAGTTTCTGATGCTGAAAATGTGTTATGCAATATCATCCTTAGCACAAGGCGTGCTCACCCCTACACAACGATATTGGGAGTTAAAAATCAGTCTGAAGCCATGGCTGCAAGCAGATATTCCTTCTCTGGTGGTCATGTTGAGTGTAAAAGCTGCACTGGTACATGTGATGTTGCTTTTGTTTCAGGGCTTTTGTGCTGGTAGTTGGCACGAGTAAATATTGTTTCATGGCTCAGCAGGTCTCCACATGTCATTTTTCAGCAGTTTATCCCACTGGATAGTGTAATTGTAGGATACAGCATTACCGTGATGGACTGGCAAAGGAAGACTGATGAGAGAAAAGTGCTGGTTCAGTCAAGGATGAAGAGCAGGATCTGGAGCTTTGATTTCAGTGCAGGTCATTTTAGTCAAACAGTTGCTGCACTTGATGTTGTGCATCCCCCGGGGGAATTGATGGTCCCACAGTCCCTGGCTGATGACTGTCTGGAAAACAAAGCCAGCATTAAACTCTCTTTTGTTCCTAAAACTGTAGTTTTGGTAGGAGATAATGGTGGCTGGGAGGTCATGATGTTCTTTTGCAGGTTGAGCTGGGCTTTTTATTTCAGATTTATTCAGGTCTGCCTGCTTTGTTCTGACAGGAGCCCCCTACCAGCCTGAGTGCTACAATGGTTCATAACAGCAGTCCAATTTTTCCATTGACATATCTAATTTTCAGATGCAGAAAGAGATGAGGAGGCAGGGAGGGAAGCACTATAAAGAAAAATCTCTTTCATACAGAAGGAACACTCAAATACAGATATCTTCAGTATATCTTCATGGTGCATTATCTCTCTCTCCTTGTCTTTTTGTACGTGCTCCGTTGTTACCAAGACATTTCTGTGAAAATTTCCAGCTAATGATGTGCAATAATGAACCTTTGCAAGGTACTGCAACGTATCAGGCCCTGATTCAGCAAAGCAGGGAAGTGTGCATGTACACGTAGGTTTGCTCGTTTCATTCAATCAAGGCTTTGTGATCTTTGGATCTAAAGCACTTTCTAGCCCTATAAACAATAATACCGTAGCTTCATTGTCTGACATCTACAGCAGAAAAACAAAAACAGAGCAGCTTGAGAGTCAGCATGACTAGAAAGATGCAGTAATTCAAGCTGTTAAGATTTATGGTTATTGCCACTGGAGAATATTTAAGTAATTCACTGATTTCACTGACATGATACACGAGGCTTGTGATAATTTCCCTCAAATATAAAAATTGAAGGTCAAGAGAATAAGGGATGCTTTGTGCTTGTGTGTTCCATTAGAAAGGAAAAGCTCAGTGTTTCTGATTTTGTTTCCTTGGCACTTATTCTTGTGGCTTTTGATAAGCCCTTCTCAGCTGCTGACTCCCATGTTGCTGCTCATTCTTCAAAACAGCTACAAGCGGCACAGCAGCTGAGTGCCAGGAGGTGATGCCTGTTAGAACTGTGTTAAACAAAAGCCCTGGTTTTCTTGGAAGTAGCTTTTTTAATATTAGGATGCCTACTAAATCCCTTGGTGCTTTGCCAGTAATTAGAACTGAACCTAAACTGCTGTGCAGATATTTATATCATTGTGAGACTGGGTTTTTTTTAGTGGTGTTTTTGTTGCTTTGTTTGTTTGATTGTGGTTTTTTTTTAATTATTGATACCTTTCAAAGCAAAATATTTTAGCCTCCTGGGTACCTTCCTATAGAGAATGAAAGTAGCAAGCTCAAGTAGCCATGAGAATGACTACTTTTATTGTTAATTTAATTACGTAATTGCAGAATCTGCCAGTTGGAGCGTTTCAGAAAGGTTAACAGAATGCCTGACTTCCATGGGGATGTTGGGATATAAATGTTACACCTTCCTGAGCTAGAAACAGTTGAATGCAGGAATCTGTACTGTAGTTCTGAAGAAAAGGATATCCTTTCCGGGTTTCAGGCACTAACAGGGCTTTTTGCTAACTAGTTTTATTTTGACCAGTGCCTTCACTACAAATGCTGCTGGCTATGAACAGGAAAGATGTCCTATGGTGTCTGATGAGGTCCAGCGTTCCCAGTGAGACGTGACCCGCCGTGTCGGATCTCTGTCACTCCGCTGGCGGTGACTGTGCGCTGCATTAGGCACTGCCTCATCAAATACAGCGTGACATGAGACAACCACGGGGCACGGCAAACTTAAAAGAAAGCTCCCAGGCCCTTCCAAGGCCTTCAGACTGGAAGCTGGTGTTTTGCCACCAGGCTGGCAGGTGCCCACGTGGCTACTTGGGACACACGGGATGCCAGAGGCAGAGAAGCTGCCTTTCAGTGCACACACCTCCGGCTGCTACGCTTGACCAGGCACCAGCACCCAGAGCTTCAGAGGAAGCCTCCTTCAGCTTCAGCTCTGGGACACCAAGGAAGGATAGCAGCAAGAACAGTGACCCTGGAAATGTCCTGATTTCTACCATGGGTCTGAGGGGAAAGTGGAAAGGTTTTCACTTAGTCTCTGATTTAAAAAGCAGGCTGGTCAGGAGTGACGAAGAGCATCAGAAATTGCTCCTCTAGCCGTTTATGAAGGCACCACATATAAGTCTCTGTATATACCATTTGTGTAAGGAAACTGTTATTGCACTGCAGTAAATATTGTGGGTTTCATAGCTTCGTCTTCAGTAGTCAGTATTACAGGCTGGAGGGGGCTTTTACAGATCACTTCAAAGGGAAAGTTGAGATCAGCTGGTCTTGCTTGGCTCACTGATATGCTCCAGATTTTAATGTTTTAGGGTTATTAGCAGGGGGTTCCCAGCAGGTGGTCCATGACTTTGGATTTCATCTCTCCAGTTGGTTTTATGCTGATTTTTTTTTTTTTTGACATTGTTAGTCATATTAAAAGAACTGTATTTTGAAGAGGGAGAATGGAATTGAGATCTTGTAGGAGGAGGTTTCATGGTGTTATTTTTTTTAACTGTTTTGATAACTTGGCCATCTTTTAATATAAGTTTATATTTGAATCATGTAGAGGCAGAGGCTGTAGAAGCTGTGTGTGAGGTACATGACTGTACCTCAGCATTCTGTGGAAGACTAAAGACTCTGGGCAGCTCAGGGAGCCCTGGCACATTCAGACACCTGGCACTGCTAGGAATGGGAAGCTATTAGGCCAGTCCTGAATTAACAGTAAAATGAGGTCCCAGAGTTCAGTTCATGAGGATTCCATTTTAACTAGTGCTCAGGCTCTTACCATTGCGTGCAACTGTTCTGCAGGAAAAGTTCCTTGTAGTCATTTGGCATCTGATCCCATGTTCCTATAAGTCAGCAGAAAGTTTCATTCTGCTGATGCCAATGGAATCTCAACTCAGTGCTGTTTCTGGCACTGATTAACTCATCCTGGTTGTCAAAGCTAGTAGTTTCTTTATATGGCAAAGGGTATATAATTAACTGGAAAAAAAATGCACACCCTAATTTAAAGTAACCGTCACAGCTACCATCTCCTAACATGTGTGAATGCAACTAAAATTAGGTAACCTCATGTGAAGTAGTATCAGAGGCAAAGTGACATGATAAAAATGGTGTGTTTAAACCCATGGACACTTGAGACATCCCTCTGGTGGAAAAAGTTCACATGTGAGGTTTTCTCTTTCTTCTGAGCAGCTTTGACTTCATGCTGTGAATGAGTGCGGTGTAGTGCTGGCTCCTGAACCTCAGGCTGATCTTGGACTTGTCTCATTGTTTTTGACCAAGTTGTCTATCCTGACCACACCTCACTGACATGGATGTAAAAATGAGGGATGACAGGCTGCAGATTTTAACTCTCTGTGCCTCTGCTTCTTGGGCACCAGCTTTTTCTTTTCAGAACAGAGAAGCAAAGGCATTTTTTCATCTTTAAACAATGATAAGAGCAGCAGGAGCTTGGTCAGTAGAAGACCAGCCCATCTTTCACTGTTTCCACCTGCAAGGTTGGCTTTTGGATCTAGTTCTGCATTGTTCAATCCCAAGCAGTGTATTTTCCTTCTGCCTAGTTTGGGCTCTACCAGCAGCCAAGACATGCATCATTGCCATGTGTCCCCATATATATTCTAACTGACCTTTCTGCTACTGGAATGAATAATCTCAGACAGCCTAGGCCTTACTCCTTCCCCAAAAGCAGAATTCTTTTACATTAACAGTAGTGCACATTTGCAGTGCATTTTACCATGTGTTTAGTGTATTTGTGTACCTCATATCATATATATTTTTCAGTCTAGAGATCGATTTTTTCATAGACATTGGTAATGGAGCATGGGACCAATACTGCCTTGGAAGTCCCACAGAGGAACAAAAGCATATGTTGCAACTGGCAGTGTAGTTTCAGCCTGCTTGCACAATGGTGAAGCCTCATATGGACACTGGCTAAGATGACCCTTTTGGCACCTCAGAGGCCATCAAGGGGGCCTATGAAACCGGACCTTTAATGGGGAATCCCCATGACTCACCTCCAGGGAGGGAGAAGCCCATCAGTCCATCTCTGTGAGTCAGGCAAAGCATCTCCTGGAAAACCATTGAGCTAATAGTGCAAGTGGGGGGAAGTTTGGGGAAAAGTGGCCTTTCCTCCATGCCATGGGGAAAAGCAGCAAGTTCCCATTTAGAGGTAGCTGTTTCATGAACGATGTGTTAGGGAATGTTTTGATTGTCTGGAGCTTAATGGTGGTGATGACAGGGTTGAGTGTTTATGGGTAAGAATTAGGGGGAAGGCCAGCAAGGCAGATATCCTGGTGGGAGTCTGTTATAGACCACCCAACCAGGATAAAGAGTCAGATAAAACATTCTGTGAGCAGCTGGGGGAAGTCTCACAATTGCTGGCCCTTGTTCTCGTGGGGGACCTCAACTCACCAGATGTCTGCTGGAAGTACAACACAGCAGAGAGGGAACAGTTTAGGAGGTTCCTGGAGTGTGAGGAAGCGAATTCCTGACCCAGCTGGTGAGGGAGCCAACTAGGGAAGGCTCCTTCTGGACTTGTGTTTGTGAACAGAGAGGGACTGGAGGGTGATGTGATGGTTGGAGGCCATTATGGGTACAGTGATCACAAAATGATAAGTGGTTTTGGTTCTTGGAGCAGTGAGAAGGGGGATCAGCAGAACTGCCACCTTGGACTTCTGAAGTGCAGACTGACCAGTTCAGGTGACTGGTTGAGAGAGTCCCTTGGGAGTCAGTCCTGAAGGGCACAGGAGGCCAGGAAGGCTGGACATTCTTCAAGAAGGAAATCTTAAGGGTGCAGGAGCAGGCCATCCCTGTGTGCCAAAAGAGGAGCTGGCAGGGAAGAAGACTGGCATGTGTGAACAGAGATTTTTTGGCTGGAAATCAGGAAAAAAGGAGACTTTATGACCTTTGGAAGAATGGGCAGGCCACTCAGGAGGACTACAAGGGTGTTGTGAGGTTATGTAGGACAAAAATTAGAAGGGACGAAGTCCAATCAGAACCTAATCTGGCTACTGCTGTAAAAGACAATTAAAGATGTTTCTATAATTAGCAGCAAAAGGAGGGCTAAGGACACTCTTCACCCATTGTTGGATGTGGGGGGAAAACAGTGGCAAAGGATGAGGAAAAGGCTGAAGTACTTAATGCCATCTTTGCCTCAGTCTTGAATAGCAAGACCAGTTGTTCTCTGGCTACCCAGCCCCCCCCTGAGCTGGGAGAGAGGGATGGGGAGCAGAATGAAGCCTCCACAATCTGAAAGGAAATGGTCATTGACCTCCTGCACCACTTAGATACACACAAGTCTATGGGGCCAGATGGGATCCACCTGAGGGTACAGAGGGAGCCTGGTGGAAGCACTCACTGAGCACTTGAATTGACATTTATAAGAAGTACGCTTTTCCAAGGCTGGAGGATTTTTCACATAAGCCAAAGAAACAAAGCTTAACAGGATTTTTCCTGGTTCATGTCCGCTTGGTTAGCTTTTTTGGGTTTTTTTGTCAGGACATGTGTGGGATATTCACATTTGCTAACTGCTGACATTCATTCTAGATGGGATACACTCCTCTACACGTTGGCTGCCACTACGGAAACATAAAAATCGTTAACTTCCTCCTGCAACATTCTGCAAAAGTTAATGCCAAAACGAAGGTGAGTTTGGCGCCGCTGGTGGGCTCGGCGCGGGGGGGCAGCCGGCCCGCTGTGCCCGCTGCAGCCTCGCCTCTCCTCTTCCCTGTGCCTGCAGAACGGGTACACGCCGCTGCACCAGGCAGCGCAGCAGGGCCACACGCACATCATCAATGTCCTGCTCCAGCACGGCGCGGCGCCCAACGAGCTCACCGTGGTAAGTGCCGAGGGGCCACCGCCGGCAGGCTGCTCCCCCCCGCACTCTCGGGTGTGTCTGAGCGAGCGAAACGTGGGAAAAACGTGCGTGGTGGGAGAGGGAAACGGCAGAGGAAGCCTATTCCCTTCGCCCCCACATCCTCTGCACCGTGATCTCTTCCAGAACTAGGACAGCAAACATCTGGAAGTATCTTCGTTTTCATCCCATTTCTTTAAAGAGTTAAAACCTTAGTTTTATATCCTGCTACCCCAAAGCATTTATTTTTCTTTTATTATACGTTCTTCTATGGTTAATTGGCAGGTTCTACCCTTTTCCTTGGTAACATTTAACTTTTGGTATAAATGTTTCAATTGCTAGAATGGAAACACTGCCCTCGCCATTGCTAAGCGACTTGGCTACATTTCAGTTGTTGACACATTGAAGGTGGTGACAGAAGAGACCATGACTACAATTGTAAGTACAGCTTAGTTCAGTGGTGAATGGAAGAATTTTTTTCCAAAGCCAGGGTATTCAGCTTTGTTTAGTTACATGGCTACTGAGATTCCAGTCACCTATTTCGTTTTAGCAGTATAAAGTGAATATTAAGTCACATATGAGCCTCATATTTTTAAGGTGATAGACACTATGGTAATGTACATAGAGTACCAACTGAGCAGAAAATGGGCACTGTAAAGGACTGGTTATAACTGTGATGTTTTTCAACAAGTTTTGTTGTTTAGGGAACAAGTTGGTAGCTGAAAAGACATTCCTACAGACTTGGGTAAATAGAAGCTGCTGCTACCCTTTGAGATAATTTCCCAAGGGTCTGCTATATAATGGCTTGTATTTGGCCTGAGGGAACCTATTCCAATATAAAAAGTGGCTGACACTTAGAAGCACCTCCCTGTGTAGTTTGTGGTGCCTTCCATAAGTTGGGGAGAGGCTGTCTTCTGCCAGCAGCCACAGCCAGCCCCTGCAACCTCCGATATCCCTTCCCTGACACAGACATGAACTCCAGTTTGTATGTCATGTCACCCAGGACACGTTGCTGGGACTAGCGATGTTCAAATATTACGTGCTATTGGAAGAATTCACAGAACCCAAAATAGTTCTCGGAAAGATCTTTTGTTCACTCATGTTTTGCCAAATAGCTCTTCGAAGAACACAGTTTTGTGAAGGGGGACACCTCCACGCAGTACCGGAGTAATAAAGCCCAAACTGGGTCTGAAGAACACAAGTTCAGAACATCAGTTTCAAATTTGCTTTTTCCTTTCTGCAACTAGTTTTTTTTTCCTGATCAAAAAGAAAGATAAATGTATGCATGTATGTATTTTTAGACATATGAGAGACGGAAAACAGTTACTGTGTGTGTTTTATCATCACCCATTTGTGTGGTCTATCTGTGCAAGCAGGTGGTTGCAATATGATGAGCATTTGGGATGACAGGCAGATTTTAATTCAATTACTGCATGTACCTTTTCTTCCTATGACTTTCCTGGTTGTGGTCTATAATTAAGTAGTTTACAGGAAATCCACTGCACAGAAGACAAATTTCAGAACGATAAAATGTAAAGGAACATTCCAGAAAATGCACATGATTTTTTTTTTTTCTTGCAACTTCTGTGTTTTCCCAAGAACATGTTTCTCGCTAGAAGGATTCCAAACCAGTTTTCCACAACATGAAAAATTTCATGGGGAATATTATACAGGATAGGAAAACTTGACTGATTACCTAGTATGCAATTGGGTAGCAGCAGGAAAATAAAACCACACCTTTATGCTAAGAACTCCCAATATCACAAAGTTATTCTTAGCTTGTAGAACCAGGAAGCTGGAGGAGTTTATTCTGCATAAAGTGAATGATCACTTGTGTTCTGTAGATGAAGTGTAGAGGTCAGGCTGTGAATATTGCCAGAGGAAATGTTAGATGCTGAAAGGCCTGTACAACCCCCAAATACCTACTCTCAAGAGAAACCCAGAAATAATTTCCATTAAAATCAGAATATGCTGCTTATCAATGTGTAATTTTGAGGCTTTGGAAGTCTAGCCATGAAATCTGATTTACAACAGAGGGTCTTAAAAGCTCAGTTTGACTTCTGAGACTTATATTTTGAGGCTTGGAGCTAAACAACTCCCAAAGCTAAATTTAATGAAATCAGGGATGAACATAACTAATTTTACTCTGATCTAAACTCAAACACCAATTAAAAAAAAAAATCCAGTAGCTCCTGAAAAAAAAAAGTCCTGTGATTTTGCTAGTTTACACAGCAATGTGTTAAAAAGCTTTGTTAGTAATTCCCACATAATGAATTCTGCGAGGCTTTTTGTAAGTTTTGTGATGCTTGAGCATGCAGAAACCCTTCTGCCTATTTCAACTGATGGCAGTAGCCTAAGGAACATGAAATGCCAAGTGAGTATTCATAAGGCCAGAGAAAAACTGATTTAAAAAAACCCAAAAACTTGACAATGGAAAGGCTATTTTGCCCTCCTGAACTCATTAATGATTTTTTTATTTGTATATGAAGGATGACTTAAAAAATATAAAACCCCTATGAAGATGGGAGTGGGTTGTCGGGTGGGGTTTTGTTTTGGGTTTTTCTGTTTAAGTTTGGTTGGTTTTGTTTTTCATTCCACTGCACTCCTTGAGTGGTAACTCTGCAGGGTCTGTTCTGTGACCTAGAACTTTACCAGTGCTGCTTGTGCTGTAGCTCAGCTGGAAGGTAAAATGTGTGTGTGCATGTCATTCATGGGATTGCAGGTATTCTAGGAACAGATTTCAGGCATTCATAACATGGCTTTATTTCTTTCTTTTTATATTGGTCTTTGAGTCTGAATCAATATGAACATGGGGATGAAAATCATCCAACCACTTCTGAGTGTCTTTAATGCACAAGTCCCTTAAGGGGTATCATTTAGCCTGCATTTGGTTGCAATTGTTTTCATTTGTGAGAGAAACACACAATTCATGCTGAGGCACCTCTGAAAAAAATTCACAGACATTCAGCCTGCTCCCGAATTGCAGAATTGTTCTAATGTCAAAGGAGAAATACTTCCCTCAGAAAATCGAGTTTTAAGAGAGATGACATCTTCCTGCTCAAAATTTAGATGACTACTTAAAGAGTTCAGATTAAACCCCCTAACTTGAAACTCTTTTCAGTATATTTGAATCTTTTGATAAAATTTTCTATGCTTTCAGCTCATGGTTTTTCTTCTATGAAAATATGAACATAGTTTAAAACACAAATATAATATTGCCTATTTCTCTAATATTTTTTAATGTATAGTTCAATGCATCTTTAAAAAGGAAACTGAATAAGAAGCTAAAAAGTTGTCTTGTTTTGCTAACTGCAGTTAAAAATATGTCCTACCTTGTATTTAATTTTTAAAATAACTAGAACTTTAAGAATAATGATGCCTGCACTCTGAAATGCCTTTCTTTTTTTTTAACAGACTGTTACAGAAAAGCACAAATTGAATGTACCCGAAACCATGAATGAAGTTCTTGATATGTCTGATGATGAAGGTATTAAAAATTTTTTAAAATTGGTTTTTTATTGTTGTAAGAAATGTCTGTTTGAAAAAATCAAACAACATAAAGTATTATTGGAATATGGTCATTGCACATTTGTTATTGTTTTACATTGATTGTTTTGCTGACACATTGATAGTCTATCCTTTTATTTAATCATTTTGTTTATTTAAATCATGCAGTTCATAAAGCCAATGCCCCTGAAATACTCAGTGATGCTGAATATTTGTCAGATGTTGAAGAAGGTATTTGTACACTTTTTATTGCACTGATATTTAACTTAAGCCTCTTCCTTTTATGTCATCTGAAAATTAACCCTTTCAGATAATTTTAATATCTCACTAACAATAATTCCTGCTTTACAATTAAGAATGCGTTCAAAAATTTTTTGAGCTATTGCTGATAATCCTCTAACAGCTTCTGGATTTCTTGCAATCTTTTTAATCAAATTACCTTCACTTTCCTGGAATAATAATTTTGCTGCTGCTTCTATAAAGTGAATTGAATTTTAACTGAAAAACAAAGTATTGGACAAAAGGGTAAAATACTGAAACACTTCAGAAGCAGCAGCTGATAGTGAAAGTAAATGGCAGAAGGGATGAAGTTGTTGGGTTTGTTTTTTTTTTAATTCTGATGCAAATTCAGCTCTGAAATGGTTGATTTACATTGATGGGAGCCCTTAGCCTGGAAAGAAGCTTTTTCAGGGGTGTTTGTTTGGTTTTGATTTGGTTGTTTGGTTATTTTTTTTAAACAATTTTTTGGTTCTGACATTCAATAAAAACGTATCAGATGACTTTTGCTCTGGATAAAGAGAGTGCTGCACTGAGCTCACCTGTAGGTGTTTGCTAGTGTTAGGTAAGCACTTTGCAGCTAAAATTGTGTCTGTATCATCCTACACATGGAATCTGTGTGTGGAATGAACCCTCCTGCTCGCAGTGCCTCTAAATAAGCTCCAGCGACCTGCCTGACCCAGCTCACTGCTCTGTGCTGGGCAGCTCTGACATGGTTTCAGTGGTCCCCAGGTATTTAAAACTCCTCTGGCAACTGCTTCCCTCCCCTCCACCAACACCTCCTGTAAGGTCAGACCTCCCCTGGTCTGGATGTGCAGAAATCTGTGAGAATTTCATCAGGAACTGCAGGTTTCCAGAGGCTGCAGTGGGGATTCCCAGGTGACAAGTCAGAAACAGGGAGGTCTTGAGCTACTGAAGTGGACAATAGCATCCTGAAGGTATTTTTGTGGGTTCCGAGTCACTTATATTAGAGTTGCAGGCTTTTCTTCTCTGGTAGGAAAACAAATGACTGTTCAATTTTCTTGTATTTCTTCAGTCAGTCTCTCTTCACCCCTATTGATGCAGTTACTTTTATTTTTTATAGCATTGAAGCAGCAAAGTGTAAAAGATATTCAGTGAAGTTCTTTGTGTGCAGCTCTTGTTTAATTCATGCATTGAGGCTTTTGGTTTGTTTTCCATCTGTCACAGTGTTCCCATTGCTGCAGTTCCAAACGGGTGGTGTTCTTAGTGTACACCTGTGTTTTCCAAATAGCTCTCTTAGGTTATTGTCCTGCTGAAAATACTGCATTGTTTTACCTGGCAGGAACACTGATGCATAGTAGTGTTGGTTAACAGGGCAGTAACTATTGCAGTGCAGATGAGAAACACCCCTGTATAGAATGCGGGTGTTGGAACCAAAGATGCAAATCGTGTGTTTTAATGTACAGGATCATTTTTAAGCCCAAATCAGTGGAAGGTTTGTTCAGTCACTAGCTCTCAGTTCAAGAAAAAACAAACCAGTGATTAAGAATGCAGGTAATACAGTTGATTCCGTGTCTAGACACTGTATTCTGCACCCATGTTGTCCCATGGGGAGCTAAGAGACACTGATATAAACAGTCCTGCAATGCATCCTTGTCTAAACTGGATGGATTTGATGGATGGGCAACCTTGTGGATAAGGAATTGGCTGATTGGTGGCACTCAGAGTTGCAGTCCAAGGCTCGGTGTCCAAGTGAAGACTAGTGTTAAGAGTTGTTCCTCAGGGACTGGTGCCATTTAACATCTCCGTTGGTGACATGGACAGTGTCATGGCAGATTTGCCAATGACACTGAGCTGTGTGGTGTGGTCAACATGCCGGAGGGAAGGGATGCCATCCAGAGGGACCTGGACAGGCCTGAGAGGTGGGGCTGTACAAACCTCAAGAAATTCAACAACGCCAAGTGCAAGGTCCTCCAGATAGATCAGGGAAATCCCAGGCACAAATAGAGGCTGGGAGGAGAAGGGATTGAGAGCAGCCCTGAGGAGAGGGACTCGAGGGTGTTGATGAAGGAGAAGCTCAATGTGACCCAGGCAATGTGTACTTGCAGCTGTGTCCTGGACTGCATCAAAAGCAGCGTGGCCATCAAGTTGAGAGAGGGGATTCTGCTCCTATATTCTGCTCTCATGAGACCACAACTGGAGTTCTGCATCTGGCTCTGGGTTCTCAGTGTGAGAAGGACCTGTAGCTGCTGGAGCAAGTCCCGAGGAGGCCACAAAGATGATCAGAGTGCTAGAGCCCCTCTCCTGTGAAGCCAGGCTGAGGGAATTGGGGTTGTTCATCCTGGAGAAGAGAAGGGTCTGGGGAGACCTTTGAGCACACTCCAGTACCTGAAAAAGGCTACCAGAAAGCTGGAGAGGGAATTTTTACATGAGCATGTATTGACAGGGCAAGGGGGAATGGCTTTAAGCTGAACAGGGTAGGTTTAGATTCTATATTAGGAAGAAATTCTTGACTGTGAGGGTGGTGAGGAACTGGAACAGGTTTCCCAGTGAAGCTATGGATGGCCCATCCCTGGAAGTGTTCCAGGCCAGGTTGGATGTGGCTTTGAACAACCTGGTTGAGTGGAAGGTGTCTGTGCCCATGGTGGCAGAGTTGGAACGAGATGATCTTTAAGGTATCTTCTAATCCAGGCCATTCAGTGATTTTGTGATAACAGAGTCTTTTTCAAATCTAACAATGAAAGGGAGCTCTTGAATCACGTAACAGGTATTTTATTAATCCATGCTGAAGCATTCCAGTGGGCAAGGCATGTGATGAATTACAGGCTTTGAGGTAATAACCACTGGCTCTCTCTCTCCTGACCTGTGTATCTGTAAAGACAATGCAGTGAGCCCCATTCCCACTGCTCCTCAGTGTTGGTGGGGTATTTACACACAATGCATCCACTTACACCAGTCAGAATAAATATGCTCAAGATGGTAAGGCACTCTGACAAATCTTGTAGCCAGGGAGCTGATTTCCAAGTGAGAGAAAGGCACGACTTTAGCAAACAAATCTAAGCTCTCCCTCACTTGGCCAGCGTTCATCTCATCAGCCAAAACTCTTCAGTGAGAGAAACTTGTTGATTGACTTCTCATTGTGCCACAATCCTTAAGGTGTCTCTCATAAGAGAAATTGAAGACTTGGAAAGTAGAGGCTCAGAGACAAATGTCAGGAAGCTGTTTCCTTGTGTTTTATGTCTTGCTGTGCCTGCTAAATAAGTATTTACATGGGAATTGTGTAATTTGTCTTCCCTGCTGAGGACAGTTTGGTTTGGAGTCAAACTGGTTGAGAGGAGAGATCGTTCATTCTTTTTCCTAGACTACTCTGACAAATTTGCCCAAATGAGGTTAAGTGCTGGGAAACTGCTGCACCACAAAAAATAAATGGTGTTTTTTTGAAAGATGTGAACGTGACTTTGAGTGTGTGAGAGGGGCGAATGAAGGCTTATCTTCATATATAGCAGAAAGTTTGTAGAAGAATATGAAACAATTCTGGTGCACCCCAAACATGTGCTATGCTTTTGTTTTTAAAGAGATTGCAAACCTTACAAATGTGAAACCCGAGACTGGAAGAACTGGGTCTTTCCCCTTACCATCTCCAGATGTGAGCTCACACCCTGCGCAGCTGGGAGCCCCAGCGGTGTGCCTGTGGCCACGGGGCTGGGGGGGAGCCAGGGACCAGCCACGCTAAAGCACAATTCCTGTTGTCTGCGGGAGGCCTGGAAGGAATCCCCCCCTCTGCAGCCTTGCTCAGCCTCTTACCGTCCCTCTGGGCTGCTGTGACAGCTTTAATCTGCTGGAGGAAGCTGGAACCCTGCTGTGACTGCCGCAACCCAGCGATGAGCTGTGTCACAGCAGCCCTCCCTGGAGCTGCCCCTGCTGTCCCACAGGCGAAGGGACAGCAAGCAATGGAAGCTCATACATAGAGGATTTAGGACTGTGAGCAGTGACGGGTGAAAAGAATCCAATCCATAAACTCGATTAGGTGTTGAGAATTTGGACAGTCATTGTCAAGAAACAGTGATTGTTGAGCTTTTTATTTTTTTTAATTTGGTTTTCAGTAGATAACAAACTTTTGGGTTAAACCAGGACACTGTTTTAAACCCATTTAATGGAGATTCTTCTCTCAGTAGGAGTAAGTATCATGCTAATCAATCCCTGGAAGATTAGACAGATGTCCTCCTAACAGAATATGAATGCACACTGCCTGATCCCTGAGTAGGTGCTAAGATAGAGCAGTTTAAATGCGTTTAAAACAGGTCAGAACATCCCCGTGTATGGAAATCTGTTATTGGTCATTTTAGGAGGGGTTGATTTATTATGTTTTTAAGCTTGGAGTTTTCAGAGTTTCTTTGGCTCCATAAAATTTCCCGGGTTCATAAAAGTTTCAGTGGTTTGGTATTGGCTTTTCTCCACACTTCTTGTGAAACCAAAACCTTGGCTACAACTTGAAATCTCCTCTTCCCTGTGGCTGTACCTCTTCTGCCATCAGACAGTTCTGGACAGGCTGTGATGAGGGAGTGGCAAAAGCTTCAAGTAGCTTTAGCAGAGCCAATGACAAATGCCTATTTGGATCCCAGGCTATGATTACATTTTGTTTGGTACTTTTCCCAAGCCACATGATGCCTTCTTTCTCTTGCCAGAGAGCCTGTATTTCTCACTGGACTCTAAAAACAACACCTGCCCTGCACTCCTGCAATTCCCAGCTGTAGGAGACATACTGATGAATCAGAAAAATAGGGAAAACTTGGAATGAGAAAGGTGATGAGAAGTTCCTGGGGAGAAAAGAGTAAAGGCAATAGAACTCTCTTTCCTAGAAAAAAAAAACCAGACAAACTGCATGAGGGATAGGCTAAAACATTTAAAATAATGGGTGGCAAAGTGAGTAGTAATCCTTGTTAACTCTACAGAAGTCTAAAAATAGGGGGCATCACTGAAATCAGCAACAGGCAGGTCAAGCTTAAAAGGGCTGTTCCCCTTGCAACAGATCGACTTTTATGACTCTTTGCACAGGGAGGTCCTTGGTGCAGGGAACGCAAAAAGTTTACCAAAGTTCAAAGTGTAACTGGAAGAATTTAAAAAGGAAAAAAACCAAAACTGTTAATGGCTATACAAAGCTCTTTCAGGTTTAGAAAATACATGCCCAAATCAGTGCCATCTAGAAAAATGTCGTGGAGGACTTCCACTGGTTTATGTGCCTATATTCTTCTATATTCTTCATATTCTTCTGTGAAGTATGGCTGCTATCACAGGCAGGGTACACTGGAACTGATGGGCCCTTGCTTTGACCTACTGCCACTGTTCTTTCCAGGATTTTGAGCTGTTTTCTATACTTGTGATAGCTGTGTTTGCCCACTGTTAGCAGGGACACGATCTTTCTTCAACGTGTAATGTGTTATGAAGGGAAGGATGGCAATTGGAGCAAAGCACTGTGGTATTCTTCGGTGGTTTTTCATCAGTGCCTCACTTGTGGGCATTTCTCTAAAATTTGTGTTCCAAGATGAGTTTTGTCTTCGCTTTTGCGCGGGACCTCTGTCTGCAGGAATAGTGGGCTGCGAGCAAACACTGTGCTCACTGTTACCTGGAGGACAGAGGATTAGGCTGTGGCACCTAATTAAACAGAGTGGGATTGCTGAAACGTGCACCACCCACTTTGCTCCAGCCTCCCACGATCACAAAACAATGTCTGGAATTCTTTGAAATTACCACTCCTAGATGCAGCTTTTCCTTTGATGAGAGCATTTCATCAGAGCGATCCTGCTCTGGCTGGATTAGCTGCAGAGCGGGATAACATCTAATGTGTTTCGCAGCTCAACTGGAATATTTTTTTTTAATTATTATTATTATCATTCCCCACTTTGCCTTTGACAAACGATGCTGCTAAAAAAAAAACAAAACAACAACAAACAAAACAAAAGCCCCCTCTGTTCCATCCAGCGGCGCAGCGCTTGTTTCAGGTGTTGGTGGGGCGGGAGTTTTCACTTTTCTAGGCACGGCTCGTAGTCGCTTAAAGTGGCCGAGATGTCTCGCCCTCCCTGGGCCGCTCGCTCGCCTCCCAGGCTCCAGGAGGCTGTTCTCGAGCGGCTGCGCTTTCTGCCCGGGCCCGAGCGGGGCGCGGGGTGGGCGCGCGGTGGGGGGCGGAGGCAGCGCCCAGCCCGCAGCCCGGCACTGCCGCGCTCAGCCCCGGCGTCAGGTTACAGCAAAACTACACCCTCGCAGCACCCCTATTTACATACAAATAACTGGAGTGCCTGCAGTTTATGTCACCATTCGAGAGGCTTGCCAAGGGAGGCTGTAATCCAATCAGCAGAAGCTTTAAAGGGATGTCTGCAGAGTGATTAAAAGGGTATTTTTTTTTTTTTAACTGTAGTCATTACTTTTCATTTTGCTTCATATTTGCAAAGAACTTTAATCTGAGTTGAGAGGACAAAGATGCACATGTCCTAAAATACATACGAAGAGGTCAAGATGTTAAGAAGATCTCAGTTGTTGTGTGGAAAGCGAATATGACCCACAGGGATTAGTTTGCTTGTGCTGGTTTGGAGATTAAGTCTAAATCACTGCTTAAGGACTAATAGGACTAATAGGAATTCTTGGAAACACCAGGGAAAAAAATCTTATAGACCAGACTGGTGAAAATGGCTTTCCAAAACAGTAAGACCTTTTAAAGTTTCGCTTAAATGTTATGATGTTTCTGTTTCGGGTTTTTGAATGCTTTCTGGGTGTTACGAACATTTTAGCCTTTAAACTGTTACTTAAAATACTGGTTGTTGCTGGGCTGGAGGAGAAAGTTGGTCCGTGTGTTTGCCGTTTGCGAAGCAGTAGCTGAAGGGGTATTTTTAGACTCGATTGTTCGTTTAAAACCAGAGCTCGCCTGTGGTTTCCTGAGTTTAGTGAATGAAAACTAGTGTAAACTCCTTGAATGGAAGATGGAAACGTGGGTCTGGAGCTGGGAGTCGCTCACCTTCGGGAACGCGCTGCTAAACTTCTCTGTTGCACAACTTGTACGCACCTTAAAATGCGTTCGCAACAAAGGAGGCGAGCGAATGTCGGCGAGCGGGGAGCTTACGGGGAGCGCTCTCTGCGCCGTGCTCTTGAGGGAACGGAGGTGGGGGGGAAACAGATCCAACAACCGCAAAAGGCGTATTTTGGACTTGCTCTGTCAACGCAGGAATGTAGGTTTGCATGATGTAATGGCATGCAAATGCTCCCCGCCGGGCAGCTGCTCCGTTAACCCTTTGCGGCGCCCGCCCCCCTCGCCCAACGTTCTCCTCGCCCAACGTTCTCCTCGCCCAACGTTCTCCTCGCCTTCCTCCGGGGTTTTGTCGCAAGTCGCCGACCATGCCGTTCCCTGCGGACGGATGGCCGCGGCCCACGGCGCTTCCCCGAGGGGTCCCTCCCGCTCGGTGGCTCCGCGGGCCCGCCTTTGTTCAGCGCCACGGGGATGGGCATGGGCGGCCGGGCGCAGGACGGGCCGCGGGGAGCGCTGAGCTTCGGAAAGCCAGCCCGGCAGAGCGAAGCGGTTCGTAAAACAAACCCCCTCCAAAAAACCAAACCGACAACAGAAATCCCCCTCTTACATTCCAACTTCCAGCAGTTAGTGAGAAATACCCAAGCTGGAAGGGCGGGCCTCTTCTTTCCCTCAGCCTCCCTTCAGGCTTGTGGCACTTTCCAGGACTGGTGGGCAAGCGGGCTGTGTCTCACAGCCAGCGGTTTGTTTGGGTTTGTTTGTTGGTTTCTTGTCTTGGTTTTTTTTTTTTTTTTTATCTCCACCTGGAATGATTGAAATTTGTTTTGTTAGCTCAGGCTTTTTTTGATAAGGAAAACAAGCGCGTGCGCAAAGATGCGAAGTACAGCAGAGCCCTTTAGCTTGCTGAAATGGTTGGGCAAAAGTCACGCCTTGTATAACTTTATTGGATTTACGTCAAGGTGGAGTTTTGCTTCTTTCGTTTGTCCCCCAATAAAATAATTTTCTCCGGCCCATTCAGAGGGTGGATAATTAACATACTACGTGGAAAGAGCCTTAGGGAAAGTGAGGGTGACTGGATTGATTCCTTATTGGCGCTCAGAGAAGGGCGTTATGACTTACTAAGCACACAAACATTCACAATCCTTGTAGCCTCTGATTTCAGCCTGGCTTCTGTGCTGGCAGGTGAGGATGCAATGACAGGCGACACGGACAAATACCTCGGACCCCAGGATCTGAAAGAGCTGGGAGATGATTCTTTGCCTGCTGAAGGATACATGGGCTTTAGCCTGGGAGCCCGCTCCGCCAGGTATGGTATTCGCTGTCTCTGATGTTCGTGTGTCACCACAGCTACAGGTTTCTACAAACCAAACGCGCTCGTTCACACAACACAGGGAGTCTCTTTTGAAGTGAAGTAGACGGGGTATGCTTCCTATAAAATGTATGTTCATTGCAGTTTTATTTCATATTCTTTATTCACGTTGGCTTCTTATGGCATTGATATGGAAAACGTAACTATTCACTTTTTCTGGTTTCTGCTGGTGCCCTGAGCATCTCCCAGGCACCTCTTTGCTAGCAGTCAGCAGCTGGTCTAGAAACTGATCTAGAGCAGCCAGCGAAAACAGGGCTCTTTGAAGTACTGCTGGTCAGACTGATGATACTCATGTTAGAGGGTTCCTTAATGGACTAATTTTGCTGAGTAACGTAAATGCCAGAAAAACTGAATGAGAATCATTTTGCTATTTTGGTGCTTTTATTTCTTTAAAGGTGCTGGTGAGTAATCCAACCAAGAGAGATAATAATAATAAAATGCTCCTCCCACCCCCTAGGAAAAAAAAAAAAAAAGAAAAAAGTAGATTTACCCTAAATTTGTTGCAGGGTTTAGTTTGACAGGGAATGGATTACGTGTTATTAAAAACAGGCCAAAGTTTCTGTGAACCTGATAAAACATTGTAAACTTGATATGATATCTGACTAATGTTAATTCCAATTTAGGTGTTTCTAGATCAATGTTTTAGATTTCATTTTTGAATATTGCTAAAGCCTGCAGTGTGTGTTGCTCAAAACAATTAAAGCTGTATGAGCAGGGATTACTTTCATAGCTGTGGATTTGCAGTGTAGTTACTGACAGTTGAATTATACTGAAGCTAATAATTAAACCTCATAAGCTGGAGCCCTGAGGACTTTTTCCTACGCTGTAGTTTAAAGATCTGTTTTAAAAAGTCAGTTCATTGTCTAACAGCAAATGGCAACTCCCATAAGGTAAAGCTTACATGTCTACCCTTCAGTCGTGTTTGTTATGGCCGCATTAGAAATGCAAGCATGCAGTGCAAATTTGCTCTTTAGTAGTCCCCAGCCATGTTTTGCTTGGCTTACAATTTTTAGGGAAGTTAATAAGTATTTATGTGATAATACATTAATGAGAAATGCTAAAATGCATTTAAGTAGTCCATTAACTAGAAAATCAGCCAAACAAATCTGAAAGAAGAATCTTGTGTCATTGTGAATTGGTTTAACAAAGCTGACATGCTGATTTTAAAGAGAAGCTGGAGTGAGCTGAGCAAGGTCATCACACAGCAGTGGCAGCTGTGGTCAGTGCTGAAGCACGGCAGTGATGGTGGAGAGGGAGAGTGCTCTGTGTGCAGAGCCGGGCACTGATTTGCCTGACTGACACCTTGGACTCATGGCAGCTCCCTTCCTGCACAGCTCTGAACGCTCCCTGTGCAGGCAGGAGGGCAGAATTTCACAGTCACGATCTGTTAGGTCGATCTGAGGGTGCAACCCCACGTTATCTTTTCTTTGGGAGAAACTTAATATTCCCATGCTTCTGATTTTAGCAGTGCCATTACTATTTGTTGCTGCGTAGCTCATTTTTTTGCATTGCACATGTTATGCTCAGAGGAGACGAATACAGTGGTTTCCTGTGAAGTATTTTATTTAGCAAAAAACATATTCTGTTAATGTATCTTACAGCTGATTCTGAGTGTAACATTAAGAAATGAACACATTAAATATGTAAGCCATCCAGCCATAACATCTTGCTTTTCCTGTCTGATTCTTTGCTTTCTATTTCTCCTGTTTCTTTTCCACTGTAAATTGCTTTAGTCCAAAAGTCAGGTAAGAAGGCATGGCATCATGTTACATCTTTCTCATCTTTCTGCTGCTGCCATTGCTCATCTTCATTTTATTCAGCATTGAAAAGTGACATGCTTTTATTTTTGGGAGTGGGGGGGTGGGCTCAGCTTTAGAGAATACCCTTCTATTATAACAAGCATAACTTAATTTCTTTATGCCCTTTATCATGTAAAAGTCTGCTTAACATGTGCCTACAGTGTGTAATTAAGATCCCAGTTCTGCTTTCTGCACAAGGAGGAACATGTGCTAAGGGACTAGAAAATTTCTATTAGCAACTACTAAATGCATGAAACACGTAGAGTTTTGAGTCTGAAAACTGTTGCTAGTTCAAAAGTGTAATATGTTGTTGGGTGTTGCTTTGTATTAATCCACGTTTTTGACTACTTTATTTTTCGTCACGTAGCAAGCATGTCTAGGCCTGCAGCATGTTTTTAGCACATACCATAATGTACCTTCCAGGGTTAAATGTAACACACTCCTACGTTGATTTAATTGCAACACATTCAGAGTGATCTTAGTTATTTCTGAATAGTTGAACATGCACAAAATAGTCCCCAAGCATCAGAATCTGTACTTAACCCTCAATAAGCAAACTTCTTTCTTCTTTCATTCCAAAGTTACTATACTTTTCTTTCTAACTAAATGAATTGCTGGGATGTTTTTAACAATGTCAGGTGGTTCAGCCACAAAGAGAATGATAACACCTAAAACTTGCTCTTCATTAAACCTGCTTCATCAACCTGAGCTTTATGGGCAGGTGCTGTAACCTACCCACAGCTCCACTGAGACCTGTTCTCATGGGTCTCCTTCCAGGATTAGGGCACGAAGATACTTATTAAAGTTTGTCTAAATACTCAAACACACATTTCTAGATTTATTCTAAATCCGCAGCATTACTGCCAAAGCGGTAAACATCTGTTGAGATTTTGCTTGTGAATATTGGAGGGAAGAGGTTATTTAACTATAGTCAAATACTTTTTATTCCATTTTCCCCCTTGTATTTATTTCACAGATTATGTATATTTTGCCATTTTGTGCTATCCCTGGAAGTTGCATGTATTAATTTTTTTTGTTTTTATTTTCTGTTCATCTCATTGTCACCTGCACTTTCTATGATAAATGGTAAATACAGCAGCCTCCGCTCCTTCAGTTCGGATAGGTCCTACACCCTGAACAGAAGCTCTTATGCCCGGGACAGCATGATGATTGAAGAGCTGCTGGTACCAGCGAAGGACCAGGTATGTGCTGTGTCTCTGCCACCAGGCAGTTGTGCTTCATATCTACAGGGGATGAGTGTGCAGCCCTCGGCCGTGCCTCCAGACACGACCCCTACTCTCAGCTCTTGAAAAGGAGGAAGAGAGGAGCTGTGAGGAAGAAATCGTGGTGTTGCCACTCTGTGGTTTTGATCCTGCAAGAGACAGGTGGTGGGGTCCCAAACCAAAAGAGTCTTTAAGGAGCCAGTTACATTTCTGAGGACGGGGTTAGTCATTTGCTCATGTCAACAGGAGCATCTGTGACCTAATGCTACGTGCTTTGATAAGCTGGGAGAAATGTGTTTTACGCTGAGCAACCTTTGTACCATATAGACTGGGAATTACTTTTGTCTATTCTGTCCACATGGAGGGCACTCCAAATGCTGTCCTTGGTTTTCCACCCTCGGGAAGAATTTGGCCTTGTAAAGATTAAGCTCTTATACACTGGTCAGTTTATGTGTCTTCCAAATACTTGTCCAATGACTAATACAACCAGAGCAGAACCTTTTGACTTGATTCTACCATGGAAAAGTCTTTCCAAAAGCTAATGCCAGGGATGGTAGTGTATGCTTTCTTTGTGAATTCCTCGGCATTGTCCTAGGTAGTCTTGATTCAGATTTTCAAATCTGACTGAATTACTGCAGAGTTTCTTGTTATACAGAAGTCAGAGATCTGCTAGGAGGCTGAATAAAAATTCACATAAAAATCTTATTTGGGAATGATGAAAGGACAGTGGAGTGAACTGTTGTTTATGTCCTGGAAGAGTGTAAGGTGGATTGTAATGGTATAGAAGTTTGCTGCTGCTGTTTTCATGGAGGAGTATTCCTGCACTGCGGAGGTTATGGATCTCAGAGGATATTTTTGTGAGGGAAATGATCTACAGAGCAGGACTTGTGCATTTTAAACCTTGCTTGTATTAGTCTGTAAATTCTAGTGTAATGGAAGTTACCCAGTTTTACCACAGCTTTTACACACGGTTTTGGTAGCATTATGACAGTGGCAGAAATTGCATTCTGTCTTTAGCAACAGAATGTTTACTATTAGATTGTTACTTTCGAATGAAATACTGTAAACCTCCAATAACCTTAATTTGCAACAGCCAGCTGGGGAGAGTTTCTAAAGCTTGCATAGCAGTGATTTTGTGATTTCATTTGGTTTGAAGTCAGAAAACAAAATCTGCAACTACTCGCACTGGGGACAAGAAATTATATGTCAGAGCTGAGAAACTAAAGTTGCTCTGATGCCTCCTAATCCCAAGACTTCTTTAAGTGTTCTCGAGATGATGGAAATTTCAGAGGAGAGGAAGTCTGAGAACATACTGCATTGTTTTATGATTCTGGCCATTTTTGTGATTGTCATGAAAGTAGATGGCATGGATTTAGCAGCTAGGGTTCATTTGATCACATAGCAAGATTTAAAACTAGCACTATGCTGAAAATGTGCACCATCAACCTATTCATCTTTAAAAATTCCATGACAAAATGAAAAAATTACTTATCTGTATATGGGAGTGTTGCGGTGATACCACACCAAGTTCAGGAGCTCTTCTTTAGGGCAAATGTCATATTTTCCGGGAGTTGTCATGGACCTCTCTGCTTTCTGGAAGATCTCTTACAGTGTTGGCTCTTGAGCTGACAAAGCAACAATTAAGAAAATGTTCTAGTGCTGGTGCTGAGCAGCAGTGTAGGCTGTTTTCATTGCATTTTTAATCTCTGTGTTTTTGTGATTGCAATTTTTGTCCAGCAAGGATTTTGCAATAATTGTAGTTCAGCACTGGTCCAAATTTGTCATGTAAGATGAAGCCAGCTTGGAGGCCTGACTTCAAGGCTCTCATGTCCAGGAGAGGATCAGGAATGGTAAAGGTTGTAGTGGAAAAAAAATATCAGTTCTGTCTTGAGAGGTTAGTAAAGCCACGATTCTCTGAAAAAAAACCAACATAAAACCAACAAATTTCATGAAAAAGAGAGCCCAGCTAAAATTTTCTGCTATGGCTTCTGCAAACTTCAATGTTCTGACAAAAATATATCCATCCTCTGGAATGCCTGCTCTTCAGCCCAGCCCTAACTGAACAGCACTTTGGCTGAAGCAGAAGGACTGCATTTGGGAGAAGAACAACGCCTCTGCCTCTGTTCTCATGTCTCTGGACATTAATGGTCTTTCAGATAATTTCTACAATGACAGTAGAAAAGGGGGAAAAACCCCACCAACTCATGTTCCACCAGTGGAATTCACAGGAACAAAGATCACTGTGGGTTGAAACCAATGTCCTAAAAGTCCATCTGGAAACTGAGAGGAATCAAGGCTATTTTGGGAATCACACTAATTAGAAGCAGTGATCCATGGCCTATCTGTACGTGCCATTTCCTCTGCTTTAGTACAGCTCTGACCTGTCTGGAGTTCGTGGCAACAGCTAAGTCTCAGAGTAATTAGAATTAATTTTATCCCAAATATCAGTGTATAACAGAGTGAGGAGAATTTGTCAACCTCCTGATCAGGTTAAAATAGAAGATCCTATGGCCACCTCTCCCCAGGATCACTGAGAGGTTTGAGAGTCTGAAAGGAGTCAAATTAGGAAGATTTGAAACCATTCTTTGCTGAACCTCACTGCCAGCGTAACACATTGTGTATTAGAGAAGAGTTTCTAATAATTCCTTGGAAGTCACAACGTTCTCCATTGCTTGCATTTGGTGGTTTATTGCTGACTCTGTTCAACAGGGAAGTTTGAATCCAGGCCACGCTGTAGCTCATAACGTGGCTGGAGCAAAGTTAAGTTTTCTGTGTCCTGGTGTGTTACCTTGGATGCAGTTACTCAGACTAAATCCAAATGACTTTCTCCCTGGAATAATTTACATCAACCCCTGAATTTAATCAGCCAGAGGCAGGATGACTCGGCCTGTCCATTAAATAGCAGCTTGCTGAATCACTTCAGTCTGGATAAGTTCATCTGGGAGGAAGCATAAATTCTTCTGTTTGCTGAACTCTGATATTACACGACCTGGAGACTCAGTTATGCAACCAGCAGGATCCTTGCCAGCCGAACCGTCAGTATTTTTATACACACATTTGCATCTAAGGCTACCACACCCTTTAACAGTGCATGATTAATCTCCCTCGGTCCGGGGAGGGAACACTGAGGCCTGACCGAGCACAGGATCAATCCTGTGATTTGATGTCACTGACAACATACCATCTTCTGCACTGCTTATATTGCAACTTAGACAGGAAGATTTTTTTTGCCTGCCTGGACAATCCAGCGCCTCAACAGCCTGAAAAATTGAGATCCCCAGATGTGTGCTGTGTGTAAGAGCCATGTGTCCCTGCCTATTAGCTGCTTCTGCTCTGTTCCTCTGCCATAATTATTGGCTGCGGCCTTTGGGTTTTTGCTCACTGTAAGTAAGTCCAAAAGATCTGTTTGAGTGCACTTGGTCAGAAAGGAATGCTTTGCAAAAATAGTCACCTGGTGTACAGACCATATTTCTGGGCAAAGAAATAGACCGAGGAATCCTAAGTAGGTGTGTAGGCAAACCTGCCATGCATTGGTGAGCGTAAGAGCACCTCTCTCTGGCAGAGTGTATTTTGGAGTGATGGTATTTCCTTGGAATTTATATGGCCCTATGTTTAGTTTTCTATATCACACTGCTGAAAGACCATTAGCATTTTTCGTCTATGGGAAACCTGACCCTGTGTTTATTTGTTGATGTCCTGGTGCATGCCTGGGCTTCAGTGCAGTGACGCTGCTATGGCTTAGCAGGCATTTCAATAACAAACACCAAATTGTGTTGTTCCTTTTGGCACATTTCTTTGTTTTGTCCTATTTTTGATGACAAAGTTAGTCACTGAGCAAGTAGTAAGTTTATCTATATATTTACAAAGCCTGAGACAAGCTGTCTGAATCTTACACTGGCAGGTATCAAAAGTAATAATGTGCTCTGTATGAGCTCTTACAAATCACTTGGAATATCAGAAATCCACAGCAGTGGCTTTTCTGCTTAAACTGTGGCATCCTCAGGAAATGTAGGAGAATCCCTGGTGTCCTATTAGAAAGAGTTAGAAAACTGTCTTCATTAAACTAAATTATGATAGAATTTTCTAATGGCACTAATTAAATCCACTGTGGTTGCTTAATTGTCATTGCTTTAACAGCATTCATTTTCTCTTTTATGCCTGATGGTGTGTTTTGGTGTTTGACATACACAAGTTTGGCCTTTATTGTTGTTGTCTGTGTTTGAACCATCAGGCCTCAAGGATAAGTGTTACAGCACAAAGTTGATAAATGATCCTTAACTGGAGTCTTAAGGTAGTGAAAGGAAGAGGCATGGAGCCATGTGGCACAGGATTGGATGGATGACAGAGCAGAGTTGTACCCTCCAAAGCTTTCTTTTGATTGGCAGTAAATTACAGTGTCAGTGATTTTTTTGGAAGGAAACTTGGGGTCCTCATTTCTAACAAAAGCAATGGCTAAGAAGTGTAGCTTTTTTGGAAATCACAGAGTGATGGGAGGGTTGCACATTCTGGCCAGCAACACAGCACTGTCTGCCTGCTTAGCTTGTGGGAGCCTGTCAACACAAGTGGTTTTGTGTGTTTGACTGACTTCACCAGATTTACTACTAATGCTGATATTTCTATTCCAAATAATGGATTTGCACTACCGCTATGTGACAGCGTATTAAAAAAAAGAGGTGGAAATAATAAAACTTCCCTGTGTAGAAGTGTGTGCTTGGCTCAGGTGTGACCTGAACCCACTGAATTTGATTTGCAAACACCCCTTAGGTTTTAGTCTAAACAGAGTCAGCTCTCTCTAGATGTGTTTGCCTCTGCACAGCAAACAACCTAGTTACAGGAAACCCTGACATCTCTAACACCACCTTGGGTGAAGATTGTGTGTGTTGCATGACAGCTTCCTGACTTGCTTTTATTGATGTGATTTCTGGTGACTCTTTTTACATCAGGGAGAAGCTTTCATATCACCCTGGAAATAGACCTCAGTGTCCGTCAGATGGGGTCGTTAATTATAGCACCAGTGTGCCGGCGCTTCCCAGGGTTAAAGCTGTTTTTGTAGGGATGAGTAGGGGCAGTGGCACTCCAGAGAACAGCACTCATTGTGGTTGTGTGTGTACGGAGAGAAACCGAACCCCCCTCCCAGCGGCAACCCTGGGTACCCGCTGGTGCATTCACAGCTCCAATGAAACCCTCAGGGAAGTTATTGACAGGATCTGCTCCAACAAGGACCTCTCCAGTGGCATCTTCTGAGGGGGAGTGTCGTACTGCCTGTCTGCATGGTGTATGATTGCAGTACAAATGGTAATATTCTTTTCAATCTTTTTAAGCTGGCGCATGTAAGTAAATATTGGAGAGACACATAGTTGTAACTGAAGGGAGTGTGGAAAGTGGGCAAAGAGAAAGTTTGAAGAGACATCAGACGAGTTTGTGTGTGTATTCCATGCTTGTTACAGGATTTCCAGTAATTTAACACCAGAGATATATATCAGCACTGTTGTATGGGAAGGACCAGATCTAAATTTAATAGAATTATATTAATAAGCTTGTATTCAAGAGAAGTGTTTTTAATGTTAATGATCTTTTTTGTTTGTTTTTGTTTTGTTTTAAGCACCTGACATTTCAAAGGGAGTTTGATTCTGATTCTCTCAGGCACTATAGCTGGGCTGCAGACACCTTGGACAACATTAACATTGTTTCCAGTCCCATCCATTCTGGGTAGGTCACTTAACAGTTCTCCTTTATCTTTAGATGTGGAAGTGTATTGTTAGCTGAAGAATACAGTCTGCTGTGATGGCTGATAACATGCCTGTTCCTGCTCCACTTGAAGCCAGTGGCAAAATTCACACTGACTTCAAGGAGAGTGCTTAATAACAGGAGTCAGTCTAAATTCTTGCATATCAAACCAAAAACTTGCTTCTGCACTTAGTTTTCTGAATGCCAAAACATTGTAATCTCACAGGCTTCTTATTAATAGTTCTGTTTTGCTTTGCTGTTGCTTATGCATTGCTGTGTCATAAACTGATTTAGTTTGAACTGTATTAAATTAGAGGTATAACGTTATGCTTTCTGTTCTTCCACAGAGTAAAAAAATGGGGGTTTAAATTTGGCCTCTTATTTTATTTATACCTCCAAACTCCTGCCCAGTCTCCAGTATCTGTAGTTTGATTTTAGTGGTACTATTTGTTTACTTCAGAATCACTGCTGTAATTTAGATCCTTCTTGACAGTACCACACAGACATGATTTAAATGCAGTAGTAGTGATGCCTGAATGCTTATTGTAAAAATGTAAAAATGAATGTGTAAGGAATCTTTGCATATTAGATTGCTTAGTGTAATATTTGTTGTTTACTTTTTGAGATCAGGACATAAAATTTCATATACTTTCTAATTTACTTCCCTGTTTTGCAACTAATTACAATCCTATCATGAAAATGAATGCAGCACATACCAAAATATTTTAGTTCCAATACAACAGCAGGTCCCACAAATCTAAAGCTACAGTTCTACCATACACATAAGCACCTGCTTATGCTGAACAGATGCATACAACAGTGAATTTTTGGGACCTGAGCTGCATATGGTCAGTGCTGGCATTGAGATGTCAAGAACTGCAGTATGAAAAGGTGAAGTCTCTTGATTATCACGGAATATGACAGCCGAGGACTTCAGAGAGCAGTCAGCCCACCCCTGTGCATTACTGCAAGATATAACGTGGTCAAGTCATTCCTGAAATATGTTTAGTGTCTTAATAATCACTAGAAATAAGAGATTCTATAGTCCCCCAGCTTCAGGAGTTCTCTATCTTTTGTTATAGTATTCTTTCCCTGATAGTCAACAGTTCTTTGCTGCAAAATAAGCCTATTTCTTGTTGTATCCAGAGTGGTCATGGAGAACAATATCTTATTGTCTTTTAATAATTGTTTTCTATATCAGAAGACATGCAATCCTGTCTTTTAGACTAAAATATCCCAGATCCTCCCAGGTGGGGTTTTCTGTTTCAGCACATCCTTGCTGCTGTGCCCCTGGATCTCTTATGTCATTCATGACACATGTAACACACTTAAGTAATTCTACAGTGAGATTTTTGGTCACTGCAGTTTTTGTTGGTTGATGTTTGTGATCTGCTAGAATTTCTGGGCTCTTTTTTGAAATTCTGCATTTTGGTTATTTATTTCTGTTTTGTGCTTGTGTGTTCGCCTTCCTCCCTCTGTTTGCGTTTGCCTTTATCGTATTTCAGTTTGTTGGTTGCAGTCCCTTTTTCCGTTTTAGCAAGATAGCTTTCAATTCTGATCCTGTTTTCCAAAGACTTTTCAGACCTCCTTTCTGTGTTTGAAATCATGAATGAAGACAGTAGCTTAGTACCTGGCCCAGGACAGCAGAGTGGAATCTGCACTGGAAGTTCCCTTTCAGTGTAACAGTAAAGCACTGATGGTATCTCTTTTGAGGTAACTTCTCTCCTGATTGTCTACTTACCTTATCTATACTGTACCAGAAGTACCAAGAGAGTACTTCCACAAGTCAAAGAAAGAAGTCACATTCATTTGACATGAATTACTCCTGCCACTGATATCTTGGCTCGTTTTAATTTTGAGGACTGGTGGTAGACAAGGTGTAATACCTTGATTAATTATCTTGATCCTTTAGGCCCTTATAGATTGATCAGTAAATACTTTATTCTTGAATGTTTCTGGTGATTAGATGGATTGGTCTGAAATTTTCTGGTTTCTTTTCATCTTGATGCAAAACAGGTCTGATGTTTGAATCCTGCCAGTCCTCTGGGGCAATACTTGTCTGCCCTTGTGTCTTCAGAATGCTCGCCAATGGTTCCAAACCTCCAAATAATGTTTTCTGTGGATATAGGATCTCTCACATCAAGTTGCTCAGATCTGCTCCCTTGGTACATGAGTCCTTGCTAGGGCAGATGTGGTCTTTGCTGCAGACCTGCAGCAAACTGTGGGGCTGCAGGGGAGGAGAGGAGATATGTTCTCCAAACAGGTAGAGCCCTCCAAATGGGTGTAAACCAAAGTATTCTTCAAAGAGGTATAGCTTTTTTGACCCATTACATTTGTCATTTGACATACAAAGTTCATCAGAAATGATGCTTTGATGATTCAGTTCCTTTGTTAAGGAAAAAAAACCAACCCTCACTCATTGTTTGTTTTCTTTTCAGTTGTGGCCCGATATTATATCTGTTTGATTATATCATTATATCAATGATGATATATTGATTATATACTGTTTGATTTTCTCTATTATCTTCACCTAGAGGCAATCAGCAAATGTTCCCTTCTAATCTTCTAGCACATCTGATATGCAGAGAATCATGACTTCATATCTTCTCTGTCAGTCTTTTCTGAGAAGCAGCTCCTTTTCTTCTTCTTTGTGGTGCTTCATCCCTGTCTTTGTCCCCAGTTCTTTCTGTGGCCATGGCCTGGGGCACAGTGGCTGGGGCCACGTGCTGTCAGCAGCCCTCGTGCTCTAGGTGGCCCTGCAGGCAGGGGCTGACCCCACTGGGAGGATGAAGAAGACAAAGAGCAGTGCTGGGGAGGTCCTCTGCTCCCTTGGGTCCTTCTTTTGCCCATTTGCCCACTGCCAGAAGAGAACATCAGTGTTGGTTCCGATTTCCTAACTGAGGCAGAAGGGGAATTTTGAGAGCTGGATGTGGAGATCCAGCAATATATCAGTGAAAGAGGAAGAAAGAGGAAATTGTTTTTAAACATTTCAACTCTTCTGGTTTTTCCTTTTTTCAAGCCAAGATAATGTTTTATGTTTTTCTTCTTGAGCTCAGATAAGTTGCTTTGCCAGCATATATTTTGAACAGGGTCCATTGTAAGCAGTGCATTGAAATGCGTCATGAATCTTGAGGCCTCTGGAAGGGTAAAGACCCTTCCCAAAATGACCTTCAGCTCTCAGATGTGAGCTTACCCGTGCAACTTTCCCAAAGTAAAATGTGGGTGTGCTCTCTTTATGTTGTCTTTTTTAACTCCTTGGTTTTCTTATCTGAAAGATGGAAATGAGTGTGTCACAGTGCCTTCCATGTTGAGAAACTCAGAAATACTGGATCCAGTCTGGCAAGGTGGAATAAATCAAATTAATTAATTATAGTTTACTCCAACCTCCTGTACACACAGAACTTATTTTTGGCAGTGGTCTAATGAATGGCATGGACTGATACTCGTTTCAAGTATCCTGCCATGCATATGTTTATACATTATGCTTGGAAAATAAACTGATTCAGAAAAGTGCAAGAACTGGTTTTCCATAGCCCAGCGGAACATGTTTTGGGAATTCAATAAAAAAGTTGTGTTACAATAAATTCTCTGTCAACCTAAGTAAATTGTAAATGCTTTTCTCTTCTCCATATGCTTCTGCATTTTCCAGAGAAGTTGTGGAGTTGTACTGACTAATTAAATGAACACTCCCTTTCAGACTTTTTCCCCATGTGTAGCATATTTTATATGACATATGCCATGATATGTGAAGCAGAAGCCAAATAATTTCTAACACTGGCCTTCAAATGTTTTGCTTTTGTTATTTTTCTAATTGTTACTTTTTCTTTGCACTTATTATTGATATTTTCTGTTGCTTACCTCTAATTATCTTACATTAATTTTCCCATTTGCTTTCTAAATTATTTTGCAGCTATTCCTCTCCACTCCCCCAGTATGATTCAAGGTGATAATTCTGTGCTTTCTGTGAATCCTCATTTTCTTTTCTTTTTTTTTTTTAAACTTCTTTCCCACAGAGTGTGTGTAGATGTTTGTAGTGCATCCTCCCACATCCTCATATCCTCATCCCTTCCATGCATTCAAGTAGAAATGCTCATTAGCCTTTAGCGTTGTGTTTTAGAGATCATCTTGTAGTTTCCATTATTAGTGCAACGTTAATTTAGGTAAGCATCAGCTACTAATATTTTAGATGGAAAGTGCATGAAATACTGTTTAGACTTGTTGTTATCATTTTTAATAGTAAAATACTAATTTGAGAACTAAAGGAGGAAATAATTCATTAATACGCTGCTGACAGTGATTGTCTTTATATGGGAGCAGTATGCATTTGTCTCCACTGAAGGCTGCGGGGTGGTGGAGACACCAAAGCTGGAAGGGGCTGGTTCCTGCCATGGGGCATGGGCTCATGTCAAGGGTTAATGCACTCTTGGTGTGAGCAGTGTACAGTAGCAGTGCTAAGCTCCAGGTTGCCAAGGCTGGACTGACCTTCAAATCTACAGCCTAAACATACCTGCTAACTCAGGGACTTATTTTTGTAGGTACTTATTTTTAATTTCTTTTGGCTTTTTAAAATTTGTTATTAATTTACATCAGTTGATTCAGGTGCTGAGAGATTTTTGGCAACTCACACTTACATACTTGCATCATTTAAATAGTTTGGATACAGAAGACAGTATCTTATCTGAGTGTAAGTTTTGGCATTTTTGCATTAGATGAAAACCTCCTTTTCTTTATTAGTTCTCAGATGGTTTAACAAGCCAGTAATCATGTATTTGATAGGCAGCTCTCCAAAACATGGCCATCAGGCCATGCCAAGCTCCCCAGGAGCTCTTCCGTGGTGCACAGACCAGATGTACCTCCCTGGAGCTTCTGCAGCATCGGCCCCACAGGATGCTCCAGCCAGGCTCCCCCAACACTTCCGTGTAGTCTGACATGGCCCCATTTTCTCTGCAGGCAGAAGCCATGCATGTTTTGAAAAGGCCACCAAAGCACCAAATGCATCAGTATTCTTTCAGTATTCTTCCTTCAGTGACCAAGGACTGTGGGTCCCTGCTTAGTATTTTACTTTGATTCATAGTAAATTTTGATGGATTGACATGAGCTCTCTTCACAGCTAGTCACGAGCTGTCTCCTTGCCAGCTCTGAAAACCCACCACTGGCCTGCCCTTCCACTTGCTCAGTGGCATCTGCCTGCTGCCATCAGTGGCAGGGAGAAAAAGCACCATAGACATGCTGGCAGGCCAGTAGTGCTCAGAGAGGGACCCAAAGGTCCAGGCTCGCTGGAGCTGTGTCTCTGCTTGGTACAGCCTTCTGTTAGCAAACAGTTAAGTGTTTTGGTCAACAGAGTTTAGAGACACCTAGGATCTTGTGAGCCATAAGTATGAAGATTATCATAACTTAGAGAATATATTTTAAAGATCGAGCATATTGGTTTTGACACAAATCCAGTAGTGCTTCGTTAGCCAAGATCCTGTGCCACTGAAACAGTTCCTCTTATGAGGAACTGGGATGCCCTAGTGGCGACATTTGGATTTGTTGGAGTGTACAGTGTGTTTATCTAGGAGAGAAAAGTGGAATGTGGGTACAGCTTATCTGTATGAAAACTAGTGTGAGTTATCGTGCTTCAGTATTGTTAAAGTGTCTGGGGCACAAGAAAGGATAAATTGAGATCTCAGAGAGCTGTTTCACCTTCCCCATCTTTACTGATGGATTTTACTTTGAAGAAAGACAATGTAGCAATTTCTTGATCTGAAATTCAGTGGGACAACATCTCTGTCCTGCTTCATATATTTACAGCTTGTGTCCAAACTCAGCCCTCTCCTGCAGTCCACTAAATGCCAAATTCGGATTACTCTCCTGCTTTTGTGCAGATTTTGCCAGCCCACATTGGCCAGATTTCTGAATGCAGCTTATTTACAGGCCTGGCCAGTGCACCTCAGCTGCAACTTTTGATATCCTACTGGTCTCAAAAGCAAATTTAAGAGTCTTGCACAATTTCCAGTTGTACTTCAGATCATCTGGGGGCTTTTTTTAAAGAACCTTTGCAACCCCTTGGATTATTGGCTTCCACCCTTAGTTCAGTTTATTGTAAGGAACCAGGAAATTGAATGGCTTCACTTGTCAGTCATGTGAAGGTTTAGTTCTTAAGAGCTGGAAGTTTTGGCAACAGCCTTGAAAATAGCGAAGCCATGTAACAGCTGTGTCAGCTATGTCAACATGTGCATATCATACAGAAGGAGCAAACAAAAACTGTATTGGCTTCAAGGCTGAATTGGTAACTCGTGTCCACCTTGATACCAGCCTGTTATTGCATCTTCCACCTGAAGCTATTCTAATATGAATTGTTAATATTAACTAGTCCCTTGCTGATAAAAAGGATCTTATTTAAAAGTATATCACTCGCCACTTGCTTAAACTTTTAGTACAGTTTCTTACCTGTCAATTGTTAGTTGGAAAATTATGCATTGGAATGACTCTAGAAAATGAGAGTTTTCTTTAATGTCTTTTTGATAACGAATAGCATCTTCAAAGAGAAGTAATGGCCAACAGCCTAAAGGAAGTTGTGTAGTTGATAGTCATCAGTCACCTTCCCCGTCAGTGGAAGCCCTTAGTAGCCTGGACTGACTGTCACCAAAGGTGACAGCACTTGCTCTGCCAGCCATCAGGAGTGTTGGCAGTGAGACTGCGAGGAGGTATTAAAGACTGAGATCCCCAAAATTATAGGCATTTTGGATATTCCCTTTTCTACACTGTCTGGTTCCTTTCTGCATGTGAGGCTAATTACTCTCATTTGAGGACAGTAGACCTAACAGTAACAGAGGGATGTTTTAAAATTTTAACAAACTACCACTAATACACTACTTATGTACTCTTTTAATCTAAATTACTCAGTAGCACCTGGTCACGTCCCCATGATACTGCTAGACTGTTATCAATTCCTGCTTTTGATAACCAATAGTTAACGTGTAAGTATAAGTGTTAAAAGAATCTTCATGTTCGTTTTAGTTTAGCTGGGATCGGGGAGATGTTCCTAGTAATGTTTTAGTCTGTGGCAGTTGACTTTTTTGCTGATCCTTCTGCTCATTTTGTGACTGTTTTCATTGACGTGGTGCCTTTTTCCTGCAGTTTTCTGGTTAGTTTTATGGTTGATGCACGTGGGGGTTCGATGAGGGGTAGTCGCCACCACGGAATGAGAATAATCATCCCACCACGCAAGTGTACGGCGCCGACCCGCATCACCTGCCGCCTGGTGAAGAGGCACAAACTGGCCAGCCCACCACCCATGGTTGAAGGAGAAGGATTAGCAAGTCGACTTGTAGAAATGGGGCCAGCAGGGGCACAATTTTTAGGGTGAGTTTTTCTATGAACTTAATTTTTTACACCCATATTGCATCTTTCATTTCCTTTATCCTGTGGATCTAAGTTAGTTAAACATTGACTCTGCGTCATCCAAGCATGTAACACAGGCTGTTTAACTTAAAACACTAAAAAATGCCAGCCTGCCATTCCTTCCAGAAAGTACCCTAATATTTTAAGGGGAATGTTGCCTCTGCAGAATGCAGATGAAGTTAAGAAAAGCCATGAAAAGGCCAGGTCCTGCCCCCATCTACTCATGTGACCTGCCTTGGAAGTCAGGAGGAGTCACACACCTAAGACACAGAACAGGTTTTGACCCCCTTGCTCATGGAGTATTTGGAGAAACAGCACTGTGACACAGAAATGTCCTAAAGACACCCACGAGGACCCAAATATTGAGCTGTGTTGGCAGCATGTGCACGGCTCCCTCTGGAGTTACTGGGAGCTGCCTGGCCCCATCTCATGGAGAAAAGCCACTTGGAGTGAGGGCAGAGCACTTACTGTAGAGCAGTAGTACAAATGCTGGGAACTGACTTTTTTTAAAGCTGAAAATAGAGGAAACAATCCACTATGATGTGGCCTTTTTTTTTCCCTAATTATAAATTTTGTTCATTACCATGAGTGGCACCCTGGTGTAAACTGCTGGTTCTGTCGGGAATGACAGCTTGTTCCTAATTTCCCCTTCTCGTTTCTCTTCCTGCTGCATGGATGTTATTCAGTAAACTGCATCTTCCTAAATCTCCTCCCCCTCTAAATGAGGGTGAGAGCATGGTTAGCCGAATCCTGCAGCTTGGTCCACAAGGAACAAAATTTATTGGGTAGGATATGTACGGAAAAGATACAGAATGTCTACAGTTTTTTTCTTTTGTTTCCAATTTTTTGTTATTCCCATTTTTATTTTTTTTTAAGTTCTCCAGAACTTTCAGTTGATTTATGTCACTGAAAGAAAATCATAGTGGCTTGATTTACTATAGCTCTGCTACTACCTTGTGCTTATAGGCATGTAAAATTCACTGCCAGCATTCTGCTTCCATAACTTCTGTGCTTTTGTAATCCTTTAAATTTGAAGTGTTTCTACTGCATTAAATACATTTTAATACACAGTGACAGTCCTTTAAGTTCAACCCTGTGGTAGAGAAGGTATTTACAGGCCTTGAGTGAGTCTGTTTTGGGAAGAGCATTTGTAAAATTTTATCACATAAAGTCTATTATTTATGAGGATTATTTAGAAAAAAATGTTATTGAGTGAATGAATTCATTCAGCAAGATCGGAGAAATATTAATCTTTTCAACCTGCAAGAGGCAACTTGTTAAAATAAATTATTAAAGCCAAATATGCAACCTAAAGGAACTGCAGTGTATAGTCTTAATACACAAGAATGTTTCCATATGTTTTTGACTGTTGTTTTCAAACCATATTGTGAAATTTACTGCATTAAGTTCTCAAAATATGGCTGAACGTTTGGTGTTCCAAACCTGTTCAATACCTTCTCACTGAGTATTCTTGTTAAATGTCATGCACAGAATTGTGTGGTTTCTAAATATTTACAGAGACAGTATCTGAAATATTAGCCTGCAAAGATTGTACTATAGTGGTAGTTTTCAGTCTGTACTCTTTTTGAACTAGAGAGTAAATATCTTAAGCAATGTATCTGAATTTTTGGTATTTACTGGCTGTGCACAATGGGAGACAGCAGCTACATTCCTATTTTTTGTTAAAGGACTTGAGATTAGAGTAATAGAGTCTTCCTAAAATCATCTAAAATATGTATTAATGAAACTCCTTTTCTGTTTCCGTGGGGGTAAAAAAAAAAAGACTTACTCTTCTCCCTTGGTATTTAATGTGAAAATGGACTTCCAGCTAGTTTGTTATCCCTCACGATGGCTGTTGTGATTTCATGCTCAAGTAATGAATTGGTTAATGCCCCCCACACCTTGCAGGTGCACAGTACCACAGAAATGCTGTGTACTTCTCCTGTCATGCGATGCTGCTTTTAACAGAGTTATTGCAAAGCAGTTAAATCCTTTACAACCTCTGTAGGAGAATAATGATACTGTCTATTTAAATGTCTTAAAGCTGCATAATCCATAAATGTTCACTTACTGTGTGATTTCAGTCAGTTTGTCTTAGCATACTTTAAAATGCATATCCTGCCTGTGAAGTGTTTGGCAAAAGTGTCTGTTTTGTTGAGGAATGGCACATGAAGTGAATGGTGGTTTCTGTTGGTTGTTCATAAAAACTGTTCAGTAATGCACTTGCAGTCCTCTGTTGAAGGTACATTGTCTGGTGACATAGGTGTATTATTAACCACCTTCTCATTCCCTTTCCTTCTCCCTAAAATGCTTGGCAGTAACTAATCTAAATGTGGCTGTGATGTTGTTTAACCCAGAGAAATCTCTTCTAAATGGATCTAAAGATTCCCCAGTGATGTTTCCTGTGCAGAGGTTGCAGCTGTGATGCTGGGCGTGAGAACCAGAAAGTGAACCTAAGGAGAAACAGTCTCTTGTATTTCACAGGAGCTGCATCAACAGGGAGCCAGGGAGAGCTATGAAAAGTTTGGGACTTATAGTTTAAAATCTACACACATGCATGGTTCCTGCTACAGTCAATGGCTGTTGCATGCATTTGGATAGCCAGGCTGTTTCTGAACTGACTTTGTCCCTTCAAACTCCCTGAGCTAAATCTGAATTTTGACTATGCTAATGTGAATTAAAAGTCCGAAGTGCTGCGTGTGCTGGGGGCAGGCTGGATCACCTCCATCCTGGGATAAATGAAGCAAAAGTTGTCACTATTTCTTTCATGTATCAGATCAGAAGATTTACACTACAAATTTGCTATATAATAATATTTCTAAGTTATCTATTAATTACAGTTTAAATGATAAGGGATTGTGCAGCTTTGGCAATTTTAAAAACATTTTTACCGTAACAGTCTAACTATTTAAAATGACTATAGTTTTCTTATGGTCTTAAGACCCAAAGGAAATTAAGGGCAGAGAGGAAATATAGGGTTAAAAATAACATGATTCCTTTTTCTCTAGCCCTGTCATAGTGGAAATCCCTCATTTCGGATCCATGCGAGGAAAGGAAAGAGAACTCATCGTCCTTCGGAGTGAAAACGGTGAAACCTGGAAGGAGCACCAGTATGACAGCAAGCACGAAGACTTAACCGAAATACTCAATGGCATGGACGAAGGTAAGTATTTTCTCAAAGCTTCAGCAAGCCTTACCTTTGTGCAGGCTTGCTAACTAAAGCAACCTAAAGTAAAACAGAGCAGGGCATATCTGACTTTGGGGAATACAGCGTGTGTTCCATATGAAACTAATGGAAAGAGTGTAAAGAGAAATTGTTCCGCAGTGGCCTGGAGACATCCTGAAATGAATGGTAAGTGTTGGTCTGAAGTCTTGCCAAATTTAAGCAAAGCTCCACAGTTGCTTTACAGTGAGAATTTGAGAATAACACCCAGCTGGAGGTAAGTGTGTCTCAGCTGCTCAGGCAGGGCCACAAAGAGGTCATTCCAAACCAACGATGAAGTGTAAATATCAGCTATGTTAGGCTTTCCCACAGATGCAGACCTAAGCCCATAAGAGCCTTCTTCTTTGGAACGGTGGTGTTAGAGATGGCCTCCCACAAATACACAACCTGCCCTCCTGATGCCCATCTGGCAGGTCTGGCTCCCTTGTTTTGCTTGGACGTTGCTTTTTCTGTGAGAGTCCCACAAGATGAGAGGACCCAGCTGTACACAATCCATCAGAAGATGCTGTGGCAGATGGTCCCTGAAGACATGTCGTGGGCAAAGCCAGACTGGGGCTGCAGTGATTCCTCTGGCACCACCACTTCCTTTTCCTAACAAGTATTTTCAAAGTACTTGTCCCGATGTTGCTTGAGTTCTTTGCGTCTCAGTGTGACTGAAATATCTTGTAGTTTGAACTTTGGTTTTCTGTAAGGCTTTATCGACAGGATTTGCTCTGGATAACATCCTACAGAAAGTCACCCCGTGGTGGGGTACAAGCTGCAGGGAAGTTCTTTCATTATCAGCAAAAGTGTGTGAAGGAAATGGTCAGGCTGTGGATGGCAGCTATGGGAGGTATCTGTGAGGAGGCTCTGCCTTTGATCTCGTCCTCGCCTTGTTTGAAGAGGGCAGCCTCAGCTGAAGGCATGCCTGGAGAATGTGGGGAGTAGTGCTGTTGTGAGGGTCTCCCTGGACATCTGAAATGTAACATTTTTACTGATTTCCTGGTCGTCTGGGAATGGGAACAGCAGGATAGGCTTGTGCGGTGTTTTCACTTCGAAGTACTTGAACTGAACCTGAGCTTGTAAAAACACAGAGCAATGGGAAAGATCTGCTCGTTATGTGATGATCTATCATAGCTATTTATTTCAAAATAAATATAATAGAAACAATCAAACAGGAGGGCAGAAACCCTGCAAATGTTTTGTCCGTGGGTTTGGAAAAATAAAATAAACCTCATCACAGAAGGGTACCTGAAAGCAGTGGAACAGGTGAAAGAGTGAATGCGGGCTGACATAGTGTGGCTTGGGGAATTATAATTGCTTCAGGAGCAAATGCAGTAGTTGCAGCCTTTCAGAAAGAGAAATCTAACCACTGCCCTTCCTTCTCTGCACACTAGCAGGAGATTGAAGTGATGATTTGGTATTTGGGTGAAGTAGTGGTGCCTTGTCAGTGATGAGGTTGTCAGCACTGATTAGCAGCTCGCTTCTTTGCTTTTCCAACTGACTTTAATTTGATTTTGGGATAGGAAATCTGGGCACAAAAATGCTGTTCTGAAGTGCTCCAACTTGCGTTGCCTGTGTAAGAGCTCTAGAGGTTCCATATGGCTAAATTGACATTTTAGAGAAAAGAGCTCAATAAATAAAAACACTCTGAGAGAAGCAGGCATGAAGTTCTCAGTATTTAGAGCCTAGAATAACAAGCCTCACAATTTAGAGCCATAGTATGACTTTCTGATCTATTGAGGGTTTCAGGTGGCTCTTTCTGTCTGGGCAGCTACTGTTTGAGGTTAGAGGGTGTACGTGCAGCCAACCAGTTGCAGAAATTATGATGGACATTATTCCTTTAGAGTGAAAATATTTGGCACCTTAAAAGCCAGACCTCAGGAATGGCTTTTACAAATCCAGGCAATCATTTGTGAGAGGAAAAGGAGAAAAAATACCACAGATGCACCCATTGTGTTGATTATTTGTTCAATTCATTTTAACTTAATACTTCTCTAACTAGGAAATTAAAAAACCCATCCTGTATTAAAATAATACAAGGGTTTTGGCAAAATTCTGCTCCAGTTTGTCTTCCAAGTGATGACAAAAAAAATATAAATTTGTAGAAATTGGGTGAGTTTGGTTTTTTTCATGCACACTTTTACTGGTTTGTTACAAAATAGCACAGTTAGACTTGGCTCTGGAGGAGTATCTTGCATCTTAGAAGCCACAACTTTGGAAGAAGTTTTATTCCAGGCATGACCTCTGGAGGCAGAAGCAGTATTTAATTTAAATAAAAAGCAGCCGCATAGTCATTTAGAGAAGTTTAGTGTGTCTGCAAGAAAATTCATCTGCATAATCACCTCTGAGTGCCATAAGGTGCTGCAGGAGTACCCATTTTCAGTTAGAAGCAGCTGGTCCATTCTGTGTTAGAGCTGCTGTGATCACCAGCTCTTTCCTATCTGCGTAGTGAAGGAGGGCAATCAGACCTTTGTTCCCAAGTCCTTAATCTGCCAGGTTTTTAATGATGCAATTTGCTTCTCTATTTTGTTTTTCCTGTTTTGCTCTCCCAGTTAGCTAGCCGGGATGAGAGTAAGGACATCTTGGCTCCCTGTCCATGAGGACTTCTGAAGGCCGCCTATTCTGTGCTGGAAGCAGCACCATCTGCTGGAAAACCTTGTCTTAGACCTAAAATAATCCAGAGCAGGAGGCACTGCTTCAGGGCTAATGCAGGATTAAATAATAGCAGAACTTTTGAGTTGTTATTACCATGAAAGAACAATGAGCCATGAATTAAAGAGTCAATTTTTCTTTGGTGCAATCAGGTTTCTGCTTAAATAGGTTTTATTTGAAAAATGGTGCTGTAGTTGGGCAAATATAGGGCTGAGGGAATACAGGGAACTTTGCCTTTTTGGGAATAGGAGGAGTGTGGCTCCAAACACAAGGGTAGCAATTCACAGCTCTCAGCCATTTTACATTTATTTATACTTGAATCAAATAAAATGTATGTATTTTTTGAATTTACTATTTTTGGGAAGAAGCTCTCTGTCTTATAATTGATAAATAGGTTACGTTTTCAGACAGGCTCCTTTTAGATATAACTTGTGTCTGCTTTTTACATTCCTGCACCCTTTAGTGGTACCTGTAGACAAATTGTGGGCATGAACACACACACTGAGGTAGCTAATCTTTTGACAGTCATTTGCAAAGCAGTGAGTGAGCCAAGAAATGCAAATGTTTGTGGCTACAGTATGCTTGCAGCTGCACAGTGTGGTTTCAGATGGGAAGCAGGAATTTTCACGTAACTACTTCTTTGAATCTACAGATCAAACCCGAGCATGACCTTGTTTATACTTGAAGTTTAGAATACCACCATAAATCACTCTGCAGTGATTTTGCCACATCTTGAAGAAAAGGTTTTAAACACATTGCTGTTAAGCTTTGTGTTGTGAATGTCAAGATAAGAGACTGCACGAAAAGAGACATAAAGGACATTGCCTCATTGGAGGATGAAACATCCTTGTAGCACTGGTTGTGTCTAGCTACATTTATGAAATGATGGAGCTGGGAGGGTGGGTCTAGTTTCTGGCATTTTGAAGACAATTCCCCCTGCCCTCAGCTTCTCCTTGCCGCTTGCTGTGTGCTCTTTCTGCCTCCATCCATCTCCTGTATGCACACGCTGCCTCCTGTGTGCCACACTTTCAGTGCAGTCATTTCCTAATGGGCACAGCTCTGCATGGGGAAAACTGATCTCCTGTGCTCATCCCACCTGCAGTCTGTGCACAGTGACGAGGTCAGCCCTGCTTTAGCCAGTACTGTGGGAGGGTTGCAGAACTCCGAGAGCTTCTGTTCAGTCTGAAGTTCAGGTGAGATTTGCTTTTTAGGTGCTAGCAAAATTCTCTTAAGGCTCTGGCAAGGGAAATCAGGTACCACAACAAGCAAATACACCCTGAAGCTCTAGGACTTGTCTTATTCCATTTCTGGTCAGAAGACCCTTGCCCTGTGTTACCTTGTATGAAAGTAAAAAAAGAAAGGTATTAGACACAGGATGAACTTGATCCACAACTGCCTCTCGCCTGAGAGAGCTGGTGTGATTGCTTTCCTTGACCTGAGACACCGTGTATGAGGTCCCTCTCTGGCCTTGGAGGACGTGGTTGGGTTTCTCTTCTCCTGTCCAGTATTCTTAACGTAACGCTCATCTGGCAGCATGGACCAGAGGGTGGGGAGGTGTGATACTCCTTTCCTCTCTCCATCTCATTTCCTCCATCACTCCCACCCAAACCATTATAGGGTGAGTGTACCATACACATAGGTACAGGAGAAGATGTATGTGCACAGAGTATTCACAGTACCTTTTTCTTGGCTTACTGAAACTTGATGGCCATGGGGGTTCTTTGGGCTGTTAGCACAAACCTGGGAGACAGTGGCATCGGGACATTCTTCCCAATTCTGCCACTAACCTTTCCGCTTTGCCTCTTCCTGCTTTGCCATCCCTATCTGTAGGATGGTGTGTATGACATGCTTCTCTGTGGCTAAGCCCCACTCCCTGCCAAAACCCAACCAGCTAACCCAAAAATCCTTTCGAGTTTTTCACTGACACGCTTTGCATAGGAATGAAATGTCAGCAGCTGAGGAAAACAGTAATGATGATAGCTCTTTCTATAAAATGCATGAGGTATGTTCCCGAAACGTGACCTCTCCCAGGACTAGTTTTCCCTGTTTCATTAATTCTGTCATGCTAACGCTGCATTTCTCAGGGCAGTCAGAGAGGTGGTTTGATTGCTCATCACCTTTTGTGTTTTTTTTCTGTTAGAGGGCAGCTTCATATAGAAGCTTACACATATATTATCCAAACATAACCTTCCTGTATACAGTCCAACTGTTGCTCTGCCACTGTAATCTTCACATCCTCTTCCTCCTCTAAAGGAGAGCGCCTGCCAGGCTCAAAGGATTTTGAAATGTTCTTAGAGAAACCACTAATTTTCTAGTTCGGGAGAATTTTAATTATCCTGCATCTCGGAGCATTTTACAGCCGGTTTAGTCTCTGACAACAAATGGGAGATGATTAGAATTTAGCAGTCAAGATTGTACCTGCCTGGGAATTTAAGAATCCAGTTTGTCTCCTGCACAAGCCATTGCTTCCAGAGACTGCAGGCAGAATGCCTGATTCATTAGAGAGCTTCAGATATCAATCTCTGAGTCAAAGTAAATGGAAGCTGACATAATGATAAGAAATTATCCTCTTCTGGTAGGTACATATGATCCATAGCAACACTATGTGATTAATTGAAACTACCTGCTGAATGTTTTAAAATGGAAAACTGACATTTTACCAAATTTACATTGTAATTATTTTGGAATTGTAATTGAGCTTACATGTTCAGAGGAAGAAAATGTCTCAGTCACAGAAAGTGTCATAGTATTATTTCTGGTCTTCCTGCTTGCTTATGCTGTATCTGATAGGAATGTCATCCTTCGAGGAAAAAAACTTTCTTTACTGGTGCGCTTTGTAAAGAGGAAAATAAGGGTTGGAATTTGTGGAGTGTTGAAATGAAACTCAGTTACGATTGATGAAGAGGCCAAGCGTAAGAAATTACGTGAAAAATACATGACAGTTGTGTAATTATTTCCATTTGTGAATAGTGTTTATATCACAGGAATTTCACCAGTGCATATGGGTTTTCACCAGTGCAAATACACACACACACATATAGTTGCATAAGTAGTTATATTTTTGACCCAGGGTTTTTCCCAGTACATTTATGTCTGTCATGTGCTTAATTAATTAATATGGGTTGGATTCTCTATGCACCTTTCTGAGCCCTGGTGACCCTGCAAACTGGGAATGTGGCTGAGAGCACTAACTGTTGATGGCCTGATTCTGTTTCAGTTGTGTCAGAGGATGCATTAAGTTTCTCTAGGAACTGAGGCGCACATTGCAATTATTTTGGGGCAGATGACCCAGTGGCTGAAAGCCTGCTGTGGGAAGGGAAGCTTGCTGTGGTTTCATTGGTAGTGCTGGGATACAGAGCTCTGTCACTTCCTCAGTTTAATGGAGTGTTGGTCAGGATTATATGGATGTCAGGATTATATGGATGTTGGTCTGAAAATAACTGTCTCAAGTGCCTCAGCTGGACAAACTTTGGAGTGCATGCCTGAGGCGAAGTGAAAGAGTTCATGAACTGACTGATTTCCTGATTTCCATAAGAGGGAAGACTCTGGGAATAAATGTCTTTTGAAGTTGTGCACAGAAAGATCAGCATGCTTGTGTGCTTCCAGATGGAGATGAGAGAGGGGAGAAGCTTGACCATCTCCTTCAGCACTCTGTGGACTTCTGTGCTGTGTGACAACCCTGCCGTCCTATGGCAGCTGCTGCTGCAGAGACTGTCACACCTGAGTACTCGGGTGTCCTGGCAGGTCTGTGTGTCTGGTGCTGTTGGTCCTCATTGTTCAAGATTTAGGCAAAAGTTCACAGAACAAACCAAAGCTTGCTAATGCATAGCACTGAAAGGCTTTTTTTTTAACTCCTCTTGTAAATAAATAATAATAAACCACCACAACCTTCTTAAGCATTTTAAACCTTATTCCAAACCCCACACTCACAGATGTGTGTGGGATGAACCTGGGCAGGTAAAGCCTGACTGTTTTCCTTGTCTTCTCTCACCAGAGCTGGACAGCGTGGAGGAGCTGGAGAAGAAGCGCATCTGCAGGATTGTCACAAAGGATTTCCCCCAGTACTTTGCGGTGGTTTCACGAATCAAGCAGGAGAGTAACCAAATTGGCCCGGAGGGCGGGGTGCTGAGCAGCACGACAGTGCCACGTGTGCAGGCGTCCTTCCCCGAGGGTGCTCTGACCAAAAGGATCCGTGTGGGGCTCCAGGTAAAGTAAAGATTCCCTAGTGTTCGTACCCGCGGCGTCTGTAAATGCACTGTTGGTCTTAGTGCACAAGGCTTGCACCTCTAGAGCCTGCAGCTCCTTGGTAGAGGGTTGTGACAATTTTTGGGTCTTGCCCACACCTGAGGTCTGAATTGGCACGTGTCTACCTGGGCAGGCTCTCTGCCTCTGTGTCCCCCAGGTGCAGGTGGTGCACAGTCCTCCTCACTGTGGCAAAAGCCCAGCTCCCCTTTTATCATCCTTCTCACCACCTCAGCACCCAAGGAACGGAGAGCAGCCTCGGTGGCCATGTCTGCTGTCTCCTGTTGGCTGCCAGCAGCTCTGAGCTGCACGGCCACCGTACAGTCCCAGTCTCCTGTGGCAAAACAGCAGCTTGTGAATGTTGTCACCAGGCTGCCCTTGGCCATAGGAATGTGTTTGGTAAGGATTTCGTGCAGCTGTTTGCCAGCTGTTACGGGGTCAAAAACCTCCCATACACATCTGCTGTATCTTAAGACATTCACCATTGGTGTTTCTAACAAAGGATGAAATCTGGGAAGAGCAAGGATAGCCTTAAACTGTCCTTAAACTGCACAGAGAGTGGAGAAATATTCCATAAGAATAGGAGGTGTCTTTTCCTTTGAGTTCTGCTAATTGTTGCTTAAAATAAACTTGATAACCTGACTAGTGTGGTGTGTTCATGAAATAGACATGTTGGTTGGATTCCAGAGCTTGGAATTCTGAATGCTGAAACATTTCTGTTAATGGTATTCATATTTAAAGATGATTAATTTTGAGAAAATTAAAGTTCTGCTCTTGTGGTTATACAGTTGTCTTCCCAGAGCTCTCTAGTGTGAAGGATGACATCACGTGCGGGGTTGGGACTGCTGAGATTGCAGTGTACCTCCATATTCTCTGCATATCAGTATATTGTGCAGTTCAAATAATAGCAAGTCATGGGTCAGACTGATTGAAGCAGACTTGAAAGTTAAATTTAAAAAAGAATTAAAAAAAAAAAAAAGGCAAAAATACGCAAAACCCCATTTCCATGTCTGTCACTTTTAAGTGTAGAAAATAAGAAATTTGCTTATAGGCCTTTTGTAGCTTAATGCATTCTTTATGAATTTGACCCAAACAAGTATTTCTTTTCAAATAATCACTAGTGGAAAAGCACAGGAAGCACTGAGTACAGAGATAAGTCAGAGTGCAGTGTTCCTCAACAGCACAAATCTGTGCTTGGCAGAGATGTAAGAATTGTTCATCATCTTCAGTAGTCGATGTCTAGTCCTCACTTCTCAAGTGCAAAACAGGCTTCTTTTTGTGTTTTGAAATTGTGGTTAATATCACTCATCATTGCAAATTAAAACCAAAACCAAACGTTCTGAAAAGCTTTCAGCAAATTCTGCAGGGAACCTTCTGAGATTTATAGTATGGCTCTACAAGTTAGCTATTCAGAGATCAAAAGTAAGTTTTTGAAAAAGATGCTACACATGAATTGTACTAATAATCCCTCTGGAGAGTTTGGGAGAAGACTCCATGGGGAGAGGTAAATAAGCAAATAAATAAATGTCCTCAGAAAATATACAGAAAATAGAATTATCTTTTAGAAAATATTTCTGCATGCCTAAACCAATTTGTGGCTCCAGTCTAAATATGTTCCCTATGTTGACAGGCTCAACCAGTTCCAGAAGAGATTGTCAAAAAAATCCTTGGAAACAAAGCAACTTTCAGTCCCATTGTCACTGTGGAGCCAAGAAGAAGAAAATTTCATAAGCCAATAACCATGACAATTCCTGTGCCACCTCCATCAGGAGAAGGTGTAACCAACGGGTACAAAGGAGACACGACACCCAGCCTTCGACTTTTATGTAGCATTACAGGTGAGAGATCCTGCTCCTTGCAAAGGTTTCTGTGACAGCAACATCTCTGCACTCACTCTCACAACTCGTGCTTTCCAGTAAGGGAGCCCTGGTGAGCCGGTGCGCTGGAGTTCAGATCAGTTCTCCTGAGCAAAGCTGGCTGAGATCATTTCAAAGGCTCTCACTGATTCCCTGAGCTTTGTAATGATCTCATGCCATTGTAAATGAACTCTCCCAGTAGATATTAAATGCTGTATTATATTTAGCCAGTATGAAGAATTTTGTTCTTGACTTTTAAACTTGGTTGTCAGTAAAAATAGTTTGCAGGAATAATTCTATCCTAACTGATATTAAGGTGGTGGTGGGGTTGTTACTGACTTGCAGGTTTGTTCTTTGCTTGCATCAGCATTGTTTTTTGGTGTGTAATGTGATGTCATATACAACATGTAGTTCAGCTGTTGGAGAACATTAATCTCTAGGTTCTCTTTTTACGTGTGAAGACGGAGATATTCTTGTGTGGTCCGTACGTGCTTAGCATTTGAAGGAAAATCTGCCTGGTTTGTATTTGCATAGGAGGCACTTCACCTGCGCAGTGGGAGGACATCACGGGCACCACTCCGCTGACGTTCTCAAATGACTGTGTCTCCTTCACAACCAATGTTTCAGCCAGGTATGGTGACAGAGCTTGCCAAATGCACCTCGGGAGCAGCATCCCTTGATTAGCAGCGTGCACGGTTGTGGGGTTGTGTTTTGGCTTTCTGGAAGTCTTTTGCGAGACTGATGAAGCGGTAATGGACCAGATGCTGCTTTGTCACTACATATCAGCGTCCCACACATCCAAGGCTGCACACGAAGCTTTGTCCTGGCCTCTTCTGCTGTGGCCATGTCTCCTGCCAGTCACACATGCTGTTTCTCTGAAGGCTGCCGTGCCACACAGGGCTTTGTTTTTCTGCAAATGGCCACAAAAGGGAAAGCTTAAAATGCTCATTCCATTAAAAAAGAAAAAAAAATTGGGATTAATAAATCCTGGTGGAGAAATTCATAGTATAGCAGGTAGAGAGTTAATAATTCAGTAAGTAATATTTGCAACTATAAAAACCTTTATAAAGAAAGAGAATTGCTGGAAGAACCAAATAGATCAGGGCTGAAATATTGTGGAAAAAAATATTTACAACTTGTGTGACATTTGTCTTCAATCTCTTAATCGTAAGATGAGAAAATAACAATGTAACACCTGTCTCTGGGAAACTTCACCACGGCCATATTTGGTTCACCCTAAATGGGAGATGTGATTTTGAAGTATTTATGTGTTATAAGGAGTTTGTTTTAGTAAATCAAATGTACAGTAAAGCATCAGCACATTACAATATATATAGTGTGTGGTCACAAGAAATACAATTTACCTGCTTTGGCTCAAATGAGCCTTAATGTAGACAGTTTTAGGAGATACTGGTGTGAAAAGGGTCAAATAAGTCTGCCAACATTTCATTGCTGAGTATTCCCATTTTTGGATGGTTAAAGCTGCACTGAAAGTAGAAGGAAAATTGCAGCTTTGGGAAGTCTGCATGGACAACACACATGCGAAATGACCAAGAATGCAGGACAAGGTTTCTCTTTAAAGTCTTAAGCAGTGTTTGAGCAATATAGAAAGTTGATTTAATGGTTTGCTTTTTCCCACTCAGATTTTGGCTCGCAGACTGCCACCAAGTACTAGAGACTGTTGGGCTGGCAACACAGCTTTATAGAGAATTAATATGCGTTCCTTATATGGCAAAGTTTGTGATATTTGCCAAAATGAATGACCCTGTGGAATCCAATTTGCGTTGCTTCTGCATGACTGATGACAAAGTGGACAAAACTTTGGAGCAACAAGAGAACTTTGAAGAAGTTGCAAGAAGCAAAGACATTGAGGTACATTTCTTGCAGCTGGCTTCCTCCTTGTAGGTGTTTCCAAGTAGCAGCAGGTCCTGCAAAAGCTACTATGAGCCCTGTTAAATAAAGGGTTACAGCCAGGCTATGTCAAAAAACTTCTCGAAAGGAGCACAGAAAAGGGTGAGATGGGAGGAGGAGCAGGAGGACCTGCCTCCAAATGTCTCCCCAGTGCTGTTTGCCATGGGTTTTGCACTTGCTGCTGTCAATTAACTCTGGCTGGGCTTTGCAGACAGCTGACGTGGAATTCCTTCTCACTGACCCCACAGACACACAATCGTCATGAGTAGGGCTGGTTTGTGGTGAATGTGCAGTTGCCAACTCATTTTTTCTAGAAGAAATCTACACATTTTTACTGCAGAAGAGCCAGTCATGTAGCGCATGGTTTCCCAAACTGTGTGCACTCGTAATACCTTGCCATAATGCACAGTGATTTTCTAACATTTAATTTCTAATTTAATCTGAGTGGCGACTTGTGTTAAATTCAGGAACTGTGTTAGGGGAAATCATGATACACTTATGTGCATGGATCTACTATGAAAAGAGATTTTATTGACTTTTATTTCTTCTTTTGATAGGTTCTGGAAGGAAAACCTATTTACGTTGATTGCTATGGAAATCTGGCCCCTTTGACTAAAGGAGGACAGCAGCTTGTTTTTAATTTTTATGCTTTCAAAGAAAATAGACTGCCATTCTCTATCAAGGTAAAAATGAAACAAAGGAAATGATCCTGCTGATTTCCTCCCTCCTGCCTCTCCCTCCTTTTTTTTTCAGCCCTGTAGGACTAATTTGCCCCAAGGATTGCAAGTGTGATCGTTTAATATGTAAATAACATGGAGACGGTGCTTTGCTTGAAAACACAAGAGGGCTGCTGGCAGATCTGGGAGCAGAATACCCATGATACGGGTTCACAGCCTTTTATTAAACCATATCTCACATTAGACCTCCAGCGTATTACCAGTAGGTCACAATTTCCCAGGGACTGAGCAGAGGAGTTGCCTTCAGTAACATACCGTGCTATGGAACAGCCTACCAAAGGTGTGTGCAGACACTAAATTGCTGGGAATGGACTCTCACTTCCCTTAGCCTTATCACAGCTGCCATGATAAAGGCATTTTTTGGTAAGCACAAGTGCAAAATGTGGCAGAAAAAAATGAAGGTGAGCAGAAAATGTCTTGTCAGTAATATGCCAGCATGAGACTAATTGGTTGGACTCCCTCAACATCCCGTCTTGCATGAATTTGCCATCAGAGACCTTCAGGCTGATGTAGCTCTTTCATGGTGACACCTTTTCTCCTTCAGCACCTCAGGCTGAGCTCCAGCTCGGTATGACTGGTCTTTGCACACTAGATAGCTTCTTGTGGAGAGAAGCTCTTGAGGAACTCTCCAGCAACCTCCTCGAGGAATCTGAATTACTCCATATTACTATACTGTATTAAAATTTGTTTTCTAGGTGAGAGACACCAGCCAGGAGCCCTGTGGTCGGTTATCGTTTTTGAAAGAACCAAAGACTACAAAAGGACTGCCACAAACAGCTGTTTGCAACTTGAATATCACTCTGCCAGCACACAAAAAGGTATTTGGTGGGAAAAGTAAATGTTTTCCTCATGGTTGGGTTGGATTTATTTCCGTTCCTTTGGTTTTTGTCTTTTTTTTTCTTTTTTTTTTTTCCTGCTAGTGATAAAGAAACCCTGTGAGTTGTCAGTAATGAGAATGCTTTGGAATATGATAAAGGCTTTTGAAATTTCTGTTTTATTGGTTTCTTGTATGTAGAACGCTTTTAAAGTCTCTTGTTACTGTGGTGTCAAGTTCCTATAATTTTTACAATTCTGTTTACAGCTCATGCTTCAGCCTGCAAGTCATAGATTTATGCTTTCAGTAATGTCATGTGTTTATTTGCATTGGATGTAAGATTTTTTTCTTTTCTTTTGTGTTGACATTTTGGATTTGCTTTGCCTTATAAATCAGCTTGCATTTTGTGCTCCCAATTTGGTCCTTTTCATATCCTGATACTCTTTTCCCTGCTGTCCATTATAATATCCTTGTCTCTGCAATGCATCTGGGACCAAAAGGAAACAGAGTCAGATCAAGATGATGAGGTAATATAAACACTGTCTTCTGTTTTTATTTCCTTCAGATTTAGTGAAGAAAAGTAATATGTTATGGGAAAAAACCCCTAAAAACTATTTTTATCTAAGGCATTGAAATGATTCCTACAGAATAACTGTATCCTGGACATCTGATATTCTGTTGAAAAACAGTATTAGTGCACAAATGTGGAAAAAACATGATTATATATTATGAAATTAAACCAAGCGTTGAATAATATCCATATAAAATTTAACTTTTTTTCTTCTGAAAAGAATATAATTATAAATGTCAGACCAAGTCCATTTTTGGCAAAATCAAGAAGAGTTTAATGGATAAGATTTTTTCCCTCTTGGGGTAACACTGACAATGCTTTTACTTGTATTTCTGAGAAGGAAAAATGGATTGCTGAGGCCGCGATAGTGGCCTGTAATATTTTACCTCTGTAAATAAACCAGATTCTTTCAAAAGAAAGCAAAAGCAAAGCAGCCAGGCAAAATTTCTAAATACTGCATTCAAGTCTATATTCAATTAAACCTCTGATATTTGCAGCTTAAAAATAACTGTTTGATTGAAACTGCAACAATAGATTGTTAGGAAATTCAGTGGGTCTTACTCGTTAGAGGTAGTAATAGATGCAATTGCCATAATAAAAGGAACTATGTAGATGTTTCCCATTTACCTGGCAAAAAAAATTTTTTTTCTCTTCCTGGTGGCACCTAAGTAGCAGTTGTCACCTGCTGGTTAGAATAATTAAAAAAAAATAACCTACACTACTCAAACCAGAACATTTCTTACATGTTAAAAATAATGTCAAGCACATCACTTTGCCTCCACAGAATTTGTTCCCAGTGAGCTATTATATAGCTATAACAATAATTTTCTTTCTAAACAAACTGTATTTTTAGTCTCATATTCAAGTGAGTTGATCTTTGAAGGACTATTAATATTTTAGACACCTCACTAACAGCTATGCCACTGAACACAGCAATTTATGATGCAATTTATCAGTTACCAACAGTAGTCTGCTTTCTAATCCATATCTTTACATTTTGTGCATATTAAAAAATCCCCTCCCATGCCTTTTTTTGTCCTTAATGTATTCACTTTAAAGCCAGTGTACATTGTGGTGTATGTGCTTTTGGGACAAATCTGGGGTGAAGTATTCAATCGGTCTAAGTTGTACTCTTATGAATGTTTTATGTCTGTACCTGTAGTCTTTTGTGTTGATCTCCTGTTTCTAGCCAAAGGTGGGTTATTTTACAGGGAATAAATAATATCACACCCTTTCTAGTGGTGTGAGGCAGTTTATCAAGTGATAATAGGATAATATAGCATCAATATGCTTGAAGGCAGGATTATGGGCTGCGTCTGCTCCCTAAGGTCTTCTGCCTCGTGAGGAGAGACATTGTGAGCAGGAAGGAACTCTTAGGGCTCCAGTCCCTTCCCTGCTTGCTGCACAAGGGTAGTCATTGGCAGCAGGTTCCTGCCACGCTCCCTGCTCTGCCATACCCAATGCGCATCGCATGGCAGGCAGGGAGAGGGACCGGCTCTGTCCCTTCTCTGCCAGCTTGCCCAAATTTGGCTTCAGCCGTGCCATCCCGAAGCTGAACGGAAGCCCCTGTTCTCCCCCGTGGGGTTGTGGCAGCCCATCCCGCTGAGGTTTGGGGGTTGTTCTGTTCACATGGGGGCGGGATGCTAAAGGGGCTAAACAGGGCTGTGTTTTGTTGCAGACGGAGAAAGCTGACCGGCGCCAGAACTTCGTCTCCCTTGCTTTACGTAAGCGCTACAGCTATCTGACTGAGCCTGGAATGAGTGAGTTGCTCTTACCAAAGTACTAAACCATGTATATGTGATTTTTTTCATAAGAAGAGACATTTTTTCTATAAACGTTGTATTTGGTGTCACTCTGGGGGGGGAAAAACAAAAAAAGAAAAACCAGAAAAAAAACCGCCAACAGCCTAAAAAAAACACTTTTGGATGGTCTGTGAACTCTTGTGTTGTGAGAGCTTGAAGAATCCTGACTGGCAAAATATGTGTTAGATAAGTAAAAACATAACAATTTTTAAAAATGTCATGTAGGTCCAGAGCAGGAGGATTGCAAATTGCTTTCAAAATGAGTCTGTTCCTCTTCCTTTTGAAACTTTAGAGAGGGGTGCTATAGAAGGGAATATTATGCTAAAGTTCAGCAGGCCTGGAGAAAGACTTTCAGATAAGCGCTTAAACGTTTAGGTGCTTAGCTACAATAGACTCTCTTATATTTTAGGCTTTCCCTCTTCTTTCTCCTTCCCTTCCCTCTGTTCCCTGCAGATGCTTTTTATTCCCTGGCACCACATATTGCTTCCTCTTAAACTTTGTTCCCCTTGACCAGACCTGTGGCATTCCTTTCCTTCCTGGTTAAATACAATAATGTATTTGGCTTAGCTTTTCTTTCCTCACCTCTCCTGAGGTTGACTGCATTTGTTCCCCATTTCCAGGCTTTTTTTTGCCTTTGTTTTTTTGGTTTTTTTTTTTTTTTTCCACTTGTGACTTCTCAGTTGCTACCCTGCTGCAGACCCTTTAATATAATTCCATAAAATCCATAGACAAACTTCATCAGGTCTTGGGAGTTCCCACTGGATGGCTGCTGTTTAATTATCCTATAAGATCTGTGGCTTCTTCAGATCAGATGTGCTCCAGAATATATTATACTTCTCAGACATGGAAGAAGACTTCAGGCATATAACATCTGAAGAAGCTATCAGATCTGCTGAGGCATTTTGAGGGACTGTATTGTCGCAGGCTTGATGGGAGCTGAGAGACAGGGAAAATAAAGTTGCTTGAAAAGAAGTTGATGACTGTGTATATGGCTCACAGTAAATTTTTCAGCCCTCATTGGAGGGGAAAAAAAAAGTATTATTTATTCACCAAAGGTCCATTAAATCTCATTTTTAGAAAATCGGTAGGGATAAATCTAAATCCACTTGAGCTGTACTTGAAAAAAAGATGGATCAACACAGTAGAAATTCCTCTGCATTCTTTACCTGTTCTATCCCTTTTGGCAATGGGTGCTGCTTAAGGCTTTGAGGGTTATACAGGTACAATCGTGTCTGCCAGGAAAGAGCGTAGGTAGGTAGTGGCTTGTCCACCTCCTGTGCGTGCAGGGCGGGTGGCTCAACTCCGTCTGCACCTCCTGTAGTTCCCAACTCCACCTGCACCTCCTGGTGCAAGGGGAGGAGGTGAGCTGGCAGGGGCAGCTCTTCCAGAGAGCCCACACTGCCCAGCACAGGGGGAGGATGCCCACTGTACCTGCTTTGCACCACAAGGAGCTTGCGCCAGGGATTGCATGCGAGTGAGAACTTCTACCTGGTTCCAGGGAATTTGATGGCAGAGCTCCATTGGTAGCAGCAGAGATTGTTCTTTCTGCTCACACAAGTGTGTGTGTGTGTGTGTACACATGTGTACACAGACAGGTTTTTTTGTGAAGCGCATTCCCCTGCCTCCCTGCTGTTGTCCCTGCTCAGGGAAAGGGCCCAAAGGGCCCCCAGCTCTTCCCACCAGTGAGGTCCCCACAGAAGGCGAGTGCAGGAGTGGACTAAACCTGCTGGGTTCTCACTGTTTGCTTGAAGCTGAGGAGGAGGAAGGCTGAGCAGCGGCCACTTGTATGGACACACTCAGTGCTTTCCATTCCCAGCTGCCAGGAAGTGTAGCCTGATGCACAGAAGGTGGTAACTAACATCTGTTGTCTAACAAAATCTTGGATGCTGAGTGATGGGACCTGTTAAGGTCAAAAGTGCCCAGCAGTCAAAAAGGACTGTTATATAAACTCGCTCTTTAGAATATTACCCCACTCTAGTGTCTTGCATGACTGTAGGGATTTCTTTGCTACTTCGAAGTAGTAAAACTGCCCTGCTCCCCATGCAGTTCAGAGGTGCACACACAGGTAAATTACCTAATTTTTCTTTGTTCTGGTTCCTCTCCTCAGCTGCAATAAGGAATACAGAAAAAGCATTTTAAAGGTGTCAGAATCTGTGATTTAACAGGAGAAAGAGCAGTTGGGAGGGCAGTCTGTTGGTTTGCTTGACTTACTAGTCAGTTGTGATAGATTGGCTCATCACAGTGCAGTGGGGTCTCTGTAAAGATATTTCCTAACACTAACTGCTGAACAAGTTGTTAGTTCTTTTCAGAATCATTTTGAGGTCTGTTTCTTGGACTCAAGCCTGTGTGAACCTATGGTGAATGTCAGCAGCTGCTGCTAATTAATCTTCATAATAGTCTAGCTTATTTAATGAAGTAGACTATGTTTGTTTTTTTGGGGGGGAGGGAAGTGGAAAGAAGTATATTTGCACTTAAAAATAACATAGCAAGGAAAAGTGACTGTTTCTTGACTTAGGCTGTGCCAATCAGGCCTAGTCCTCAAGCTCTCTTCAACCTTAATGTTCTCATACTGCAATATCACCAGCCATCCACACTGCCTCCTGGGCTTTGATTGGCTTCTGTAGGACCAGCACATTTCTCCTTGCAGGATATGGACCTGTGGTGCACTGAATATTCACTATTTTATAAGAGTGTGTGCTTTAACAGTTTAGTATTAGCCTTGTTGAGCTTCTTTCACTGTAAGTTACCTTCTGTCTATAAGACAGATCAAGTAGGTTGGACAAATTACTAGTGTAACTTCAGAGAAAGGTATGTTGAATAAATTCTTTGGATATTTTGGCTCCATTTCTAATTCCAACTTTCAAGAAAAAAAGAAAAAAGGTCCTCAAAGTTACTTTCAATGTCAACTCTGAATGTTATTGCTGTATCAGAGGATATGTATGTGCAATGGGATTCCCAGAAATACTGTCTGGCATGAATGCCTCCTGTGATGCAAAATGTGGTTGATGATGATTCTGTTCAAAATGCCTATGAATAAGCAGAGAGTTCTGGGAGATGATAACATTTAACAGGTTTGTCCTTGCCAGGAATTTATTTCATAATATATTTGTCTTTGACTACTTTTCTAACATTACCTTTTGAGAACTGTAAAGTTGAACAGGTCTGTCTTTGAGCTGATACAGGAAATCTCCTCAAAAGGTACCAAGACACTACATCTTGTAGAAAAAGTGTACTCTTCTTTTAATGACCTCTTGTGAAATGGTTTTGTAAGGTTTACATATTTGTGCTTAAAACACCGTACAAAATGTATTAATCTGTGTGCTTGTTTTGACATGACATTTGTGCATGAATAAAAACGGATTTAGTTGCTTTGCCTGCTCACGTTTATCATATATCATATTTTCCATATTTCATGTATGACATGCTTCTTACCATCATTTCATGTGAAGTTTTATTTTAGTTTTTACCAAACAAAAGGAATATCGCATGAAAAACAAATGGATATGTTCCTTTCTTTTTCTTTTCTTTCTTTTTTTTTTTTAAATATTGACTCAGAAAAGCTCTTGCTCTTATTGGCTTTGTGAGAGTGAAGCATATCCGAATTGTGCATGGAAGATGTAGATTTGAATTTATTCCAGTTGCTTCACAGTTTGCCCATCAATTGCCTGTCACTTAAAGGAATTTTGGGTTCTGCATGAGATAGTTCTGAGTGGTTTAAAAAAATATTTTAGCTATATAATGTCATTTTACATAAGTTTATATTTTTGTATAGGTTCAAATCTGAGTAGAACAACAATAGAAATTATTAAAAGGATAATTTTAAGAGTTGCACAAAGCAGAGGCATATACCTAAACAGGCAAAATAGAGCTGATTGAATATTTCACAAGTAGCGCATCAGAAAGTCAATAGGAAATAAGAGAAGAAATTTTGATGTGGCTTTTTTTTTTACCTCATGGATTCCTTCTTTGTGTTTTCTGTTTTTCATTGTTTGCAGATTTGGTTGCTGTGTGCTTTCTGTCTTTCATGTTGCTTTTTGGTTTGGACCAGTTATCAGAATATGGCTCATTCCTAATTTTTTTCTTTCCTTTTTTTAAATCTTCTTTTGCCTCCTTCATCCCTTCATCCTTCATCCCATGCAAGCAATTGTACTTGCTTTTTGTAATATTACAACGTTTACTGACCAATTTTCTTCTCTGGTCTCTCTGTTTTTTAATCATTTTTGTTGATTTTTACGTTTGATTTTAATTTAACAATTTAAGAAACAGTTGAACGGAGTGCAGGAGCAACAAGATCCCTACCTGCTACTTACTCATACAAGCCATTCTTTTCAACACGGCCATATCAGTCGTGGACAACAGCTCCAATTACAGTGCCTGGGCAAACCAAATCAGGCTTCACATCCTTATCAAGCTCTTCCTCTAACACTCCTACAGCTTCCCCATTAAAATCAATATGGTCTGTTTCTTCTACTTCTCCAATCAAATCCACATTAGGAGCTTCTACCACATCTTCAGTTAAATCTGTTAGTGATGTAGCATCTCCGATTAGATCGTTTCGGACAATCTCTTCGCCAATAAAAACTGTTGTATCGCAGCCGCCATACAATATACAGGTTACTTCAGGCTCTTTCGTCAGAGCTCCCGCAGTCACAGAAGCTGCTAGTCTAAAAGGGCTGGCTTCCACTACCACATTCCCCTCTCGGACATCTCCAGTGACTACAGCAGGATCTCTCTTGGAGAGATCATCCATAACCATGACGCCTCCAGCATCCCCCAAATCCAACATTAACATGTACTCTTCAAGTTTGCCACTTAAATCGGTCATCACATCAGCATCTTCACTTCTATCGTCCCCTCTAAAGTCAGTGGTGTCCCCTGCTAAGTCAGCAGTTGATGCTGTTTCATCCACTAAAGTCATGATGGCCTCATCTCTCTCGTCGCCAGCAAAACATGTAGCTGGGCACACAGATGTACCATTGCTTAATGGGTCTGTGTCACCTCTGAAATATCCATCTTCTGCCAACTTAATAAATGGATCCAAAGCTGCAGCTGTTTTTCAAGACAAGATTGCTGCAGTTGCACATTCTGCAAGTTGTGCTGCTAACGCAGTTGCTGACACGGCTGAGAGAGTGTTTTCAACAGCTACAACAATGTCATTTTCTCCACTCAGGTCATTTGTATCTTCAGCACCATCAGCTTTCCAGTCAATGAGAACTCCTCCTGCAGGTGCTTTGTACACAGCCCTTGGGTCAATATCTGCAACTACCTCATCAGTAACTTCATCAACAATAACAGTGCCAGTATATTCTGTAGTCAATGTTTTGTCTGAACCAGCATTAAAGAAGCTCCCAGAGTCGTCTTCACTTACAAAATCAGCCGCTGCGTTACTGTCACCAATTAAAACATTGACTACAGAGGCACGCACACAGCCTACCTTTAATCGAACTTCATCTCCAATAAAATCATCCTTGTTTTTAGCACCCTCTGCTCTCAAATTGTCCACACCATCTTCTTTATCCTCCAGTCAGGAGATACTGAAAGATGTTGCTGAAATGAAAGAGGATCTGATAAGAATGACTGCAATATTGCAGACAGATGTCGCAGAGGAAAAACCGTTCCAACCTGATATACCAAAAGAGGGTAGAATTGATGACGAAGAGCCCTTTAAAATTGTTGAGAAAGTAAAAGAGGACTTAGTAAAAGTTAGTGAGATTCTGAAAAAAGATGTGTGTTTAGAAGGTAAAGGGTCGGCTAAAGTATCCAAAAGTGATCAAGGACACCTGTCTGAGGATGACTGGGTAGAGTTCAGTACAGAGGAGATTGATGAAGCGAGACAGCAAGCTTTGACAAGCCCTCCTGTATCTGTTCCAGAGAAGGTCCAAATTAAAACTAAAACCATGTCGGAAAAGGATTATAGCTTGTCAAAAGTTATTGATTACTTAGCAAATGATATCGGTAGCAGTTCATTAACAAACATAAAGTACAAGTTTGAAGAGGGGAAAAAAGAAGGTGAAGAGAGACAAAAGCGCATTTTAAAACCAGCTATCGCTTTGCAGGAACATAAACTTAAAATGCCTCCAGCCTCCATGAGGCCTTCGACATCAGAAAAGGAGTTATGTAAAATTGCAGACTCGTTTTTTGGAACAGACACTATTTTAGAGTCTCCAGATGACTTTTCTCAACACGATCAAGATAAAAGTCCCTTGTCTGACAGTGGCTTTGAAACAAGGAGTGAAAAGACACCTTCTGCCCCGCAAAGTGCTGAAAGCACAGGGCCAAAACCACTTTTCCATGATGTACCCATCCCTCCCGTCATTACAGAAACAAGAACTGAAGTAGTTCATGTTATCCGCAGCTACGAACCGTCCTCTGAAGAAATTCCAGAGCAGAAGGCAGAGGAGCTGCCGGCCTCAAAACCCACCCCTGCGTTTATGGAACTGGAGCAAAAACCTTCTGGGTCTATTAAAGAGAAGGTTAAAGCTTTTCAAATGAAAGCCAGTGGCAGTGAAGAAGATGATCATAAATGTGTCCTTACTAAAGGTGTCCGAGTAAAAGAAGAAACTCACATCACTACGACGACCAGGATGGTTTATCATAAACCTCCATGCACAGAAAGTACATCTGAAAGAATCGAGGAAACAATGTCTGTTCATGACATAATGAAAGCCTTTCAGTCTGGACGTGACCCTTCCAAAGAACTGGCAGGTCTGTTTGAACATAAATCATCAGTAACGTCTGATGTTACCAAGTCTGCTGAAACTTCACCACAACATGCAGAGAAGGACAGCAAAATGAAACCCAAACTGGAGCGAATAATAGAGGTCCATATTGAACAAGGTAATCAGGCTGAACCTACTGAAGTCATTATTAGAGAAACAAAAAAGCATCCAGAGAAAGAAATGTATGTATATCAGAAAGACTTACCTCGGGGAGATATTAACTTAAAAGAGTTGGAAAAACATGATGCTTTCCCTTGTTCGGATGAACAAGGTCAGCAAGAAGAAGAGGAGCTCACGGCCGAAGAGTCACTTCCTTCTTATCTGGAATCCTCTAGAGTTAACACTCCTGTGTCCCAGGAAGAAGACAGTCGCCCTAGTTCTGCTCAACTCATGTCTGATGACTCTTACAAAACACTGAAGCTTTTGAGTCAGCACTCAATAGAATACCATGATGATGAGTTGTCAGAACTAAGAGGGGAGTCTTACAGGTTTGCTGAGAAAATGCTTCTTTCAGAAAAGCTAGATGTGTCTCATTCTGATACTGAGGAGTCAGTTACTGACCATGCTCTACCCCTTAGTGCAGAGTTACAGGGGACTGATAAACGATGCAGAGAAAAAGTAGCTACTGCCCCCCAAAAAGAGATTCTCTCCAAAATCTATAAAGATGTATCTGAAAATGGTGTAGGTAAAATGTCTAAAGATGATCATTATGATAAAGTGACAGTGTTACACTACACTGGAGATGTTAGTAGTCCAAAACATGCGATGTGGATGCGCTTTACTGAGGACAGATTAGACAGAGGTAGAGAAAAGTTGATATATGAAGACAGGGTGGACAGGACTGTTAAAGAGGCAGAAGAAAAACTGACTGAAGTATCACAGTTTTTTCGGGATAAAACAGAGAAGTTGAATGATGAGCTACAGTCTCCAGAGAAAAAGCAGCATAAAAAAAATGGCAAGGAAATGCATTCTAGCCAGAGCTCTGCCAGCAGCAGCCCCGAGAAAGTTTTGCTCTCCGAACTGCCATCGTCCGGGGATGAACGGAGTAAGGTGAAGCAGTATGCGCATGATGGCAAATGCTTTCCCAAGGTGGATGAAAGAAAAGCATCCAGTTTGCCCTGCAGTCCTGAAAAAAGGATATTTGTGCAACCTGCAGAGGACTCTAAACGAACTATGGAACACAAAGGAAGTGCTCAGCAGACTGGAGTACCTGAGGCTTCACAGGCTGGATTTCAGCTGAAGCAATCAAAGCTCAGTTCCATTAGGCTTAAATTTGAACAAGGTATTAGTCCAAGAAGTAAAGACATAACTCAAGAAGAAAAAAAGCTGGATGGTCAGTCCAAAATTCCAGTAAAGAAATTGCAAGAAAGTAAGTTGCCAGTGCCTCACTCATATTCCAGAGAGAAACATGCAAAGCAAGTAGAGGTCACTGATGGGAGCGCAGCTTTGCAGAAAGAGGTGAAAATGCAGGAAGACCTTGTTCCAGGTAAAGGGAAAGCTATCGAAGACTCCCGTGCTTCAGACACACAAAAACAAAGAACTGAGATGAGGAAAGGTGTGCCAGAATGCTTTTCAGAACCACAGGCAAAAGACCTGGTGTATGGCTCAGACTCGACAATGAAGGGACACTGGGACAAAAAGATCTACAGGACGTGGGAAAGTCCTGGAACTTCCAACCATAAAACACAGAAAGAAAAACTTTCGCATGTGCTGGTTCCAGATACAGTAAAAGAAAACCATGTTGATCATGCTGAATCTAAAACTGATAAAAAAAGTGAATTTATCACTGTGACAGAGCACAAACTGGCCACAAACGGAATTCATTCAGAAGAAGTGAAGGAACTGACTGTAAAATCTCCCTCAAAAAGGGTTTTATACAGAGAATTTGTTGTCAGGGAGGGGGAACGTAACGGTGAAGTGGCTGATAAAATATCCAGAAGGAAAGAAGACATTGCTGTGTCCCATATTCCCGTCAGAATTGTTGAGGAGAAGAGAGCCATGCTTGATGGTGTCTATGAACTTTCAGCTAAAGTATCCCAGTCAGCTGTGATTAAGGAGAAAGTTGAAAGACAGATTGATTATGTGGAAGACGAAAAAATAAAGCATTCAGAAGTCAAAAAAGTTGCCAAGCAGCAGAGCTCAGTAGGCCTAAGTCCTCCTGCCGAGGAAACAGAGCTATCCCCTAGCAAATCACCAGATTCTTTAGAATGTAGCCCAGGGAAGGAATTTCCTTCAAGTGACTTAGTTGAGCCCGGTGGCAGTGATTACTTGGATAAAGTTGCACCACTAGTAAGCACTGAGGGAGTAAAAGAAATTAAGACCTTACCTGTTTATGTCAGTTTTGTTCAAGTAGGAAAGCAATATGAGAAAGAGGTGCAACAAGGAAATATTAAAAAAATTGTCAGTCAGGAGAGCAAGACAGTTCAGGAGACAAGGGGGACATTTTACACATCTAGACAGCAGAAACAACCTCCTTCTCCTCAGGGTAGTCCAGAAGATGACACGCTAGAACAAGTGTCCTTTATAGACAGCTCTGGTAAAAGCCCTTTAACACCAGAGACACCGAGTTCAGAGGAAGTGAGTTATGAGTTTACATCTAAAACACCCGACTCACTAATAGCTTATATCCCAGGCAAGCCCAGCCCTATACCTGAGGTATCTGAGGAGTCAGAGGAGGAAGCAGAGGCTAAGTCCACATCTGTGAAACAGGCCGAGGTTGAGGAACCACACACTGACAAAGCATTACCTAGTCTTATAAATAAGGACTCTAACAAAAGACCCAAAGGTAACAGAGTTGCCTATATTGAATTCCCTCCTCCTCCACCACTGGATGCAGATCAAGGCGAGTCAGAAAAGAAGCCTCATTATTCCACCGAGAGTGAAATGGAGATGACCGAAGTGAACTTGCAAGATGAACATGACAAATGCCAGCTGGCTGAACCAGTCATAAGAGTACAGCCGCCGTCTCCTGTGCCACCGGGAGCAGATGTCAGTGACTCCAGCGATGATGAGTCTCTCTATCAACCTGTTCCACTTAAAAAGTACAAGTTCAAACTGAAGGAGCTGGAAGACGACCAGAAAGAAACTTCAAAACCCAGAGCCCCTGAAAAGATGGAGAAACAGAAAGAGTTAGGACATCCCACTTCTGGGAAACCTAATGAGTTTGACACTGGGCTTGACTCACCCCAGAATGATGTAGTGCAAAATGGGAGTAACAATGACCAGTCTGTCACAGAGTGTTCCATAGCAACTACTGCAGAATTCTCCCATGATACCGATGCGACAGAGATTGACTCTCTTGACGGTTATGATTTGCAAGATGAAGATGATGGTTTAACTGAGAGTGATTCTAAACTTGCAGGTCCGGCAGTTGAAACCAAAAAGGACGTATGGACTACAGAAGGCATTCTAAAGCAGACTGATCGCTGCTTTAGCCAGAGTAAGCTTGAAGTCATTGAGGAGGAAGGCAAGGTAGGCCCTGAAGAAGACAAGACACCTTCAAAGGGTCCAGCTTCTGAAAAAGCCGGAGATAAGAGCGATAAGAAGTCAGGGGCACAGTTTTTCTCTTTGGAAGGCAGACACCCTGACAGGACTGTATTTCCTGATTCGTATTTCAGTTACAAAGTAGATGAAGAATTTGCAACGCCTTTCAAAACTGTGGCCACCAAGAGTCTAGATTTTGATCCGTGGTCCAATAACAGAGGTGACGATGAGGTGTTTGAGACTAAATCAAGGGATGATGAGGCTAAGCCATTTGGTCTGGCAGTGGAAGACAGATCTCAAGCAACAACACCTGACACAACTCCAGCCAGAACTCCAACAGATGAGAGTACGCCTACTAGCGAGCCCAACCCCTTCCCATTTCATGAGGGGAAGATGTTTGAGATGACTCGCAGTGGTGCAATTGACATGAGCAAGAGGGATTTTGTTGAAGAAAGACTCCAATTTTTTCAGATTGGTGAGCATACTTCTGAAGGGAAGTCAGGGGACAAGGGGGAAGGGGATAAAAGTACAGTCACTGCCATCACACAGCCACAGGCAGGGGACAGCACTGTAGAAACAAACATAGAGAGACCAATAGAAACAACAGCAGTTGAACATAAGCCCGGCATCCAGGCCAGTGGAGATTGCATGGAACAAACACTTGGTAGTAACTCACTGGAGAGATCATCGGCAGCAGTAAACGCTTCTAAAGTTGATCCCAAATTGCGCACACCAATTAAAATGGGAATTTCTGCTTCCACCATGACTCTGAAGAAAGATGGCCCTGGCGAAGTGACAGATAAGATAGAAGCTGTGATGCCAAGTGGTCAGGGATTAGAAAATGAAACTGTAGCAGTGATTGCGAGTTCAGCTTCTAGCGAAACAAGCTGTAGGCAATCAGAAAACACTGATTTTCCAAAAGATAATTTTAATAACAACAACAATTTGGATTCATCTGCTGTCCCTACAGATGATATTACCTGTAATGTAGTGCTAAAAGAACATTTGGAACCGAAATGTTCCCTCCAGAAAGCTAATCAAGCAAAAAGCACTTCAGGAAAAGTTACAGGGACAACACAAGGACACAGAGTAAGAGATAAGCAAAAACCACACGGAGAGCAGCAAAAGTCAACAGAATTGGTAGGGACTAGAGGAAAATCAAAGCTTCCTGTAAAGGCCAGCTCAGTAAAACAAGCTTTTTCACAAAATAATCTCCAAAGCAATACAGTGAGTAAAGTGAGAGGGGCTAGTAAGCCTGACAAAGCAAAACAAAACAATTCTTCTCCCTGTCTAGAAGCAAAGTCTAGGATTCCTGTAAAAAACACACGTAGGAGTAACCTAGCTAGAAGAACTCCAGCCCTGCCAAAACAAGAGCAGGTAGAGAAAGAAAAACCAAAACAACCTCCTTCTAAATTACCAGTAAAGGTAAGATCTACCTCCGTCACCGTGACAACAGTTAAAGTCAGGAAAAATCAGCTTAGGGAGGTATGTAAACATTCTATTGAATATTTTAAGGGAATTAGTGGTGAGACATTAAAGCTTGTGGATCGTCTATCTGATGAAGAGAAAAAGATGCAGTCAGAGGTCTCTGATGATGAAGAAGACAGTACATCAAGGAACACATCCTTATCAGAAGCTACTCAAGTTTACCAGCCTTCCATTACACCGAAGTCTGCTAGAGACATGAGAACAGAGGCAGCATCTATAAAATCAAAGATTGAAAAGGCCGACAGTGAGAGGAGGAGGAGTAAGAGGACTGGTGAGAATGAAGGCAGTCAGGTTTCTGGAGCTCTCATGGCTCACCTCGTGGAGATCAAGCCTAGTTTGTAAAACTTTCAACTTGTTGATCCTAGTGCATGAACTGTTGTGATTGCCTGTGGAGTGACTTAACTGTAGTTTTCATTCTGTCATTGTCATCTGTATGTGCTGTCTTATTCTCTTTTTTCTTCCTTCAACCAAATTCTGTACTGTAGAAAGCTAGTGAAGCATGCCAAAGATATTCCTGTAACTCAGAAAATTGATGTGATTCAGAAATTGAAAGATGTCTTTTGTGACAGCAAATTCATTCCGTCAAAATGGAGAAAACAGATGATAATCTGGCCTTGGTGGTTTTCACCAGTAATTGAACAACTTGTCTACAGTCTGATAGCTAGATTTGTCAGCATGTTTGGTTTCATTACACGACATCATGTAGTTTTACATTTGGCTTTACACAGGTGAAAATCTAAAAGCTGTGAATAAATTTCATTTTGTAGGTTATTAGGTCACACAACCATTCTAGTAAACAATATAAGCACTGTCAACTTAGTCAAACTAAAGCTATTATTTATAATAAACTATTATCCGGCATTGTGGTTTTCTATGCAAAACCTTTTTAATTGAGAAATTGTGAATCACAGGTCCACAGAGTCCATGTGAACGGACAGATATAAGGATGGCAATTGTAGCTGATCACCTAGGACTTAGCTGGACAGGTAAGCTTTCCTGCTTTAATATTGAAATTAGTCTTTGCTATTGCATTTTCAGGTAGTCTTTTACGAAAAGATGCAGCAAGACTGCTTCAGGCCCTCTCATATTCACAGCAAGGCCAGCTTCCCAAAAACGTGCAATGCATTGCTGGGCAAAGATACCTAATAGGGAATTATCCCTTGGTCTCACAACAGAGCAGAGGGAAGCTCACAGGGAAAACAGCTAAATGGCTCTTCTCTCAAGGCATTCCCCCAAGGAGCTGAGAGGCTCTTCCTGCACAGGCTCAGGGCTGCCTCTGGAATATCTGCTGGAGCTGGACAGCAGTTTCCCCAAGGCCCTGGTTGGAGGGATGCCAGCAGTGCCCTAGCAAGTCAGTGCTGGGGGGCAGGTGTGTTTCCTGACTGTATGTCCATGGGCAGAGCTGGCCCTTCATGGGCTTGGAACTGGAGCAGGCAGCTGTCCCTGGGCATGGGTGACAACAGCACCAGTGCTGAGCTGCACAGCAAGCTCCCAGAGGGGTCACAGTCACCAAAAAAACCAGAGTTTATAAATTAGCAGTGACAAGGCAGTCTCCAAGGAGAGGTTTTTCACCATATGTAAGTTGCTTAGTGAGTATAAATATGATAATAGCCCGCAGAGATGATTCAAATTCAAAATTATGTCTGTCTTAGTAAATGAAAGTATTGGTATATAATGCCATGTTTGTTGTTATCTGTAAAGTTTATGTGAAGTAGTTTTGTGGCATCTATATGATCCAGAAAAGATAGTATTTTTAAGCCTGACAGGATGATTGAGGGATATGTGCTTCGTTGGGTGTTTTGAGGTTTGTTTCCTTTTCTTGCTTGCTTTTTTTTTGTCTTTATAGAACTGGCAAGAGAACTGAATTTTTCTGTGGATGAGATAAATCAAATACGAGTAGAAAACCCAAATTCTCTTATTGCTCAAAGCTTCATGTTATTAAAAAAATGGGTTACCAGAGATGGGAAAAATGCTACAAGTAAGTTCAAGTAGTTGCTTTTGTTGTTTTTAAGTTGTAGCCCATTTCATCTGTTAACCAACTTGAAGAAAACATTATGAATGTTCTTCACAAACCAACCCCCAAAAAAGTTTTCATTATATTTTTACCAGAAGTCGGAAATACGTCATATTTATTCACTGTGTACGCATTAGGAAATAACCTGTTCTCCACATCCAGAATTGATGGGACAAGTAATGAACTTAAATTCCAGTAAAGAAAATACTAGGGAAAAGTTTCCAATGGCAAGGAATGTGATACATGGAAATAGACTGCCTGGAAAAGTTAGGTAGTCTTGCAGGATTGTAGGTCACAGGAAAACACTTACCCTCCTCCTGTAAGGAGTGATAGAGGCACTGATTCTGTGCTGATAATTCTGGGTTTATCTGTGCTTTTCCCTTGAATTGCTCAAGCTGAAAGAGAGGGTTTGATTTTTGTGTTCAGTCAGTGGTGTTTGTTATTGTTCTCTTATCCGCATACTCCTACAAACTATTTGAGTCTACTTTGATCTCTTTCTCTGTAAAAATAATTTCCAGTATTACCCTCTTTTCATTATAAGATTATTGTAAATAAGTTTTCATGATGTACTGCACAAACAGCCTTAGAGGCATTATTACCTACATGACTGCCTCTTCTGCTGTTCCCCAAAACAGAATGGTAAAAGGATTTTTACACTCCCTTTACACTCCAGTAAAAGGATATTTTGTTTCAGTAGTAAGTAAATACATTATTTAAGAACTCTCTGACCTTATTCTTTGTGCCTTTCGTGTTGTAATATAATTATACTTGGACAGACTGTAGACTCTTAATAGATGTATATCTTGAATAAGTAGGCAGTTGAATGGCTGCTTAGATGGGGTTTGTTAGAACCAAAGGCTTTGGGACCTGCCAGCAATTTGTAAGTAATGCAATGTGAATTTAACTGAGAAAAACGATTGCATAGTTCTGCAATGCTGAACTTTTTTCTGACATGTTTTATTTTTTTTTCAGCTGATGCCTTAACTTCTGTATTGACAAAAATTAATCGAATAGATATCGTGACCCTGTTGGAAGGACCAATATTTGATTATGGAAATATTTCAGGCACCAGAAGTTTTGCAGATGAAAATAACATTTTTCATGATCCCATTGATGGTAATTGAATTCCATAGTCATATTTAGTTCACCAATAATACAATAAAGTTGTGTAAACTTGACTTTAAAGAAAGACTGTAAGTTGTACAGCAACAATTGTTATGAATCTGTAAAGGGGTTTTCCTCTCCTAAAGCATGCTTATGGTATGATATCATAGACCTGTAAAATATCCTGAGCTGGACGGGATCAACGAGGATCTGACTTCTGGCCCTGCACAGGACAGCCCTAAGAATCCCATCATGTGCGTGAGAGTATTGTCCTATTGCTTCTTGAACTCTGGCAGGCCTGGTACTGTGACCACTTCCCTGTTCCAGTGCCTGGTCGCAGTCTGGGTGGAAAACCTTATAGTCACCCTAAACCTCCTCTGTCACAGCTTCATGCTGTTTTCTAGGATCCTGTCACTGGTCACTAGAGAGAAGAGATCAGTGCCTGCCCCTCCTGTTCCTCTGGTCAGAAAGCTGTAGACCGCAATGAGGTCTCCCCTCAGTCTTCTCCTCTCTAGGCTGAGTAAACCAAAACACGTGAGCCACTCCAGGCATGGCTTCCCCTCTAGACTCTTCACCATCCTCGTTGCCCTCTTCGGATATTCTCTAGTTGTTTGATTTCTTTTTTTATATCATGGTGCCCCAAACTGCCCCAATATCCAAGGTGAGGCCGCCCCAGTGCAGAGCAGAGCGGGACAATCCCCTCCCTTGCCTGGCTGGCTATGCTTTGCCTGATGCCCCCCTGGCTGGCAGGGCACTGCTGACTCATGGCCAATTTGCCACTGACCAAGACCCCCAGGTCCTGCTTTCCATGGTCCTGCTTTCCAGCATCTCATTCCCCAGTCTGTCTGTACATCCAGGGTTGCCCCACTCCAGGTGCCGAATCCAGCACTTCCCCTTGTTGAACTCCATGTGCTTGGTGATTGCCCAGTCCTCTCATTTGTTGAGGTGTCCCTGCAGGGCCTCCCGCCCTTGGAGGGAGTCAACAGCTCCTCCCAGTTTAGTATCATTGATGAGCTTGCTCAGTGCACCATCGAGGCCTGCATCTGAGTTGTTTAGGGAGATATGTACATTGCACATTAAAATCTCAAAGAACAAGACCAGGGTCCCACAAATGTGTGCCTGAGTCAACTTGTTCCCACCGACCTCAGTGTGAGTTGACAAGACCCAAGTTTTCCTCCTGCAGCAGTTGTCCTTTGAGGCTTGCCCGTGTGTATTTTTCATGTTTTGCTTGCTTGACAAGTTACCTGGAAATACGTGTATTCTTTGGCTTCCTGTCTAGGTAAGTAGCAGCAAGAATTCTTCAAGGGGAAAAAAATTAAAAAAACAGGAAGAACAAGGGGAAAAAAGTGCTTAATAATTGTATACGGTAAATTAATGTGCAATTTACTACCAAGTCTCTTCAAGACACATGAACATGAATTGCTTTGTGATTTTCCCTTGGAGCATTTCTACAATGGTAGCAGAAAAATAGGAAGGTGTTTTATTAATTCATGAGAGAATCCCTTTTTCAGTCTGCTAATGGCTAAAGTCGTGTAATAATTTTCACATGGAAGCTGTGCCAACTTAGAACTATGCAGGTTAATTTTGGGTCAGATTAAAAGGATAAGTGAAGTTCTGCTTGTAAAACAAAATTTCCATAGGCATGCTTATTATTTATCAGTATATTGGAGATGCTAAATGTTGGGTTTTTTTCTTATTTTAAATGTTAGATAACAGGCACTGGATTGTTGCTTTGATTTTTCTCACACATATTATAAATAGCTCCTTAAATAAGTTTTTTCTTTTGTAAGTAACATTCCTTTGCTTTTTGTAATTTGTTTGAGTATGTATTGGGCTTCCTCTGTATTTTAGTTGGATTTTTGTTTTCTTTGGAGCATGTGAGCTCAGCGTGCCTCCATTATTGAGCAGCATTGCTGGTCATTGAATCATTGCACTACAGAAATAATTTTCTGTTGACATTTTAAGAAAGTTGCTCTTGAAATGTTGCTTGGGCTTTTTAGTAGTAGCATCAATGTTTTTAGGAACAAAATTGCTTCTCTGCAGTTGCTTTCTGTCTCTCCTCTTCTCTGAACCTTCCTCAAGCTTCCTTTCCTCACCAAGACCAGACCACCTTTGCCTTTCTCTCAGCTGATTCAGGAAACAGAACCCCAAACCCTGCTAATGCACCTCCCTTTGCAGGCAGCAAATTGTCAAGTTAACCCCAGAGCATGTGATTTTTCCTTTTGTAGGTTACCCAACCTCATTTGGCAGAATGAGAACTTAAGGTTTTGTTGTCATTTTTGTATGTGTATATTCAGTTTAATCCTTTTTTATGTTTTTTTTCATGTTTTCATCAATTTTTCTTTTCTCTTTATTTGATCAGTGTATCTGATTGTACCAATGTCACCAAGATCACCTCAATCCTCAAGATCACCAAGACCTCCTTACTCACCACAGTCCTCTCACCCGTATAACTTTACTGTACCTGAAATATTCATATAGCTCTCCCTTGTGTTTTTGTTCTCTTATCTCGGTTAACTTCCTTATTTTAGTTTCTTACCCTGCTGTGTGTTTAGATCTGCTATTTTTTAGTATCCTTGTTAGGATCCATTTATGTTCTTCATTCTTTAGCTATTCCATTCTTGCACTCTCTGGTTTAATTGGAGGTATATATTGGTAGCATTATGTTTCTGGTATTGACCTTTTTTATGTAAAAGCATATTAAAAATGTGGACCTGTTCTAGAAATACCACCTACTGACTGAAGGTGGCTGTCCTATGTTATGATTTACTGCTGTCTTTAAAATCTGTCTATTAAACTTCCAAATTTAAAAAAACCAACCAACCAAAAAAAAAAAAACCACACCTAGGAAAAAAA
>VWZG01006431.1:92640-121897 GCA_013396735.1 Grallaria varia
AAAAAAAAAAAAAACACCACACCTAGGAAGAAAAGATTTACGCAATATGGCTGCAAGAGCTTGTCTTGTGTATAAGGGGACAACCACCCTTGTCCACATTTGGTTTATTGCATGCTCATAAGACAATCTGCTATAGCTTGAAAATGTTAAAATGGCTGCAAAAACAATAGCTGAAATCTTTAAAGACTATTTACAAAATAGTCCAAAGTACTGGCTTCACTGTACTATTCACTGGCAGTGCTCTATCAGAACTGCATTGGTTCTTAAAGACCGGCACCTCCTCATATGTTTCATACTTTATGTAACCCATGAATCATTTGGCATTTGCTTCTTTGTTGCTCCATGCTTCATCCCAGTCAGTCCAAAATGTACTGTCTTCCTTAGGTTATCCCTCCATTCAAGTGGAACTGGAAACTCCCACTGGGTTGCGCTTCGTGCCACCCACCCCTTTCCATCAGGACGATTTCTTTAGCGACACCTCTAGCCTAGAGTCACCCCTTAGAACTCCCAGTAGACTGAGTGACGTGTTAGTGACCTCCCAGGGACAAGTAGATGGTACAGCAGCAGCACCGCCAGTGGTGACTGAAGAGGACACTTCACTGGATGACAGCAAAGTTGATTTCTCAATGCCTAGAGAAGGAACTCTTAAAGATATTTCCGTAGGCGAGAGCCAGTTGGAGGAAGTGGACCTTAAGGATTTTCCACGGTATCTTGGTAGTTATGACGGGATATCAAAAGATGCTAAACAAAGGCAGAGTGAAGAGACTAGTAAAAGAGGAGTAAGGACTGAACAGCCTGAGAGAGAAAAGTCTGGTACTGATGAGGAGATGACGGCAGAAAAGTTTAAGTCTCTGTTTGAGGACATTCATCTGGAAGAAGGAGCTGAGTCTGAGGAGATGACGGAAGAGAGAGTATGGTCAATTCTTAAAGGTGTTCAACAAGCAGAACACGAAATGTCTTCAATTACAGGTTGGCAGCCTGACTCGTCAAGTGTCTCTGAGCCACCCACGTCGGGACGCAGGATAGGTGGTAGCCTGCTAGATCGCTTGGATGATAGGTGAGCACTTTTGTGTTGGAGTGTGTGTGTAAGCCAGCTTTCCCACCCTGCTTCTACCCACAGGAGCAGTGCAGAGGCTTTAAAAGAAAAAGTAATAATTGACTTGATTTGGCCTCAGACATGCTTGTCTTTAAAAATGTGTATTGATTAGGGATCATTCTTGGTACAGGCATTTGAGAAATATTACCTTTATCAGGTAATATTACTTTTCATGTTCTTTATCTTGTGTATTTCTATTTTTAATTAATCTGAATGATGTGTAGATGTAGGTGGAATCAAGAACATTATTTGAAAGCAGGATGCTACATCACTCTTATTTCTCAAGTACCTTTTTAACAGTCATCCTGTCCATTGCATCTCTTTGCCTTCCCTCAGATAGTTGTTACTTTTTCTATAAGCCAATTTTTGAATTGTCGTTTCTTGTAACACTTCCTTCAAGCATATTATGTCATGCTGATTTACTAGACTATTAAAGAGATGAGTTACCAGGCGTAAGAAGGTAAGAGTGGTGATACCGAATCCATGTAGTTCTTTATGTTGTCTCCCAGCAGTGACTGCAGGGGATGCTCAGGGAGTGAGAGCGGGTGTGTGCTGTTTTCCTCCTGCACTCTCCCAAGCTCCACTTGTCTTTAGCATCATGATCTGCTGAGATGGATGCTTACTATATATTTATCCTCAGTGCGTTTCTCTTGCATGAGCTTTTCCAGCCTCCCCTTGGACCTCCTTAAGCTTTCAACATTCACATTATGTGTTGCCATGTTCACCTTGCTGGTACCCACCGGGTGAGGGGCTCCTGCCTGCCTTTGCTTTGAACGCGGCTCCCGTGATCAGTAATTGAAGGAGCCAGGTCTGCAGGAGCTGTAAATCAGCACAAAATCATTATCTGTGCAGTGATTGTTTGTCTGTCAGCAGTTTACATCCTTTGCATCTTTGACTCAGGATGTTTTAAGGTTCCAGGGAGCATTAGATACTCTTGTATTGAATCCAGTGGGAATTCGGCCATTGATTTCAGCAAACTGATTGTCTTTCAGGACTGTAAAGCACTTGAACTACTACTGATGTGATTCCTGTTGTTAAGCAAGAGTTGTTATTCTGCATTTTATATTGTGTTAAATTAGTAAAACAGATCACTTTGAGGAGTAGGAGGACTTCCTCAAGAAGATAACACATCAATTTCTAGCTAGATGAATTCACTTTGCTATCTTTTATAAGAATTTTGCCAGCAAATAGTTGGCATATTTTCATATGTACAGTCATAGAGTTTAACAGAAGGTGAGCAAAAATACAAAGGAAAAGAAAACTGTGCATCAGAAGTGCAGGTTAAACCTTCCCATAGCAAATCTGAGGCAAAATTTTGGTCCTTTTGCTATCTTACAGTAACCTTCTTGCCTCAATGTATTATTGACACTTTGCACTGTCTAAGGATTTGGTTTTAGGTACCAATATTTTTTAAAGGGCATAACATACTTGAAGTACTTTGGGGGGGAAAATAACATAATCTATTTCATCATTACTGGTAATTGCATGGTAGCAGATACTTTTATCACCTCTTTGGTGAGGGGGCTGGTTGAAGAATTAGTGCCTCGAGGCTTCAGCTCATGATTATAAAAGTGAACTGGTAGGTTTTGTGCATTGTTTTTTCTTTTTCTTCACCCCACGAAGTGGAAGGAGATTAACATGAAACATTTGGCCTTGTTTCCAGTGTCCACCATATTTTCATTGCTTCTGAAACGATGCCATGATGCAGAAGACAAGGTTATTAGATAGATTGATGTTGGCAAGTGACATCTAAAATTTTACTCTTCTCCATGTGAAACATATGTGCTAAGACTGAAGGCTCGGTAAGAGGCTTGGTGCTTTCCCTTTTGCCTGTGGTTTAAGCACTGAACAACTGTGTATTCCTTTTTAATTTTCTTGTAGTTTGGACCAGTGTCGGGATTCTGTTACCTCATATGTCAAGGGAGAAGCAGGGAAGCCAGAAACAAATGGAAGTCTCTCCGAATCCACATCAGAGGCAAAAACTAAATCCTACATCCAGGAGTCTTTAAATGATGTGGGAAGACACAGTGACAAAGAAACCCTGAAAACAAAACCCCAGATCTTAACTGGCACTGATGAGCAAACGTTATCATCAATGGCATATCAGAAATCTTTGGAAGAGACTAGCAAGCCAACAACAGAAGGCAGCAAAACATCTGTGCCTGTCAGTGTGAAGAAGATGGGCTGGAGTACCTCTGAGGATGGCAAGCCAAGAACAAGCATCCAAGAGGAGGAGGGAGCAGTGATGTCTGAACAGAAGGTACAGTATGTCCTGTAATAATTAACAATGTGAAGAGTCCCTGTTGCTTGACATATTGCTTGACATAATTTTTTGTGAGACTTGTAATGTTGTTTGCGACAGGGCTAGGGTTTAGCTTTGGTGGTGTTTGGGTTTTGTTTTTTTTTTAATCCTTCTTTATGCCTTTTCTATTTATTACTGAATTGAAAAAAGTGAAAGCTAGTGGAAATTTTATTTCTGTTGTGAATACGATGAGGTGGAATTGGAGCAGGCAGAGGTGTCAAGCAGGGCTGCATAATCCTCTGCCTGACTGGCCCTGAGCCCTGGAAGAGGTTAGAGCAGCATCTGGGACTGCTGTCGCACATCGCTGGGGAACAGGCCCCTTTCCTGCCCTGACATACCACCTGTCCAAACAGTGCCAAGCAGCTCAGCTGTCCTCCATCTGTTTCCAGTAAGGGATTGCCACTGGTTCCTGCTCTTCCTGGGGCACTGAAGTGAGCGAAGAGATAGAGGGACTCTTCAGGCTCTGTCATGCTCCTTGTCCCCAGCATTCCCTGCATTTTTTTTTCTCTGTTAATTTGCAGAAAAATGAATTTTGGGTAATGTTTCATCTCCTCCTTATGTTTTTGTTTTGTTTCACGGCCTTGTTCATCCCAACTCCAAAGTCCATCCAGCCAAGAGGAATCAAAAGATTTCCAAACATGTAACGTACTTTTCCAGGTGGTGTTTCTTTCTTCTTTAAATACTGTAAGGGGCTCCCCTTCCTTTCTGTCATGCCCAGCTTGTACATCCTTAACTGCAGAACTCCAGTTGCAAGTTGCTTTCTGACAATGAAGATTTGGACAGCTTTCTCAGTTGCTTACATTTATTTCCCAGAAGTTACTTTAAAGTATTTTCAAAGGATGGCTTGTAGCCCTGTAGCTGCGTGCACCTCACACCCCAGCAGTGGGAGGGTTGCCACAGAACAGACCTCAGGGCTGGCAGGGAACCAGGCTGAAAAAGGGAATTGCAGAGTTTCTTCTACATTCCTCTCTCCACTGAGATTGCCTTTTCCTGGGCATAATACAGGAGGAGATTGTATTTTCTGGAAGCAAGGTATTTTAGTAGAATTGCTTCTACATGATACAGGTTTTTTTTTTTTTTATTGTAGCACAATAAAAATGTTGGCTGTGGTGCAATAAATCGTTCAGGTTTAAACGAGTTAATTTTAAAGTATTCTTCTGATTATACAACCAAGAATTCTTTTATTAGATGGTAACATAATCAGTCTCAGCAGTTATGCAGCATATGATTGTTATTATCTTGTTATTGGTTCATGACACAGTAAGATCTTTCCTAATGTTCACTAATTACTGGAATACTTAAAAAAATGGAAGAGTCTTTGCCTTCTGGAAAGGCAGTTAAAGGCAGATGGCAGAGTTCTTCAGTGTTGGTAGGCTTTGGGGAAGACCTCAAGCTGCTGGTTCTCTGCTCTGATTAAATGCAGCAGTAAGTGTAGATGTACTGTAACATGCTGAGGGTGTGCTAACATGCTGCACTTCCCCCTCTGCATTCCCATCAGTGGGAAGAGAACTTGTCAACCACTTCTGTGTGGTCTTTGCTTTTGGATATCCCATCTGGATTGAGAAGAATAAGAGTGTTTTTTTAATGTGTGCTCTCTGCAGTACTTTGCTTTATTGGTAAAGGCTGATAATCTTATCTACTGAATAACAAGTCTTTTTATAGACATGATCTTTGAATAAACTGGTCTCAGAAAAAAATGCCATTTCTAACTGTGGGTCTCTCACAAAGCCTGAATGGGTAAGAAACTAGCATCTGTTAGAATGACAGCAAAAACTGCTTCTAACATCTTGTCAATATTTTTTCAATATTATAATTTGAAGTCAATAGTTCAATTATGAACACAGTCCAATTCATGGTGAGACACTTCATGTGCTGTGGTGAAAACAGAATTTCAACTGCAGTCTCTCTGCAAGGTGTTCTTCAGAAATGCTCCATAAGGAGAAAAGTATGGAAGGCACAGATTTATTTCTGTGGAAAGAAAGGAGGAACAGAATAAAACTGCTTCCCAAAGTAAGAGATTTTGTTCTGTAGGAAAGGGCTAGGAAGCAAGAGTCAGCCACCTGCAGGGGAAGGGCTGCATCAGTGTTTTGGCACACAGTTTGCAACAGGACATAAACTCAGAGAATTGATATTGGGCTGATGCCTGGTGATGGGGGTGAAACAAATCCTTGGCCTCATCCACAGTCCAAGTAAATGCCCAAATGTTTACAGAAGCAGTGCACTGATGGTGTAGGTCATATAACTCTCTACAAATGCTCAAGTATCAGTTTCCAGTTATCTTATTAAATGAGGAGGAGCACAGCACAGTTGCTCTGGTATTCCAAAGAGGAGGATGTCCACGGCATAGTCAAGGTGACTCTGTGTCAGAATTCCATCACAGATAAACCACATAAAGCTGTTTATTAAAAATAACTCTTCCTCTAAAGCCTTTGTGCCCTCTGAAAATCTTTTGCTTCTTGTCCCTTTTTCAGAATAGCATTGTATTATAATTTTTTGTATCTCTATTTGATTAGTGCCAGAGGGCTGCAGGAGACTACATGTAGATGAATGCTGTCATCCTGCCCTAAGTGCTTCTTGTTATATAGTCCTTTTTCTCCTCCACCCACCTATGCCCACTCTTATTTTACTCATAATTTCTGAGAAATGCTTCTTGTTTGGGATGTCTTGGGCCAGATTCAAAAAGAGAAACAGAAATGCAGTTTTGAAATATCCACTATTAATGATTTTTAAATCAGTTTCAGGCTGTCATTGAGTAACGTACAGGAAATTTTCGAGTTTCTCTACTCAGGAAAAGGTTCGTTCAGACAAACATCCCCCGAGAAAGGCCTTTGCCTTGTGTCCATCACATACAGAGGTGTGACACCCTCCAACAGGCAGGACCACGTAGAGCTGCTCAGCTCCAGCCTTAAGGAGCAACTTGGGGTTTGGAGGGGAAAGCACTGGGGCTCTCAGAGGGTACCAGGACAGAGCAGATGTCTCTGCAGTTGTGGTGCCTCCTGGCATCAAGCTGAGACCAGTGCCAGGTCTAACAGCTCCCCTCTTAAAAAGCTGCAGAACGATCTTGCTTCACACTGCAGTTTTGTTACTTAATAGCACATAAATAGTGAACAGGAAAGCCATTTTCATGGAGAAGTTCTTCAAAATGCCTCTTTGTAATCTTCTGTGTGGAGGTGCTTCACTGAATCTTTCTGTGCAACTGCCCTCTTTTTTTATTAGGGAATTTACTTCCCACACCTTGTGAATCTATCAAATTTGTTTGAAACAGTAGTTTTTCAGGAGAAATCAGTGAGGGATGACCAGGTCATTTTGTACACAAAATTTTTAAGAACTGCATAAAATTTAGACATTCCGCAGGTCAGATGCATTCCAAATACCATTTTCTAAGATGTAAAAGCTGCTGAGATATTCCATAGCTGGTATTACTTATCAAGTTACAGCATGCCAAGGAGCAAAAAGGCCTCCTCCCACTACACACTTGAACAGTGAAACTGCGAGTCATTCTGTACATAATAGAGACAGGGAAAACACTGTCCATGATAACCTCTGTTTTCTTCTCCTAGTCCTGATCAGCATGTTCTGTCTTGCAAATGTGCTGTTCAAATGTACTAAAACTGCATTTATTAGGAATGTAGTGACAGTGACAGTGAGATTGAGAGTGATTCGAGCTCGGGTGAAGAGCAGAGAATTACTACGAGAGTTTATCGGCGGCGGTTGATTCTGAAGGTATTCTGTGATTTACATTCTTGACACGATGTTGGCATGGATGTGGGTTGGACTGCTGTGTCAGAATGTCACTTTTGGCATACTGGAGTCCCTCTGGCAGTGTGCTTTCCATTGCCAGTATGGATTTATAACCAAGGGCTAGGTGGCCTTTCATGGCTTAACCCAGAGGTTCATGGTTGTCTTTGGCTGGAAAACGACTGTGCTGCATGGCGTGTTGTGTCCTTCACTGACATTGCTGTGCATGGCATCTTAAAGACTACAAATAGAAGCAGAGTGTTGGTCTCCCATAGAGCAAATATGAATTGCAGACAGATGGGTAAATTTATTTTTTTTTTATGTTTCCTTAAAAAAAAAATTAAGTTAAACATTTGCAGGAATGCACGTGAGTGGAATACAGGAGAGTATGAGCCATGTACTCTGGTTGAAACTTTTGGTCCTAGGTGTTTATTGGGTTCTGGAAAACCTTCTCAATACAACAAATGTTCCTGATTTTAAACCTCCAAAGTTAATAAAAGTCTTTACATTGCCTTCTGTAGGCTCTATTTAGTATATTTATTTACAGGTGGCCTTTATTTAGAGCACAATATACTTTATATACTGATAACTATGGCATAATCATATAAGTAATTGCATTTGCTCTCATATTTTTTCTGGTGTGGTCATACAGTATGGCATTATTTGCCTGCAGCATATAGCATGAGAAAATAATTCTACATCGTAAACCATTATGCTAATCCCTCAGTAACTTACAGGATTTATTAAACTCTTATTAAAAACCATATAGTCAAGCCACGAAAAAAACCAGCCAGGCACCTTCGTGCTATTATGGCACTAGTTGAGTTTGCCCGAGTTATAGTTTGTTATTTTAGCAATAATTTTTGACATTCCAATGGCACTTATCGCTGTTGTTTCCGTGCTTTGTGGAGTGGAGTCTGCATCCAGGCGCTGCACCTTCTGTGTAAGGTGGGTGGCAGACAGGCTGCTCTGCACCGCTGCCAAACACTCCGAGGTACAGGCACTTGTGGAAAAGGCAGGGTGACGTTTCTCACTCCCTTCACTACAAATTGCTTCAGTATCCCAGTCATGTTTCTGTTCGGGACAAGGCAGGAAATGCATAAAGGAGCTCTGTAGAAGTGAATGTTCTGTCGGATCCCTCCTATCTCCAGGCGGAACCTGCTGCCTTCCATGAAAGGCCCTGGGCAGGTCAGGGTATAGCTCTCCATCAGTAATTCCCCCTGCAGATAAGACACGACTGCTCAGGCTTAGGAATGTGGTTTCTGTTTTCAGACGGGGCAGGCGACCTGGGAGTGATTACAGACCCTCTGATGCTGCAGGGGCGTCTCTGGTAAAACACACAGTGTGAGTGTGCTGCAAGCTTCAAAGGCTGCAGAGCTGGCCCGTGGCTGAGGTCCCCCACCCAATTTATGGCTGAGCTATTTTGGTATCCGCTGGTTTGGAGGCAGGAAATGCTGGGAGTAGAAAAGGGGAAAGCGTGTCAAAGGCAGCCTTCACTTGGTTTCCAAGCACAGCCTCTGTGTTTAGAGAAAGGTGCAGAAAATTGGTCTGAAATGTGGTGGTGTCATTCGGGGTTGAACTTTTAACAGAGCAGGGGTGAAGCACCGTGTATGGTGTTGCAACCTGCAGGCAGTGCAGGCGCAGTGGGGAGGGTGTGCATGGTGAGTGGAGGCGGCTGAGCCCGCTCTGTTGGGAACGTGTCTGATCTCAGCTGGATCAGAGCTGTACCGGTCTCTTGATTAGAAAATACATGTGATTCTTCTGTTATTTTCTGATCATTTATAGCTTCTTTTTTATCCCCCACTCTGCATCTCAAGACAAGCTTAGAACAAGAGAAAATTTGAAATGAGCAGTCATCGAGCCTCTTGGAGAAAGAGTTTGATAGTGGAAACAACCATTTCAACGAGTATTTCCATCATGTAAAGTTCATGAAATGGCAGGATGAAGTGGAAAAAATCAAACTTTAACATTGGTAGGGATCAGGACTTCTAATTTCTGCATGTTGCTGGGAGCAGAGTTCCAGTGTGGGAGGGCTAAAATCCCTGTGAGGGCATGGACCCAAGCTGAGGATCCGGGAAGAGGTCTCAGGATATAGTGCTCAGAGGCACGGAGCAACTCTCAGCCTGCAGGGTAACAATAACTCACATAGTGGGGAGCAGCAGGCTGGTGCCCGAGAGCCTGGCAAGCCCAACGCCACAGTCCCAGTGCCCCTCTCAGGCTCATGCAAATTGGTGCCAGCACACTTCCGTGGAGCAGTAGTGACAATTAGGCTCTCCTTCTACTCCTGCGTTTTCTGAAACTCCTGGCTAGCCAAAGTTGTTAAGGGGTGATTCAGGGTAGGAGGCAGGGTCATTTTCCCTCTGGCCCTCCTGTCCCACAGGCAGCACCTGCCACGCACTGATGATGAAATGCTCCTGTGCTTTTCTGCAGTCGTGCCTGGGCCACAGGATACTTATCCTACTCTCTCTTATCTTGTGGTTAGTTAGGAGCCAGCCCTAAAACCTTAGTTGAATTTGCATTCTCTATAATAAGAGCTGTTTTGAGCATGTGAAAAGTCTGGGCCCAGGTTTCACCCCTGGGTGCAGTGCTGTGCCCGTGCTGTCAGTCCGCTCTGCCAGCTCATGTCCAGCAGCAGTGGGGAGGGGATGAGGGTGTGCTTGGAGCCTCCACTGGGCAGACCTGCATGTGGGACTGTAACCTTATTAATAGGATCTTAGGACAGTTTAGGTTGAAAGGGACATTAAAGATTTTGGCCTTCCAACTCTCCTATGGGCAATGACACCTTCCACTAGACCAGATTGTTAGAGCCCCATCCAGTGTGTCCTTGAACATTCCACTGACGGGGTATCCAAAACTTCTCTGGGCAACCTGTTCTGGTGCATCACCACCCTCACAGTAAAGAATTTCTTCCCATATATTAATTGCTCTTCCTAGTGTTCATTACTGTGTGCATATTGCATTAAAAGCAACAGAGGTACCCACATAACCTGTGGGGATAAAGTTTGGTAACACCAAAACCCTGAGGATAAATTGGGTCCTGTGGAAAAAAGGCTTTGCTATGTGCCTCCACAGGTACTGTCAGGGCTGAATTGCATCATTACCTTTGCTCTTCTTTCCCAACTTGTTTTTCCTTTTAGTGCCATTCTGCATTATTGCTAAAACTATTATTTCCGTTCAACTGCTACCTCAGTTCTCTGTCCTGGCCCAAAGATGGTGAAAGGCTTTTCTCTCCCCGGGAGGTATTTTCCCAGCAGTCCAAAAGCTGAGTCCTGTCAAGTGTTCAGCATTTTCGAGCACATTCCCATGGGATTTAGCACTTCAGAGGGCTGAGCCCATAAAACCAGACAAGCAAGGGCTGATGCCCATTTCCACATGTAATAGGATCATATTCTAACCTCAAGGTAGTGCAGATGTTTTTGTTTTTGCTTCTACTTCCTTTCCCCTCTTGTGTTCACATGGTGGATTGATGGGATGGGGCATTGCAAAAGAAATGGGTTTATGGCAGTGCAGGAATGCGAGCAATTAGCACACAAGGGAAAAATAAGAGTGCTGCCACAATGTGCACATTCAGAGCCTGATCCAAAGCTCCTTTTATGCAGTCATGGCAGATATCAGTGTCTAATTTTTCATGCTTTTTCAGAGGTTGTTAAATCTTTCATGGATTCAAATTTTTGGCAAAACTGTCCAGTAAGATTCTTGCCAAAAGGTTTATGGTAGAATGTAATGGAAAGTAAAATATATTTCTAAGCTGGGGTTATTCAAATCTGCTGTAATTTAGTATATCATACTTTTGTTATTTCTTGCCTGTTTTTATTAAAGATTTGTTCCTTTCCATGCATTTTGCCATGAAACATCCCATTGCTGATCACTGAGGGTTTGGTTCAGTCTGCACTGGACAAGTGGTGTGGGAGCCTGAGCAGCAGTCAGTCCAAACTAGAACCAGCAGCTTCCATGGTCTTACTATTTAGAGGAAACTTATTTATGGAAAGTGAAAATATGACCATCCTGTAGGTGAGAAGAATTAAGAGCCTGTGCCCTACGTAGGGCAAATGAGAAGTGTTTCTTTTTGTGTATTCAGCTGGGCTCAGCCTGTCCGCAGCAGAGCTGCAGATTTGCTCTGCTCTGCAAGTTCCCTCACCCTCTATTGCCCCGGGAGAGTTGGACCTGCTGGCCTCAGTAAGATAACACAGGAGTGAATTAAACCACACACTACAAGTGCTGTTATGAGGTCTGTTCGTCATGTTGTCCTTCATGCAACAAGCAACAGATCTCTGACCCAGCTCCCAGCAGTGGATGTGCTCTGTCCCATTTGCGGCACCGTTTCCTTTCAGGTCTCCCTGGCTTGCCTGTTGGTTTGTTGTGCTTTTTTCCCCCTCCTATGGCTTTAGCAATACATCTGCAAACAAGCAAGTACAGACTCAGCACAGGCGCAGGCGGAGAGTCGTGGCATCTGATTAACAAGGTCTCCCTGAGTAGGCAGAACTCACTAATGAAAATGACCTTAATGAAAGTTGTTTGTTTCTCTTGCCACTGCCACAGAGGCTTGAGACCCCAAGGAGACTGAGAGGCAGCTGCTGTTTATGCATTACAAGAATGTGATCTCGAGACTGAAGGGATTATGGCCTGATGGTGGCTTAGGCCAGTAAGGGAAGAGGTCTGAGTGCTCTGTACAGCTTCTGTTCCCATGTGGCATTGCTTCTGGTCTTTGGCAAAATTAAATATTTAGGATATTTCCATCTTGCTTATTTCCACCTGCTTTTAAATTCCTTTTTATCCATCTGGGTAAGCCACATCCAGCCACACCTTTTTTCTCCACTGTTACAAGAACACTAGATGTATAGGAGGAATAAAAGGGACTATTATCCCTCTCGTAACAAAACAAACATGAAGGAAAACCAGAGCTCTGACAAATCTGCAGTGAACTTTGGCACCGACTGCATAACTCCATTTATCTGGAGGTCCCTGGTAACACCCATAATCTGCAAATAACTGTTAAGAAAATCAGTGCAGCTGGCAGAAGACTTTGAGGAAACTGCTATTTGCTTCTTCTGCCCTGGAGAGCAGCAGAGAAGAGGATACCAGCTGGTTTTGGCAGGACTACACTCCAGTGAGCAGGATGACATTAAAGCACTTTGCTTTGCAAAGCTTCCTGGCATGTTCTGGGGCTGAGGCTTGCAGACTGCAGCCTTTGTATGCTTTAGTCCCAGGGATATAACTGGGCTTCCAGTAATCGCGGTATTAAGTTTTCTCCCTGCCTTTCTGAAGCTTTTGGTACTGTGACAGTGCTTTTGACTGGTCAAAGGTAAAATGAAGCCTGCATAAGTATGATGCAGCAGAAGGAATTTTATTCTTTAGCTGTGACACAGATGCACTAGCTTTGTGCTTAAAAACAGCTTTTGTTGACAAGGTCATCTAATGTGCCATTCTAACCCAAAGCTGGTTTGAGATCTTACAAGTAAAACTGCCAGTGGGTGAGGGTTTTTTTTCCCTAGCAAACATCCGTCTTTATAACTGCATAGGATTAGAAATGTCAGTAAATCAGATCTACCTCCTGCCAATTGTGAGCCCTCCTGCAATTTGTTTAACTACCCACCAGTAAGAGAATTGTGAAAGCTGGATTTCACGCCTGCTGACTGCTGAGTGTTTGCAGCATTTATCATTAAACTGTGCTTAAAGGAGCATGTAGCTAATTAAAAAACAAGATTCATGACACCTTTAAAGCTGCATTTTATTTCAAGAGACATCCTTCACTGCATCAATACTCTTTTCATTTTAAGGCTGAACACAGAAATTCTCACTAACTTGTTTTAAGGGATAACCTTGCTCATAGCTGCAGTAAGTCAGAAGAGCCAGTATGCACAGGGGCTGTTGGTGTGTCAGGTAGTCTGGTGACCTTGCTGCTGGCCATGTTGTTTTATTTCTGGGTTTTATGGGGTTTATTGTAGTGGCTTTGAATAGATCATATTCATGTGAGGGAACCATTCCATACCTCTGTGCTCTGTGGGATGTCTGGGCCAGGGTTCCCTCCTGCTCCTTAGGGCACTGTGTGGGATCCCACTGGGGAGCCTCTGAACCCGTGTGTGGGAGGCCAGGGACGAAACTGTGCAGATAGTTCCCCATCTGCTCTGCATCTGATTAAAGTATCGAGTCTCCGGAATCAGTATTTCCCCCTCCCATGTCTTTGCGAGTAGGAAACCCCTTGGGTTTCAGTTCCCAAAACCTTTGCCCAGCCATCGCCCCCGGCCTGAGCAGCAGTCCCCGTCCCGCTCTGCTCCCTCCTGTCTGGCTCATGAGAAAGGAAGCGGTGGCTGCTGTGCGGGGCCGTGCTCACCTCCGGGCTGGCCTCCTGCTTCCCTCCTCCTGCCGCTGCCCGACCACGGCGCCTGGGCAGGTGTGTGATATCTCCTTCCTGTGACCCCTCAGCAGAGTCCTTCGGGGCAATGAGTCGTCCAGGTCCCCTCTGAAGGCTTCAGTAGGCGTTTGTTCTGCCATGCTTTTGTAGGGATGCCCCCATTCCCGAGCCTGGGGACGCCAGCCGTGTCCCTTCGGCCCCAGGTGCGTCTCAGATGCAGGACCTCATCCTTATGTCTCTAGAGAGTGGAGTCCACCTGCCTGTGGGGCCTGCCCATCTCGGGGTGATGCTTCCTGAGGCACCAAAAGTCAACAAGTTTTCCAGTTTCTATTTAGCCTGCGAAAGCCTGGGGAAGAGAATGTGCAAAATGTCTCTGAAACTGTTTCATTGCTTAATTATCAAGCGATGATTTCAATACAGCTTTCCATATGAAAAAAGCAGAAATTTGTGAGGAATGCTCTCGTGAAGAATGAGCAATGTTGGCCGGGGGCTCAGCCCTGGCAGGGCTGTGCTCAGCTCTGCAATGCTCCCCTCTGGCTCCCGCTCGCTGCCTTCCCCCCAGAGCGAGGGAAATGGAAAGGCTTGGCTATAGAAAACACCACAAATGGCTTGTAATCAAAAGGAAAGGCTTATTTTGCTTAGAGCTTAGAAATAGCATGCAGTCCTAATGTTACAACGTACGTATTGAAAAAGCCGTGTTTGTAGGGAAAAGGGTTTTTAAAAAATAAACATGGCATCACTGTGTTTGTTGTAAAGCAGTGCCAGGAGCTTATGTAGACAACAATGTACTGTATAGGCCACAGTAAATAGGAATTATATTTGCCCTGCGCTGTTTAGTACGTGGAAGCATTATGAAAGCTTGATGTTGAGCTGTAATAATCTCATTTTAAATAGCATTTTGTTGTCCGTGTTTATATAACATGTTTTTAACAATGTTTCTTTCTTCTTCCTTCCTCTAGTTGTAATTTTTTCCGTAGTGGGTTGAGGGGAGAAAAAACGTTTTAAGGATTTTTTCATGTTTGTTTGTTTAAAAGGTTATTCATTTACAAGTGGAAATTTTTCATATATAGGCCAGCTACATTATCATTATATTTGCTTTATTTACATGAAAGATATAGGCACAGATAATGGATATTTTTGAAGCACCAAAAGCAGTGCTTGCTTCAGCACCCAGTTTTGGAAACATGACCTTGTGAGGTAAAGTTAGCTGAGTTCTTCTGGAACGTAAGTTCACGACTGCCAGCTAGCCTTAGACTCTAAAATAATGTCATTTATTTATTATTTGAGCCGTAATTTTTGTGGTGGAATTAAGTCACTAGCGTAGCATTTAGGGAACTGCTATTCCATTAACGTACACCGGTCCTGTAAATTGCTGGTACTACCCAACACGATGGCTGGAGTGCTGCTGATCTCAGTAAGTCATGACTGGGCTATAGGGCCAGGCAGAGCGTCACATAAGATACCTTTCTCCATTTTGTAAACGCTGAGAAGTCTTGTCCTCTGTGTGTGTGTTTCAGACCTCGTGTTTAGCAAGCTATAGGCAGAGCTGTCTTTTTAAATCCCAATTTTCCCCCCCATTAGACCATGTTTCTGTGTGTGCTGGGCACTGAGGCTGTGAAAAGTTAATGGATGTCTGATTAGAGATTATATCATCATGAATGCGTGCCTTCATCTCGCAGGACTCAGACTGATGGCATGATTTTGTTGCACAGAGAGCTCCATACCCTGAATTAGTTAATAAGGGCAATGTGCTGGAAGCTCACTGCAGGCTTTCAGGGCACACTCTGCAGAATAAACTCACAGGTAGCGGCATGCTAAATGAACGAGGCTTTCATACGATTTGTGTGGCATAAAGCAAACTGTTACATAAAATTGAAGCTAGCATGTGCTTGTTGCTTGGATTGGTGTGGAAACATGTGTGGGTTTGATAGAATATAGGCTCTATTGCTAATCTTATAACACGTTCTTTAGGGTGAGGAAGCAAAAAACATTCCTGGTGAATCTGTAACAGAGGAGCAGTTTACCGACGAAGAAGGAAACGTCATCACGAGAAAAGTAATCATGAATTACATCCTGCTCTGAGTCTTTGCATTCAAGTAAATTCTTTTTAACATACTTTCTCCCTTTAGAATCTTGGGGAAAAAAAAATCGATACTTTTCATGTATTGCTTCCCACAGATCACCCGGAAGGTAGTAAGACGCGTTGTTATCCCTCATGAGAGGAAAGTTGGTGAAATGGTAATGGAACGGGGACTACCAGGAAATAACAGTAGACGCAGAGGGTTGTGTTGACTGCTAGAAAGTGCTGCTAAAGGGCTGGAGGTTTGCATTTAACACGAAGCCTTGGCAAAGTGCGGTGCTTGCGGTTGTTGGCAAGTTGTGCGTTTGGGTAACGGGGCAGAGGTGTCTCTCTGTGCTGTGTGTGGGCAGAGGTGGCATCAGGGGGGCCCAGATAAATTCTGTTAGCACAGAGCATTAAGGTCTGTCTCGGTAAAGGAGGCAGCAGGCTTAAGCCATAGGTTTGGGGCCTGTTTTGTGCCATCAAGATGAGCCGTGTCTGTGCGTTTGGTTAAGCCCTTGCAGAATTTGTGCCTTACGCCTCTAGGTGTGCTTCCACCAGGCCAAAGGACCGAGCTGCACTCTGATCCCCACCAGCCTCTCGCTGCCCCTGTGCTAGGGACTGAAGGTTTGCAGGATTCAGGAGAACAAGAACACACTCAAGTAATGGTATCCTTTACAAGCAAGCGCCAAGACAGGATTTTGTCCCTGGTGGTTAACACTGGAAGCACTTCTGCGGGGCTGGGCTATGCCCAGCTTCATCACCCTGCAAAGAAAGGACAGCGGGAAGGACGGAGCTGTTGTGCACCAGCATGCCCCAGCCCTTCTTGCGGAGAGCTCCGGGGCTATGGGCAGGCTGTGCATCAGCTGTCCTCTGTCCCAGGGAGCCCTTGGGGGAATGGGCATCACCTCTGGAAACAAATGGCTTCACAGGAGCTCATGCCTTCTTCCCCAACACACAGCCCTGGGAGGTCTTTGTTTCAGAGAAACTGTCATTGGGGTTAATGAAATTCTTGTCTGAGTGAAAACAGATTCAGAAAGGAAGAAAAAAAATACTCTTTATCTACTGGTAATTAAAAAAAAAAATGGCAGGGTACATGTCATAGAAGTAAGAGAATTGAAACAAACATATTTCCATTCCCTTTTCCATAGTCATTTATCAGGGAAAAAAAATTCCTGCCCAGCAAGGGGGAAACATTTTCAATTTACTGCACCAGATTAGATTAGTTGGAAACTACAAATAGTTACAAATACATCAATGCAGATCACCTGAGGGGTAGATTCTGCCAATAGTCACATATACGCAGATGCCTTTCTCTGATGTGAGTGAGGCTTGTGATTACTGGAGTATTTATTTTTAGATGATTATTGAGCTACTTTTAATGAGCAAAGATGAACTTTATTTTAGGGTTTGCTGTTTTAAAGACACTGAAACCTGCACTGCTTGTAACTGTCATTGGTTTTACTTTTTTGCTGCTTCAGTGGTGGTTTTTGCTGGCTTTCCTCCTCCTCCCTTTACTCCATTACTAACCTGCTCACTTTAAAGCACAGACGTTGTGAAACATCATTGGAGCAGCCACAGCCTATGCTGTTGGGAAAGGAGATTTTTCCTTGGCAGTGGCCCTGGATCCCACTGCAGTTGTCGGCAGGGGCTCTGCCGAGAACTGCCAGCCGGGCGCTCCAGCCCAGGGGTCATGCTGAAATTGTAGACCTGTGTTTCCTACTTGAAGATGATATTTCAGACCTGTGCTTTTGCGGATCAGCAGAGTGGATAAATAGATTGTGTGTATCTTTGAAATGAAGTGTTAATGTGATTTAACTGCTTTTTACTTACCCTGTTACAGCAAAATGTGGAGCCTGTTTTGGAAGCAGGTTTATAATTACGAGTGCTCTTGTCAGACTATGCTAACTTTGATACTTTTCCTTTGAAGCAGGGAGAAGCTTACAAGGTTAAGACAAAGAAAGAAGTCAGACACGTGGAAAAGAAAAGTTACTCATGAAAGCTGAAAGCCAACCACTGAACGGTCAGTGTGATCCATTTTCTTCCATTGCTGAAGGCTTTTGCCAGCACAGCGCTGTACAGCACAGGGAATAATAGCACCTGGGCTGCACAATGGCTTGGCTCTGCTACTCTGACATTGCTTTCCAGCTGCAAAGCTCAATAGCTTGTCCTTGATCTTGTAAGCAGAAAATGACCTTGTGTTCTTGTTTAGAAACTGAGCTTTACTTCTTGGAACATAAAGCGAAGCAATACTGAGGCGCGTGGAAGATTTCTGGGAGTTTTACGATGTCTATTGTTTGTAATCCTTTCTACACCATTTTCTACCCCTAAAAATTAACTTGAACACAAATAATAAAGGAGCTGCACACAAGTAAATCTACTAGGAGTGAAAGGCTTCTTCCACTGTCAGGTGTGGGATCTGAGGGCAGTTATTCAAGTCGAAGTCCTTGTATGTGAAGTGTCTCAATATTTGCCAACAAATAATCCCTACCAACTGTTTCTTGTGAATTTTATTGATCCAGCCTTAATGATTGTAGCAAACCAGCAGCTGGTGGTATAAGGGCTTCCCAAGCTAAAACCAAATGCACAGGCTAAGGCACCACGTTCAGGTCTTTTTTCTACTCAGAACTTCTCTTAGTTTTGTCTGGTTTCAGAAACTGGGCAGAGGAAGAGTTTATGAGGTGCAAGTCTATGTATTATTCTTCTCTTGTATATCTGGTGTGGGATTGACTGTAGGATTTAAGAGCAGGATAAACAGGACCTGGAAAACATACCAGAGAGTGATGTGGAAGAAAAGGACAGAAACAGAATCTCTCCTGAGTCACTAGTCCCTTCTGACTGCTGCAGTAGGGTAGCCCGTAAAGCCACCTGTGTGTGAATAGTGCCATTTGAGATGACCAGCACTCGGTGTGTGGGATCTAGCTGAGGGATTTATGGGATCAAGCCCCAAGGAGCAAGCTCTGTGAGGCAACTGGCATGCTTTCAGCATATTGTAAGCACTTGCTGCGTCCATTTAGCACAACTGCTGAATTCCTGCTTTTATTGAGAGCCCTCCTTTGCGTGCTAATAGAGTAATACAGCTTCACCTGGCTTGCTGCTCAATGTGCTCATGAAATATTTAATGTTTTGAAAAGGGAGGTGGCTCCTTTGAAACACCTTTCTCATTCGTGGAGTTCAAGGATACAGGAGGAAAGCAAGACAAAGGGGTGGCACTGCTTGTATGAAATTGTGTCCCGTATTGGCTCCCATGCTGTTCCACTGTCAATCTGCAGGGGCAAACCAGCGGAAACATGTAAATTCAAAGGCACTGAAGGCAAGGTGGGGCATTGAACCCCATAAGCAGTGCAGCTAAAGAGCCTGCCAGCATACAAGCTTGGTGCAACACACCTTGGGGATATGGGAGAATCTTTTAATTTAAAATAAAAATTACATACATAAAGCAGTCCTTTCCCAGTGTATGAAACAGAGTCTGACCTTCAGGAAGCCAGAGACTGAGTTCCTCAAAACCAGATTTGCTCCCATGACTGCTGATGATGCTTTTCTCCTGTGATTTCCAGTAGGCAACTCTTTTGTGCCAGAGCCCCCGAGGAACTCCAGGTGTCTGCCTTAGATAATGAACCTTTGCTCAGGGGGAACTTTGTCCTGTAAGATGAATCTCTGTACTCCAAACTTTGATACGAGAAGCAGGACCAAATATACATTAAGTAATTGTGAGCCAAACCAAGAGTCAATTGAAAACATTTTATTTGGATGCAGAAGTGGAAGTATTTGCACAGGCAGGAGATTCTAGTAGAAAAAGAGTTTGTTTTGTAATCACAAAAGACAAAAAAAATCCTGTTGAGGAGGCAGAGGTGGTTCTTTTCCTTTGAGTGTTTGAAAAAAATGACAGTGTTAGATAGATTTTGCTGTGAAAATGTCTTTGTCACCATTGCAAATAAACCCATTTTGAAACATAGGTTGAAAGGAAAGGCCAAGAACTATAGCGTGCAGTTCCTCTGGACAGCAGTGTGTGAGCTGGCGTGACTGCTGCAATGGGAACAGGCGGCTTTTAGCAGCAGGATGGATTTACGACAACTGTAGATGTGGGCAAGGACAGATTGCTTTAGCATAGAAGGCGAGTGTGGACCCGTGACCTGATTAGTAAACAGGCATGTCCATGCCAGCTTGAATCCCACAGGCGCTGTGCCAGCCCCGCTCCCGAGCAGGCTGTCCTGTACCCAGGTGCTGGGGAGCCACAGGTCCTCCATCTCCTGCTCCTGCTGTGGTTGTATTTCTGCTTCCTGCCCTCTTTGCTGCAAGACATCGCTGTTGGACAGCAACAGGCTCATTGTGCTCACGTGCATGGCTCTGTTGGGGAGGGCAAGAGCAGGAGCTGGGCCTCATCTCCTTCGGGCCGGGTGGAAGGTGGATGGGGCGGCTCCTCTTCCTCACTCTTTCCTTCACCAAGCCTCCTAAAGGCTGGACTCTGCATTCCTGGCTCTGCCAGTCACGTTCCCTGAGCAACTGGCAGAGGTGGATGTGCAAGGAGAGCAGGTTTTTCGTCACTCTTGGGGGTGCTTGTACACAATGAAGAAAAACGTGCTGTGGAAGCAGCAGCTCTCTCGTTCTAGACATGGTGCCACTTCTTCCACAATACCTAATCCTTGTCATCATTGGATCTGAGGAGCTGGTGCTGCGTCTGGGGTGATGAAATGCATCATGTTACAGACATATTTGTAAATCAGTTCATGAGCAGCGTGGACATTGGCAGCTGCATTTTCCCCTCATACTGGGAACTCAGCTAATGTTATTACCTACCTAGAAAGTGTGTGATTTATCCATTGCAGAATTCCATCATGCCAATTACAACTTTTCTTTTAGTCAGGAAAAGGCACGAAATTGATTCTAACGAGATACTCTGATATGATTTGTGCTCTCTCTTCTTTCCACAGAACTGTGTGCTTTTACTGCCAGTATTCTGGAGGGACACTCACGGAAGAAAAATCAACAGGAATTAAACATTCACCTATAAAAGTGTGCGTGTGTTTGCTGCTTCCCCACATTAACCGCATGGTTTTTATGCAAAAAGAAAAAAGAAAAAAAACCCAAACAAAAAAAAATAATTTAGCATGAGCCAATTTACAGAGCATGGAAATTCACGTTCATTCACAGGATTGGAGGGTGCGCAGTTACCAATGCAGTGTATATACAAGATGCCATGCTGTTAACAGCTTCTTTCAAGCAGTTTGATGTCATCTCAAAAGAAATAAATTCCTGTGGCCAGAGAGGATGTGCAAAGACGAAATTGTTAAACCATGGAAAGACACTAAAATTACTAAAATCCACAACAGCTCGCCTTATTTTTCTTGGACCCAAACTGTCAGGGTATAAAACACTATTTGTTTCTTTTTTTAAACATCAATAGTTTTGCTGTAAATAAATAACACTGTATAAATTCTAATGAAATAGAATAAATGTTGATAAGGCACTGCCTTTTCGATCACAAACAGAATATTGCAAATGCATTGAGCAGGCTAGGTGTCTCAAATGGCTGCACCTACAGGGATATTCTGGGTGTATCTTCACAGATTCTTGTATATTAGCAATTATAATGTTTGTATATGCAAAAACGCTAGCTTGATTTTAAAAAAATCTTTAAAATCTGCTGCAAATTTAAATGATTCCCAAAATGAGGAATTCTGTAGTTCTGTGAAAATTTTTCTTCAGAGTACTAATATTTTGATGCATGTGTTTCACCTTATTTTGATTAAATCTTTTCCAGTTTTGCAAACACTATACCGCAACATGAAAAATAAGATTTTATCTGTAAACACAAAGCCCTTCATCTAATATTTGTTGCTGTTGCCAATTTTTCAATGAAATGACCTAAGACCCATAACATATACAGTAGTTGCATTATGGGGAGGGGGGTGCTATCTGTTCTCGCTTTATAACGGGGGTAATGCTTGCAGCTTTAGAAGTGGGTTGGTGCTCCAAGGAGCACAAGTTTGGGATATTTTTAAATGAACTGAAGAGAAATTATTAGCTAATAGACTGGCAGCACGCTGTAAAATTATTACTGTATTGTGTACTGGCTATAAGATGTAGAATCTTTCAGTAAGCCAATCATCTGTAATCATCCTAGCAGTGTAATATTAGGTTGTTAAGGCTGCTGTGTTTTAAAGGGCATTTTTATTTGGGTTTTGGTGAAATACTTTAATTTGTTGATTATATTCATATGGAAACAGCATTCATTGATAATAGCTCTAATTACATATGTATGAAAACAACAAACACTGGATGATCTAGTTGATTATTTAAGCATAAAATAAATTGTGTTAAAACTCTTGGATAACGTGTATTCGGCAGTGTTCTTATGTCCTACAGACATGAGGCCTCACAAGGCCAGCTGTGAATGACCCCTGGCTCTCGGCTTCTTTTTCCTCTTTGCTCCTTTTGTCTGTTCCACCTCCTCATCTTCCAAGAGTGACAGGCCATCGCTTGGCAGGCTGTGCCCAGGTCGGGGGAACAGGAGGAAAGCACAGCAGCCGGCAGCACGTGGCCAGCAAAGCTAAGGAGAACCCACCTCCCTGGGATGGAAGAGTTGTGGGGAAAGGGCCTGTGCAACAGGGCCATGCATGGCCTCTTCTCCAACACGTGTGAGCTCTGGACCTCCTGTAATTTCTTTTGCCCCACTGAGAATCACTACCAAAAGCACTTTTCTCCCCAGAGCATATCAGTCAGACCAATAACCAACGCACTGCCCATGATGGCATTCAAGTGTATGTCCCCTGTACGTTGCATGCACTTCCTGTGCATTATAGGTGATGGGCCACTACATAAAAAATGTGGCCCTAACAAAGGTTTGTAGGAAGCATCATTGCACTCACTGCTCTGAACTGCAGGCTTCTGCGTGGGTGCAATAAATATAGTTTATTACTCGGGGATCAGTTTTACCTGGCTTTTTAGGCAGCATGAAGATGAGGTATTTCACCCCAGCCTGGCACCTGAGGAAGCACCACTCCTACAGATCCACCTCAGTCTGCTTGTTATCTTCTGATCCCGCAGGAACCGGTCCTCGCCTGAGGTCAGTCAGCAAAGCTCTCCTGACTGCGATGAGGAGAACTTGACTTCAGGAGAACGTAACAGGTTGGTTTGTCAGTGTTTCTGAGTTATTAGGGCCACCAGCTTTTGAAGCAGTGGCAGTAAATGAAGTGCTTTTGACAGTGAATGATGATTTGAGCAGCCAGTCTGTGTTGCAGTGCGTGTTTTACCCAGGTCAGGATACTGCTGGTTAGTGCTGATGGTTCAGGTCCTTACTCCGCACTTTGGAGGACAAATGCCACTTTACACCATTGGAGAGCAAAGCCATCTTACTGCAGTTCACAGTCCAACAGCAGTGACCATCCTCCTGGAGAGCTCACCATCCAGATGCCTCCCTCCCTCTCACGAGTATCCAGATGAGCTGAATGCAAGAGAATGTTTTCAGTAACTGGTGTGCAGATGTATATATTTAATATTATATCATGATTGTACAGTTGGAAGCAAAGGCTGTGGTGACAATCAGCAGGAAGGCAGGAGCTGCACTGTATAAGAGCCTCACTTCATCTCCAGCAGCATCCAAAAGATAGCGTTTCATTTGACTCATCGCTCTCCTCTGCCTGGTCCCCTGTTAGTGCCTGATGCTGATGCAGAAAAAAGCTGTGGTTGTACCTGGAATGGCAGCTCTGGGAGGCAGAACCGCTCTTCGTGCAGACAGCAAAGTGGGGCTGCCTGTGCAGGTAGCAGAGGTGTGTAGGTGAGTCTCGACAGGTCTCCTGCCACTGGCAGTGATTTATGTGGCAGCTTCAAGCTCGGGGAGTTGGTCTTGACTGTGACAGCGCACGTGAGGAGCTGCCGGCTCACCCTGCGGCTCCCGAGGATGTTCTTGCAGCAGCCTAGTCACTGGGGCACTTGGTGCCTGAGCGGGCTGTGACCATGGCAGGTGCCTCTTGGGCCACCTGGACTGGCTCTGTATGTGCCCAGCAGGGCAGCTCCTGCTGCTGGCATGTCCCAGTCACCAGCTCCTCCTGCACTGGCTGGCAATGTCACAGCTTGCTTCCCCTGAAGCTTTGATACGAAGGGACAACAAAGAATGGGAACTCTCTAGCTAAATTTGCAGAGTTTAAAATTTCATCTTAAATGCTGCACAAACAGGATTTTCTGGGTGTTGGTTTGTTTTGCACCGAGTGTATTGATTCCAACAGTAGCTTGGGACATTTGGGAAAAACAAGGTTGAAGCGTAAATGGTCATTTGAGGAGGAAAACAGAAATCTTGCCAGAACTAGCAAACAGCAGAGACATCCCTGGAGTGAGAGAGGGCCCTACCTAAATGTGCTCTTTTTTCTTTCTTTTTTTTTTTTTTTTTTTTTAATGTTTTCTCCAGTGAGAACATTCCTCTTAGAGGCAAAATTGTAAGTCATGGGACTCTGATTGTGTCTATTAAAATAAACTCAGTTGCTAAATGCAGTGTTCTTTTCATCCTTTGATATTTGATTTAGTGCTGCCTAATAATGCTGCAGAGTATCCTACTGTATTTTCCCCATTTCTGAAAGAATATCAATTACGTTTTATTTGTGGCCAGTAATAGTTTTAATGTCAGAAATTCTAAGAGCTCCCGTAGTGCAGAGCTGACATTAGTGGAATAAATGGCAGACGCTTGCAGGATTGCAGCACTCTGCTAATTAACACTAATTTCCTGGGGTGTTGTTTAACACAGGCTTTGTCTGTACCATGCACTGTGCAGGAAATTAAGAAGTGCTCTACCAGGGGCTGCTGCAGCCTGGCATGCCACCCTCCCAAAATCCTCTCCATGCCCTCTAGGGTAGGAATTTATAGCTTCTTTGGGCAGGATCAAGTCAGTAACATTCGATGGAACTCACCAAAGTCCATCAGCGGCAATTTTTACCAAATTTTTATGCAAACTCACCATGAGCAGCTTGGCCTGGAAGACAGCACGTGTGGCTGCCCTGGTTGCAAGCTGTGAAGCTGTGCCAGCCCTCCTGTCCCTGCCAGCCCTCTCCCGGGCATGGGGAACAGGCTGGAGGGCTGGGAGTTGCCCTGGTTGATGCTGGGCAGGGTATTGGCAAGGGGCTTGGGCTTTGTCCTAGCCACTGCATGATGTATGAAAAAGCTACATTGCTGATCCAATGCCTCCTTGGCTTTGAGGTCATGTGTGGGGGTTGCCGAGGGACAGGAGGAAGGGGTGAAGGCAAACAGGACCTCTGTTTTCAGGGCAGGTCCTACTGAACTGGGGCTGGAGGAGGAGCTGCTCCTGGCTCAGCTCCCCTCTAGCCCCTGAGTGAGACAGGGAGGGAAAATGTGGTCATAGTGTGGAAGAAAACATTCTTGCTTGGTTGAAAGCACAGCAGTTTTCCGATGGAGACATGGACCCTTTAGACCCAGCCTGCCACAAATGCTTGACATAAAAAATTGTCCATTACTGAGAGAGGAAAAGGTTAGTGAAGGACAGAAAAATGAACTGCTCAAGAATGATCTATATACATGCCACATTTTTCATAACTGCTGATGCTAAAAACAGTATGCAAATTGTGAATGGCTTTGTTTATTTGACCCTAAGTCCTGGAGAAAGGCAAAGATTTATTATAAAAGTTTTGTTGGTACTTTTCCCATCACGCTAATGTTCAATTATTGAGAGCTATTTGGGCTATAAAACAGCAAAGTGCAGCAATCCTCTGTTCACCAACTTCCTTGGAAGGTTTCCAGAGGCTGGATATCATTATGGCATGGGAGGACCAGCAGAACCAGCCTAGTATGAACTCTGAAAAAAATTCCCTGGGAGAACAAGCAAAAAAAAAGAACAAGCAAAGCCCCAGAGCTGAAGATGTATTAGCTACTAGTTGGCTGCTGCACGGTGCATTTTCATAGTCAGATACTCTATTCTACGAAGAGACTTCTTTTCTAGTACAGGTTTCTGATTAAATAATTGTTGGTCATAAAAAGAAAGCAGCATTACATTATTTTCCTCTGGATTGCTTGTTGGAAAACATGTTTTAATTTGCATCAATAGGCACCTCAATCCACAATGTTAATGATATGTGGTTTTTTCTGCTCGTACAAATATCTTTCAAGTGGAGGTTTCTCCCCTTCAGTAACCCTCCCACAATCTCCACATATGCACTCCATTTTAGTTAATATTCCCTTGTATACAGGTCACATTGTCACATTCTTTTTAATGCTGCTTCAGTTTATTTTCCTAGCAGTATTTGTCATTAATTGCATTTTAATGCGACTTTGTCTTTCCCTCCTCCTACTCCCCCTACTCCCCATTTCAGTCAGGTACTGTGCAGACTTTTTTTCCCTGGGGTTAATTAGCAACAGTTGGCCTTTTCCTCTTCTGTCTGTAACTACTGAATATTTTAATAAAATTGTATTCTTACAGAAGATCATCCAGCTGATTAATGGACCTCTGGAATGATATTAAAAATTACATTAAATCTCTGAACACACCTCTTCTAACCCCTCACATCTAGAAATGTCACTTATACAATATTCTGACTATTGATATCAGTTTATGAAACACTGTTTCTAGTTGCCCATTACCTCCTATAATGATAGTTTGTATGAATAAATCCTTGCCTTTTCATTTCTTCTCCTTGACATGATTGTCTGCTTTGCTCCTGTAACAGTGCTGGTGACATTTTCAGATTTTCTATTTCAACCAACACCTTCCCCTACCCCCCTGTAGTTGTGCATTTATTTTTTTGTCCTATAAAAAGATATTGAGGCTAAAAGGGCGGGGACCTCGTCCTGCAGGTGGTATGGTGGTGGCAGGTTAGTTGTTGTGGCTTTTACAGAATCACAGAATAGTTTGGGTTGGAAGGGACCTTTAAAGGTCATCTATTCCAACCCCTCACCGCCTGCAGTGGGGACCAGGATCCCCCAGCAGTGCCTGAGCAGCTGTGTCAGTGGGGCAGCCTCTGCTGTGCACCCTGTCTTCAAAAGGGGATTTTCCTAATTGTGCTTGTACCACATAGTTATGCTTCTTAATTGCTTTGGCTAACATCTTACAGATGTGAAAAGCTTGTGAATTTTTTTGGGGGGGCAGGGTGGGATGTGTTAATTAGGATAAAATTTTCTCTCCCTATTTAATCTATTAATTTGGAGTAGTTGGCTCCAACTGTAATTAAATATACAGGTGCTATTTTTTAAAAGACTGAAATGCTGTTAAGACAAGAAGGATTCCAGCTCAGATCTGAACATCCAAAACCCTTGAGTTTTCCTCCCACTCCTCCACTGACTCAGTGTTTGTCACTGGGCAAGTACCTCAGCTTGCTGCCTCCCCTTCTTGCCTTCCAGGGCTATTGTGCGAATTAATTAGATAATGTTCCAGCGTGGCTTTGAACTGGAGAGAGCTACAGGAGTGCCAAGTTATAATTTACTGTTATGAAAGTCAGTGTGCTGGCTGGGAGCAGGACCTCTGATGCCAGCCCAGCAGAAGGGACAGCGAGGGGAAAGCTCCCTTCTGGCCACAAGATGCCTTGTGTCTGCATCCCCTCTGGAGATGCCCTGCCATGGGCAGTACCAGCAGCTGCCTGCTGTGACCCCAGGGATGTAGCCCTTAGCTGAGCCACCCCGGCCCCGTTGGATGGAGGATGTTGCCTGCACCTCCCCGCCTGTTTTCAGGCTAATTTTGGTGTCTGAAGGAGCGGCGGACACGTCCCCTGGAAAATTATAGCGCTCCAAATCAGCAAAGCACTTAAGATTAGCATTGATAGGTCTGAAGAGTGGCTTAAGGTTAAGCACGCCGTGGGGCTTGCTGGGTAAGATTAGCCTGGAGCAGATGCGTGTTTTGCTGATGCAGGTTTTCAAAATATTTAGGCCTTGATTCAGCAAGACACTCAAACACGAGCAGTCCTGCTAAAAGCAATCGAAATAACTGGCTGATCAAAGCTGGACAGATGGATGGAGAAAGAACATTAAGTTACCAACCTGCTTGTTTTCAGTTTGCCTGGAGCAGCACGTGTGGGTGCGGACAGAGACAACAGAGCAAACTGGCTTTCCTGCTGTGGCCCGTGCTGTGGAAATAACCCTTCCTCCCACCCCAGCAGCACTCAGCCAGCTTCCCAGGCACCAGCAGATCTACTGAAAACCCATTCTGTTGAATTGTAATGACCTGTCCAAAACAGTGCTCACTATGAGTTGAATCCTATTTTATTCCCTCGGGCTTTTTATCCCACGGCCCATGCTGGTGGAGAGGTTCAGCTCGGGCACTGCTGCAGGGCAGAGGAGCTGGCAGCCACTGCAGGCCCAGGGCTCACCAGGGCTTGCTGCAGGGACACTTTAGGACAGCACCCGAAAGATCTCCTGAGGCCCCATGGGCATCATTAGGCTGATCTGTGAAGACCCGTGCATCGATAGCAGCATCTCTTCATGTTGGCAAGTGCCCTTCTGTTTCAGGAGAAATCCCACCTGAACGAAGCCCAGAGATGGGAAATCCTGCTGGATGGGACAGCAGCTGCCAGGGTGGTGCCAAGGTTTGCTTGTGCTCATGGCTTTATTCCATCTTACTGGTGTCACCAGGCTCACTATTGAGGCAGTGGGATGCAGGAACGCAGCTCCGTTCCCACAGGGCCGGGTAGGTGTTGCAGGACCTTTTCTAGCCTGACAAGCCCTGGGCTGGTTCCTCCTGATGGGGCTGAGGCAGGGCTGTGGGGCCCTGCTGGTGCTGCCTGGGCACCCCCCCTTTCTGCCCCTCCATTCCGAGCTCTCTTTGCACAGCAGCATCACATGAGGAGACACCACAACCAACAGTTCCCACTGCTGCGAACTAGCAACAGCCCTTCTACTGCTTTTCTTGTGATTAAGAGACCAAAAATAAAATGACCTGCACTCATATTCCCAGGCAGGCGGAAAGAATAATTACTTTACAGGGATGGAATTCCTTCATATATTGCAGCCATTAAAAAGAGTAAAATTTGAAATTTACTGTGGCACGGAACAAAAAGGTAGTACAGTTAAGAGATAATGAAATCCTTACTTGCCATTAACAGAAAAACTACTGTTGTTAAAAGACCCCTTCATAAATAATTGAGAAACCAATTTTACAGCCTTGGTGCCTAATTTATCCAGGAGCAATATGGACCATGTTGTGCCATAGAATGGCATGTGCCCTCTGCTATAGATCTCTGCAAAGGAATAGTAAGGGAAAAAGAAAAGAAATTCAAGCACATACTTATCAGGAAATACATTATCAGTAATGAGAGACGGGCGCCGATATATCTTAATTTTCAGTGGGTTTGCTGGTGTACGGAGGCCCGAATGAACGTGCCGGCGTGAAACACACGGGGGTGGGACGGAGCCCCCCGGGCACATCCCGGGGCACGGGGGCGGCGCGTACAGAGCCCCCCAGACATACCCTGGCACACGGGGGCGGTGTGCGACAGAGACCCCCGGGTCCCGTGTGTACAGCCCGCCGGTGTCAGTGCACAGCCCCCCGTGTCCGGTGTGTACAGTTCCCCAGTATCAGTGTGCAGCCCCCCGGTATCAGCGCACAGCCCCCCCGTCCCAGTGTGTGCAGCCCCCCAGTATCGGTGCAGAGCCCCCGTCCTGGTGTGTGCAGCCCTCGGTACCGGTGCACAGCCCTCCCGTCCCAGTGTGTGCAGCCCCCCGGTATCAGCGCACAGCCCCCCGGTGTCAGTGCACAGCCCCCTGTGTCCGGTGTGTGCAGCC
>VWZG01006431.1:122709-188411 GCA_013396735.1 Grallaria varia
GACCCCTGAGGCGCTGCCCCCGGGCCGGACCCCCCCGCCGGACCCCTGAGGCGCTGCCCCCGGGCCTCCCCCGAGGTTTTGCCCCCCGGCCGGACCCCCGTGGCCACCCCGCTCCCCGAGCGGCCGCGGCTCATGGCGGGGCCGGGCAGGAGGGAGGTCGATGCTCTGTGTTTCCCCCGAAGTTGCTCAAAGTAGAGATTTTCTCGGGAGTTTTAAGTGATCTGCGAAGATTACGGATTATCTCTCAAGCCGTCACCTCTTCGGCCGCCGTGCAGAAGCGGCGAGCCCGCGTCTTGGTCGCGAGGAAGTGTTCGATTTGTTTGTAGTGTCTTGTTGGCTGTGGGATTGCAAGAGGTTATTTGAAAACTCGTTTAAAACAAGCCCCTTCAAAATTGTGCCAGTAGCACGCACAGCACTCTGTCCCGGCAAGAGCTCAGCTCCTGGTTTGTGAGCACTGCCAGGATAACTTGGAGTTCAACACCATTTTATGTGGTGCTGTTAGGCATCAATCCTCAGTGCAGTGCGCATGAAAACGCTGCGAAAATGATGTTGTTTCCTTGTCTATGAGTTGGGAATTAGGAGTTTAAATCAGGGGCATTTTTGCTAATTCAGTGGTTAGTGGTTGTTCAGGTGTTGTAAGGGTTATGGCCTGCATGCAAGGTAGGTAATTTGCTAAAGACCAAATGAAGGTAACCTTTATACTCATATACATTGTCCTGTACATCCTCATCAGTGCAGGTGGAGACGCCTTGAGAGACAGCGATCCCACTTGTGTGTGCTCACTCTTGTCTCATTTGATTTTTCGCAGTGGGTACTTTGTTATGGGCGCAGTGTCTGTTTTATTGATAATCAGTTTTTCCATTGTCGATATATCCCGCAAAGAAATGGAGCTTGCCTAGGCAAGCATCTCATCTGCTCCCAGTAGTAAGCATTCAGTGTGTAGCAGGATGTGGGCCGGAAGAGTGCCTGAAATACAATACAGAAGTAATTTATTCAAGGATGACAAATATAGTGGTAGTCGGGGAAATGTGTGCTTTGTTAATACTTTACGAGAAGAGAATGTGTCTTAATTAGGTAGCAGCGGAATGCCTTCTAATGTTGGAAGGGGCTAAGGCATCTTGTCAGTCAGACATTTTCTCTCTGCCTGCTAGAAAGGCACAGCGTCTTTCTGAACCCCTGGTAGGTGTATTGTTTGTAAACAACCTGGAAAAAAAACCGTTTGTGTGCATTCAAGTTCTTTAGGCACTGTCTCTAGGGATTTACCATCTCGCATTTTCATCAGAATTTAATTTACTAAAAGGAAGCATTTTTCTTAAATCCGAAACTCAGTCTGTGTGTTTTTGACGTCTTGGATAAAGAGAGGAAGGGTGTTAGAGTTTTATAGCAACCTGTAGGCTGTCTGGAAAACCGACATCTTTAGCTGATGCTCTGGCTTTGGTATGCTAAACTGTGTGCACAACTGAGTAAACCACTTCTAATTCAGCAAGCGGTGAAGTAATGAATGCAAAACGTAACTTTTTTTCAGGCCACTGAGACCTTGTGCTGTAGTTTACACAGTCCATAATGTAAACACATTTGCAGTCAGAATACTTTGTTGTGTGGCTCTAGTGTGTAAGTGACTGGAGGTGAACTTTACTGGAATGTTTAAATGTGTGCCACTTGCATGTAAATGAATGGAAAATTTTCTGATTTTCTCCACTGTGATTCTAAACCTTCATCAATTTGCTCCTCTACCCACCAGCTCCTCACAGTGTTGCTGTGCTGACAGACGGGCACTGTGTACGTTTCCTGTTTTGGGCACTGTAATGACACGAATCAACTTTGATTTTTATCAAGTGTTGAGGATGAGCTGCGAGGTGCAAACAAAACTGACAGGTAGCCAAAATAGCAGGTGGATGACTAAACCTGTGTGCTGTAGGTGAAGGTGACTCCTGGAGCCACACGGCTCTTCATCTGCAAGCCTTTCACTGATCCTGCTGTTTGAGCTTCGTTGTGCAAAAGCCACAGAAACTATTCCCTTTGTCTGTAATGATTTTGAATATTTTCCCATTAAGGTTTGCCAGTTAGAAGGCGGTGGTCTTCCTCCTTCCTCTTGTGTGCGTGCTGGTGTGTTATTATGACATCTCTTTGTGTTTGCAGTATTGTTGGTGTCAGCATGGATGCATACAGTTTAGGAGTTATGTAAATTGCTTACCACTATTAGTTCTATTTTATAGTTAACCCCTGTGTCATAGGGTTGAAAATAATTAAGAGGAGACCTATGTTCAGTAGTTGCACTTGGAAAACTGGCTGAGAAAACGTGTTGGCTTGGCAGGCTTGTATGCTCACTAACTTTGTATGAACTTTCATCTAGAACACGTAAGAGCAGGTGCTGCTTTCATGCTGAATTTGGTAAAACCAGCTTGGACTAAGCATATGTCCAAAAAGACATGCAAACTCTTATCTTTCCATTAGCTTAAAATGCAAAGGAAATTATGCTGCTGTTCGTGTGCAAGACTGTGAAATCAAGTAAATATGTGTGATAACTTTATCTCCCCTGCTGTTATTGGTGATGAACTGTGAGGGAGGGAGCAAAGCAAGAAGAAAGCTGGGGATATTTGGAGTGTTCTCTGGCAGTGCAAGAGCATTACATCAGAAGATGCAAAGTTTCAGGTCAGATACTGAGAAGAAATGACTAAGATCCCTAGAACCATTCACAGAGAGTTCATATATATGTATTTAGCCGTCTTTATGATCTCATGGTGTATTTCAGCCAGGTCTTTTTTTAGGAAATGGAACGGATGGTGCCTAGGTTGGAGAAGAAACAGATGCCTGAAGATCTGAGATGCTGTGTATTTCAGATGTGAAACAGTGAGTTTTGGTTATAGCTGCACTGCCAGAAGTGGATTTCCTGTGTGAACTTTCTTAATTTTTTTAATGAGAAAGGTCTACCAAGGAGATGTGATATTTAATGTGCCTGGGACAGCACAACTTCTTTACTTAAATAAATACCTTCAAAAGTGAGTGGTGAGGTGAGTGCTTTTCAAAAGATCGAGTTGTGGCACGTGACAAAAGCTGACATGCTTCAGTTGGGTGTAGGTATGTCTTGGTCAGGAAGTTTCTTTTGAAGTTGTTAGAACTTGGAATTGTAACCTCTGTTTTTCTTCTCTTCAATATGTAAGGTAACCGAGTTGTCCTATTTCATTGAAAGCCATGTAACCTTTAGCTGATACTGAAAGAGTTTTGGTTTTATTGTTATTGTTTTGAACTGACAGGGCTCATGCAAACAGAGTGCTTTTAATAACAAAAAGAGTTTTAGTTCCTGGTTGCTACACGCTTACTCTAGGATGTTAAATTCAGTAATTTAACTTGTGTAAATTTACCTACTATAGTCAGACATCTGTGGAATTAGAAAATTAAAATATAGTAAGTCTTATTGTGTGACTTAGGTTTTTAACAGAGATTAAGATAGTGTATTTCAGATGTGTTAATTTAAAAACGTTCCTACTCCAAAATACTTGATATGGCAGTTCTAATGCATTGTAACATTTTATGTTAACATCTTCTATATTTAATTTTCCTCCGTTTTGCTTTGTAGGGAAGCGAATTATCCTAGAAATCCCAGTTTGTGGTGCTATGTGAATCCCTACCAGGATCATCAATGCAGATGAGACAGTCTGATCTGAAACACTAATGGGTGTATGTTGGCTTTTGTGAGCCTGCCATGAGTTATCACTGTCTGGTAGCGACTGCTGCAGCACTTGCTGGCAAGGAGCACTGGGACGAGGGACTGCTGGGGGTTGTGAGTGGCAGTATTTTACTGTGAGCCCTCTGCTACCCTTGTTTCTGTAGCTAAACCTGCACCTCTGCGCCTTGGCTCTCAGCTTAACTTTTCTTATTCCCCAAGCTCTAGCAGAGGGCAGTTGCATTTCTTGGCTTCTCTGTCTCTGTGTTTCTGCAGAGCAGTGTGAACAGTCTCCCACCTGTTGGGAGGAACAATAGAAGAAAAAGCCTTACTCGGCTCCTATTTCCTCACCCCCTACTTAAATCCTGAAGAAAGTCGTTCCTTTCGGTAACAGCCATCTCCTGGAAGCAAACTGGCTTTCTGGGAATTGCAGATTGGAAAAATCCAGTGTGTTATCATAGGCTTGTTACAGTTTTCTCAGTAATATTCAGATTTAGATGTTGGCAATCATTATGATTTCAGCATTTTGTTCTCAGTGAAGAGTGCAGAGGGATTTGTGTGTGTGTGTGTGTGTGTGTTTGCGTGAGATCTGCTGTCGTGAGTCTTCATGGAAAATGTCAGCCTGGATAAATAGATTGGGGAAGTGAATAGGTGTACTGTATTGTCAAAAATCTCCTGCCGAAGTGCTTTTTTCTTTTTGCACCAGAATTTCAAAGCAGAACACCTGTTTCAGTACAGAATAAGTCTATTAATAGTAGAAGAAAGGGCAGGATAGGTTATCTGAATTGGAATACAAACCTTTAAAAAGGTGCTCACTAAGGGCACAGGGCTGAATGAAATAATCAGTTAGTAGCAGATTAAAGTAAAAAGCAAACCGAGCGAGCAAAAAGATTAATACTTTAAAAGATGTATCTGTCAATCTGTTGCTTACTCTTTATTTTAAAGTAGGTCTTGCTTGCTTGTGTGAAAGATACTCACTTGGAGTTCTGTGATGTCTTCTATAGGCCTAAGAAACCTGCTTGGAACTTTTGTGTACTTTTGTATCCAGCTGCAGCATTTGTAATTCCAGCTTATAGTTGGACTAAATTAAAAGGCTAACTCAGAAATCGCTTATTTTAGAAATGCTTTGCTCACCTGCTTTTTAGAGTAAAGACAACATTGTTGCTAAGATTAGCAAATTCATACACCATGAAAGTCCATCTGAAATTCTGCAGGCACATTTTTCCAAGAACAGGCAAGTAGGAAATGACTGTCTTGTACTTCAGTTTTACACTTACCTCAAATTCTTAAGAAGCTGCTACTGAACTTCTACAAAATGCTTGTAAAGGAAAAAGGAAGCTTAGTAATACCCTTCAGTGTTAGCTGCCTTGGCCTGTAGGTTAGCACTGCCAAAGCAGTGCTGCATGGCCGGGGAGCTGGTGGTAAAAGGTGTAGTGTCATCTGCTTCCATTTGTAGGTACACACAGCCACTGGTGTAGTGTCATCTGCTTCCATTTGTAGGTACACACAGCCACTGGTGTAGTGTCATCTGCTTCCATTTGTAGGTACACACAGCCACTGGTGTAGTGTCATCTGCTTCCGTTTGTAGGTACACACAGCCACTGGCATAGCGAGTTCCCAGGGAAAGCCGTTGTCCACGTGCTGTTAGCAGCACTGTGTGTGTGTTGTAGGCCTTCTTCAGTGCTGGTTAAAAGCAAAGCAACCAAAAAACACAGAAAAAGTGAACGTTTCTGAACTTTACTCAAATAGTTAATTAACAGGAACACTTGTACGTTCAGGGAGTTTGAGGCTTCAGAGGTTTACTTAATCATCTGCTCAGATTTGTGTCACATCTTCATATTTTTCTAAGTTGTTCCTGAATTGAACCTCGTAGCCAGTCTTGTAATGTGTCTTTGGGAAGGGTGTCCACTATTAATTTGAAGAGTCACACGTGGAGAACCACTGTGCTTGGAAAGGCTTTGTGTCCTGCCTCCTGTTCTTCCCGTAAGCTTCATCAAGGCTGAGTTATTGGTTGCTGCTGTGCCTTTTGGTGAGGTCAGTAAATCTTCTGGATCCTCTACTTTATCCTCATGAAGATACAGTCCGTAACAGGCATCTTTTAGTTTATTTTGACAAACTAAACTAAGTTCTCATGCTCTGAGATTCTGGAAGTCTAATGTGCTGGATTAATGTGATGCACTGGTCTAGTCTATACACCTGCTTCAGATTTGTACAGATGTTTCTGATAGCTTAATATGGAACTTTTACTTTTTAATTCATTCAGTACTGTCAGTTGTCTTCAATGAGTTTATTGTTGTGTGCTCTGGCTAATTTGGCAGAAATACAGTAGCACACCTGTACCTCTTTCAGGTCTGATTTGTACTGCTGAGTTGTCCAGTAACACTTGATTTGGTGCAGGGAATATTTTCAGCAACATCCTGCTCAGTAAATGTTGGTGAAATGAAATTTCCCAGCAATGAGTATTTTTGAGATCAGTGAGCCACTTTGGAAATCCTGATGTATACTTTGATTATTTTATAACCGTTTTAAAATAATGTTTGGCACGTATTAAAACCGAAAAGTCATATAGGTGTTTTATGCACATCCTACGCTATATGGTTATCTTTATTACAAATAGTCATTGGCTGAAAGATGAATATTTGCTTACCTGCCATGACTTGTTCTCTATAAAACCAGGCTGAACAACCCGTTTTATGTTTTTGTCCTTTATACAGTAAATTAGTTTGTTTGCAGTGTTGTCATTGGTTTGATACTAAACTGTGATAACCACCTATATCTTGCTTGCCTTTAAATATTATACAACAGCTCTACTTTTTTTTGTCAGTTACTTTATTGATGTTCCCGTCTTTAATAATGGTGGTATGCCTTCAGTCAGTAGGAATACTTGTATATTGTTCTGAATTACTTTGGGGATGGGAGTGAAACAAGAACTGAGATTGTAGAGTACATCTGAGAATTTTTAATAATGCAAAGTTCTTGGCATTTCCGTGGGCTTGCTATTCTGCATAGAAAGTAATTTTGCTTTTCTCTTAAGGGAACTTTCTTGTTGAGGTTCTGTCTTGTATTCTATGTCAGAACTGGTTTGTAGTCAGCTTTTATTTTAAGAATGCTTTTTATTGGTGGATTTGAATATTTACTGAGACTAATGGCCGTTCTTTCTTAGTGTATCTCTAGTGACTTAAAAGTGTTTTGAAGGAGAGAGTTGTTTTAGGTTTTACTGTATTGTACACCTAACAACAGATTTGCTTTCACTGAAGGAGAAAAATTGTCATTTATGCTTCTGCCATGTATCTGCCAGACATTTTTAACATTCCTTTTTAGTCACTTGCCCAAATGACTATTCCCAATATCAGCAGTTTTGCATCATTCTCATCTGCTTTAGGAGCTGGGGTTTTTAGAGATTCTAGCGCTGTTGCTAATCCCAGTATTGGAGAGCTTGTATGGACAAGCTCTAGAATAATTTTCAAACCCTGGAAGTGCTGTACTTCATTTTATGTGTGGTTTTGACTTTAATGGAGTTTGAATTTTGATGCTGATCTCAAAGGATGAAGAAAAATTGTTCTACTTTTTGAAACTTTTTTTTCCAGAGTAAGTGTGTGGTCATCTGTGGTTTTCTTGCACTTGTAAATTCTGTTTACTTGTTTCCTCCAACTGCTGGTGCTCACTTTACTTAATATTGAAGCTGTTATTTTCCAAGTTCTTAGTTTTAAGTGCTGGTATAAACGGGTGTATTTTCAGCTATAGACTGTCAGTGCTAAAGCTCCTTGTAGTAATTGAGCAAATAATCCTGATTGCTGTGATGAGCAAGCTTATGTGTCTGCTAGAGACTTCCACAAAAGGTTTTGTTTTCACACTGCACCTCCTAAGGTGTGCTCGGGTAGGATTCCATGTGAGGACTGGAAAAATAGGAAGCCATTGACATGGTGACTCCACAGCAGTGCCAGATGAGATTGATCAGGCAGCTGGACTTACGACGTGCTGCAGGAGAATGGAATGCCAGCTTCTTACGAACAGACCTTGAAATGTGATTGAAATGGAGAAACAAGACAGTGCTCTCCTTCACAGGAATGAAAATTGTCAGTGGTAGACATCTGATGTATTTCAGCATAGCCTGGTAAAAGCAGTGAGAGAAACAGTTGGTTTGCTGCTCTTTTTTGGGCCAGGGGTAGGAGGAAGTTGCTGAATTTAGCAGGAGAGCAAGAGGTGAGTCCTTTCTGTCTTTCTGTTAAAGACAAAAACCCAAAACAAACCAGAAAATAAAGGAGTAGAATAGGGACAAAATGTACAAATTGAATTACACACAGACTTTGGAATCTAAACAGAATCAATGAAAAAGAGGCAAAAACATGCTCTAGAAGAGAGGCAAAAAATACAATATAGAGCAGGCTCCCATGGATCTGTAACAGAAAACATTTTTCTGATGTTTTGCTTCCAACGCAGCATCCTGGGGATGTCTGGAAAGGAAGATCTCTTCTTCAGTGAAGTATTTCTATCTGAGTGAAGAGGTGTCTTAGCTTTAATCAGGGGGACTGTTGTTGTCCCATTTCAGTGTATGGGATGGAGAACAAAGTGAAAATGAAGGCAAGACTTTTGAGGTGAAGTATTGCACAGGAAAAATGCAAAGCACAAATTACACATGCGCAGGTTTCACATCTCTCTCTGTGGTGTGCAAGGGTTACTTGATGAAAGCTAAAGCAAAGTGATTTTTAATCCTGGCACTTGAGTTGTAATTATTTCAACTTTTCAGTTAAAATACAGGGATTGCCGGCTAATTATTGCCTATGGGGACTATCCTTTCAGCTCCTGAGAGTCCTCTATCCCTTCGTGCATTCCATTGCAGCAATTTTTTTTTTCCTGGAAAAGAAGCTCATCTACTGATACTCTAATTGATGGAGAAACTCTTCAGATAAAGCCTTTTCTTCCTCTCTTAACTCTGAGTTCAACTTTGTTTGAAATTTCGATTTCTGCACATTGATATTATAATCTGGTTTCGTCTTGGGATGGACTTAGTGAGATAGAGCATCTCTTCAGTCCTGCTGTACATTGAGACAGCCTTGCAGTGTTTCAGCTGCCTGTAAAGTTTTCTCAGATGCTTTAGTTTCTTAAATTGCCTAAAAATGTGATGTTTTTGCTTATTACTGTAGAACTAAGGTCTTTTTAGTTCCTTTAGTTTTGGTGGTGCTAATCCTATTAAAACTCCTACCACATATGTAAGTAATTCCCACAATGATATACTTTGGTCCTGAGTGAAAGTATAAATGTTTCTAACAAGTCAGACATGATAAAACCCAGCAGTGTTCAGTGGGCCATAGTGTGAACTTATGCTTCTTTCTGTGCCTTCCAGTTTAATTTCTACTTTCAACAGAGGTGGTGAAATTTCCTCTTTGTTTCACTTCACTTTCAAATAAACAACAAAGACCACGATTATGAATTTTGTAAAATGTAGGGTTTTAATCCTGCTTTCACAACAGCTTTAAAGAATATGTGTTTTTCACATCTGTTAAAAAGAATTTTTGTCCTGGCTAGTGTTGACAGGCAAAACCTCTGTCCTGACAGGCCCTGAATTCCTGGTTGGGCCAAGAGGAGGGACACCTCCAAAGTCCTTTTCAGAGAGTAAATTTAACCTGAGATGTAGATCTGCAAAAAACCCCTTTTCTCTGAATATTGAGACCGGAGGTCTTTACTCTGTGGGTGGAAAGGTGGGTAGGCATTTCCTAAAAATTTCCCTGTTAGACCTACTTCTCCAGTTCTGTATGGGGTAAATATTGAAGGATAATTGTATTCTCCCCACATCCTGCAAACCCATTTGTATAGGTCAGAGACAGAAAGCACAAAGCAAAATATGTGTATTTTCAATTTCCTTATCGTATTTTCATACACTAAGTTGATAGACTTGTTTCTTGTCTTGAAAGCCTGAAAAGAGGTCGTTCTTTGGAGTACTGTGGTATGTACTGTAAGAAGTCCAAACTCTAGAGAAGGAAAATTGAAATATTACTCTGCTCACTTACTCTTAGGAGGGGTAAGTGGAGACATTTGTTTACTGTAGTGGAGTTCTAGCTAGTGTGTTGTAACAGTAGGATGGACAGTGTTGTGTTCACTTCATGGCTGTGTTGGTTTGGCTTAGGACAAGGTATGATTATCATTTGTAGCAAACTTCATCTCCAACACTTGTGGATCACTGTGAATGTGTTTCTCTGGAAATTCAGTATGTGTAAGGAGGCGGGGGGGGGAGGAAGGGTTAAAGGAGGTGATCATCTAGAGTTTGGAAAGCCCATAACTGGGTTTTGATTGAGTAGTCCTTGCCACTAGTGGGCATGCCATGCACCAGGGCTCTGGGACCTTCTGCCAGGAAAAACAGGGTATAACAGAATTATACTTTGACTCTTACACACTCTGGTGAAGAAAAACATGGGTTGCATATTTGCAATGATTTTCCTGGGTTACATAAAGTGAAGTAGTATTTTCATGAAGGTTATTTGAGGGGGCAAATACTACATTAAATCTCTGTTCACTGCTTTTGTTTGTGCTCCTTTGTGTTGAATAGAGAAACAGTTGTGGCAGCAAAGCTACTTGTACCAATAGTCTACTGTGTTTTTGTTTTTAGCAAAGTTTGTTGTTTTAGAACACAACTCAGTGCCTGTTAGCACCAACATGCATACCTGTGAGCAGAAGTTGTATATTAAATTTGTCACCTAATAGTCTACTATTCCACTGAATTTTATTGTTTTTCCTGCTCTGAAACTTTGGGGGTGTGCAGTTTTGAGTTTGCTAATTGGTCAGTCCAGCAAAATGGACTAGTTAATGTGTGGCTGCATTGAAGATAGATTTTGGGTTTTCAGTGGGCAGATAACAGGCTAAAAATTATTTTAAATATGTTAATTTAAAAAGTGTTTATGCATTAGACATCTGATATCACAGAATAATTTGCATGTCAGGACTACATTTCTTCTAGTTTCTAGTACTGAATGATGGTGTTGCTGAGATTTAAGCTGTTGTTGATTATTAGCTTCTAAGTAGCATAACACAACTAGATTATGTTAAAATTGAGTATTGTAGATGCTGGTCAAGCAAAACCACAGCCTTTGAAAAGAATGGTTATTCTAATGATCACAGAGGGCATGGAAAATTATTAATCCNTGATATCTATATTTTCTTTCATGTCCAGAAACCTGCACATTTGAAAATTCAGACAAACTGAATGTAAAACTACAAATCTAGTTCTGTGAGTATGTGCATCCTTGTGATGTTTTTCAGCAGCTTTTATATTGAGGCTGAACAAAATCAAAACTTGTTTCTCATGCTTTTGTTTTCCATTTGTTTTACACAGTTGATTAACTAGCAAACTTTCCAGTACAAAGAGATTCAGCAGTAAAGTATCAGTGTCACTTGAAGTCAAAGAGTAAAGCAAAAACTTTTTCAAGTAGTCATCAGTAAAGGATAAATAGGGAGAGGTGTTTCACAGTCTGGTTCAGAGTCTGATAGGACAGTGTGGCTGGATTTTCCATATTGGCTGCCTTTGTCAGTGTAAACCTTTGTCTGGGTACAAACTAACAAAAATGGGGAAGACCCTGGCAAAGCAGGCCATGTGTCTTCTGCAGGAGAGGTGTTGCCAAACCTCTGTGCTGGGAGTGGTTGCTTGCCTGAGCTGGGCCACCCCTTCTTAGTGCCTTCCTGGCTGTGTTTCCGTGTGCAGTCACTGCAGTCCTTCCGCAGAATGTGTATTTTGAAGCAATGTTTTTCTTGTATGCAGTGAATTTGAGGACTTAGTGGCGATGGGCTTGTTGCTTTATGTGCACTATGTTCATTTTACATACACATTGGAAATCCACTGCTACTGAAAATGCAGCAAGTGTATGAAATGTGTGTGCTGCATGTGCAGCAATGAAACACAGAAATGGCCTCATGAAACAGAGCCATTTGGAAAGGTCTGTGGGCTAGATTTAATTTGCCTGCTGGGTCATTCCTGCCTTGGCCTGTAACTTCTGTTGGCTCAGGTTACAGCTCTTGTGTGCTGGAAGCAGAGACTCCAGCCCTGATAACTGTCTGGGAGCTTGTTCTACATGATGGTGTTTAAGTGAATGAAAAATAAGTGTTATAAAGCATGTGTCTAATGAATAGTCAGATCCTTAAGGTTGTCATGTTGAGAGTTTGAAATAGGAAATGTTTAATGTGTTCCTGTACAACCTTTCTGTTGCTCTATTACCATATAGTCTTTAGTTACATTAAGACTTCCATAGTAATGTGTGGTCGTGGTTAAACTGCTGAGTAAAAGTTATGTGAGGTTTCATAAATTTTTCTACACCCTATCTTGACATTTTTCTCTGTCACAGAAAATGTGGCTTTTTCATGTGCTGCATCTGTATTAATCACTTAATGCTGCTATTCTGATATGATAAAAACCCTTGAAGAGAGTACACTATTTTTCTATTTCGAAGAAAGCTGTTGAAATGGTTTTTAAATTATGGAAGTAAATTCAGGAATTGATTTTATTAATTATGAATTTCATATAGTTTGTTACACTTTGTAATTAACCAAATGCCTTAGTTTTATAAATATTTATGTTTGTCAAATGAGCCTGTTTTCATAACTTGATTATTTCATTTTTACCACTTGTTTGATTCAGTTGTGCAAACCTCTTGCAGGTCAACATCAAAATGCAGAGAGAGAAGCTATTCAAAGTGTGTACAAATCTGGAATGAAATGGAATTGCATTCCATCAAAAAACTTATTTCATTGTTGATGCAGAGAGATTATTTTACGTGCACAAATACTGCTGACTCTTATGTTTAGGAAGCTGGTTAATTCTGAGGGCTTTTTAAGAGTGCTGTCCCCAAACCAAAAGGTGTGTGCAAAACATGTGGAGGCTGCTGAGTTTTTGAGAAGGTCTCATAAGGCTGCACAAACGATGTTGAGCTGAAAACATTTGACCGTGGTTAAAATTGACCTGGGAGGAAAATGTATGTCTTGTGTTGTTTGGGTCGCCTCATTTCTCTAGTCAGTCTGCATCCATTGTGGATCCATATGGCAATGTGCTGGATCACTTGGTGGGCATCCAGGGAAAAACCTCTGTGGCAGGAGTTACTGGTAAGAGTGTCGTGACAGAGGCATTTGGACATGTCTGGCCAAAACCTAATTGACCTTTTAAAAGGAGACGGGTGGGGGAATGCAGGGGAGAGAGAATTTCCAACTATAAATGGAGATTAAAAGGAACTGTATTTAAACACTTTAAATGGTTGCTTATCATAAAGCAATTCCTTTATTATTATAGTAAAAACCAGATACCTTTCTTTTCCCCTCTTGCAGTAGAACTTAACCTACTGAATAGTTGAAATGTAATAGGACTTGTGTTTTGAAGCAATTCTTCGTGTGGCTTTAATGTTACATGATAGGTAATATTTAGAGTAGTTGAAGTTATCAGCTACTAGGATGAGGTTCAGCAATGGATTTCTTTCTCCCTTAGTGTGCTTTGAAAAAACTTTTGGTAAGCCTGTAAGTTTGGTGTGGGTTTTTTTGAGGGGGTTCTTTGTTAGGTGGTTGTTGTTTTTCTTTAAAGATAACCAATGAAGAAAACCCCTTCCTCTTCATCTACCAGGTTTGTGTTAAGGAAAGAAAAAAACCAGCCCAGAAGCTTGGGGTTCTGAAGGAAGCATTTCAAGATATTACTGCGTTTGGGGACTTCTAGGGAGATACTGTGTGCCCTAAAGATGATAATGCACAGTTCTGTTATTTCTTTTGCTCTCTTACTCCTGAAAACTCATCTTAAAGAAGGGAAAAGAAAAGAAAAAAATAAAAAGAAGAAAGTACTTTTATGACAGAACTGAGGAAGTGACCCTGGGGGTTTGCCATAGGTTAAACAGGAAATGGCACTACAAATTGACCCCAGAACTTGAATTCCAGCTCACCATTTTAACTGCAGAAGCATTCACTCTTTTCTCTGCTGACAGGCCACCCAGCTGAACAAAGTACCTTTGCTTGCAGGGAAAAGCTGTGCCCACATCCTTACTGGGGCTTGGGTGGAACTTGCTTGTCCTCCAGCCCTTGCAGCCAGGAATGTGCTGCCGGGCAGTAGCCACAGTCGGCAGTAGCATGAGCGCTTCTTTTCTGAGTTGCTGTTGACTTCTGTTCTTGTGGTGGTTCATGTTTCTCCTTGTCTGAAATGCACATTGCATACAATGTGGTCATTTCAGATGCAGCTGGAAGGTTGGTAGGAAAAAACAGCTGCACTGTAGAAGTTTCTCCTGTAAGGGAACAGTATCGGCTCCCTGGAATGTTTATTGCACTTTTAGATCCGTTGTTTTCTGTATGGTTTTAACTTGGTGTCAGAAAGTAAGGCCAGAGCAATCCCTTGAGTTAGTACTGCTAGAAGAGGAGCATGTGCTTCAGGACAACTGGGAACCTTAGATTTTATTTTATGCAAGAATTGCATATTCTAAAATCTTGTCACTGTATCTTTCTGCGCATCTCATCCTTTTTAGCTCATCATATTCAGTAGGACTTTTGGGAAGGCAGCTTTCTGAAGTGCCAGCTTTAGTTCAGTGTAACCTGTGCAGCCACTGAGATCATCTCTTCCCGAAGCTGCCCCAGCCCTTCAGTCTGTATTCAGTAGCGAAGATTGAGTTTCTTATGTCGCGTTAAACTGCTCTTCAGCTCCATCTACAGGGTTACATTGTCCATAGGAGCCTGTCAACAGGGACTGCTCTGTAAAAAGATGGGTGAATGGTAAGGAGGTCATGGTGGCTCTTGCCTTAAAGATGAAGGGCCTTCCAGAGTGAATTAGATCAAAGCAGTGCTTGGTAGGCTGTTTCCAGCAAGATCCTCCGAAATCTTGTGTCACCTCTACCCAGGATGCTACTGGAGCCCGGTTATGCTTTGTCAGCACTGGGCGTGATTGGCATCTGGCTCTTGGGTGCTTGAGCATAGATGCCTGGAACAGTTTGTGAAACACTTTTTACTGAAATTAAATCTGGAATGAGACCGGAAATTAAAATGCAAGAACATGTTCATGTCAGGTGACTGATATGTGCTGATACTGACTGCGGAGTAGGTATGAAATGGATTGTTGAACTGGCTTGCTTACTGTGCAGTATCAGGAAGGTTTGTGAGGCTTTTAGAAGAACTAACCATGGAGGAGAAGAGAGCTGGGATTTTAAAATAAATGTCTCTTTTTTCATTTGACTGTGTTCAAACTGGCGCCTCCTTGTAAGTCCTGGATTTTGCCGCTTCATAAAATGATGCCACTAGAGCAGTGTAGGTGGAATAAGGTGCAGTGATACAGGAAATTACTATTGAAAGTTTAGGGAAAGCGTTTCCTTGTTATTTTAAAATTAGCTAATTGGATTTTAAGCTCACAAAGGCAGGTTTTTACATCACTTTATGCATCAGCTATACTAGTGATCAGGATTTCACATGCTGCTGCAATAGGAATAACAGGACTTCTCTTCCAAAGACATACGAGAGGTTTTATGTGCATGAAGTGCTTTTTCTCTTCCTCTGCATTCTCAGTTTCTTGCAAAGTAGCACTGGAGTCCAGTCCATTTATGGTCTTGACCACAAGCATTACTGATTTTCTTTAGTGGATGGGTCCATGAAATGCTCTGGGTTAGCTATACATGGAGTTTTGAGACAGAGGAGGCAGGTGGATGTGGCTGTTATGCAGAAAATCTGTTGTGGAAGTAGATTGCTTGTTTCAGCTTTCCAGAGATTGACTGATCAATGATAACAGGTGTCATCATTTTATATCACTCAGTGCCTTAGCAATTTGTTTTGTAGTGTGGTACACAGAACAGAGTAAATTACTGTTACATTTTTGGATGTTGACTGTGATATGGATAATAGAGAAAAAACAAGCACTCTGTACCCTCATAGAAAACCTAGGGTCTCTCATTCCACATTGTTTCTCTCTTTTTGCTGATCGTATCAAGCCTCATTTCAAATACAGATATGTAATAAAAAAACAGGTTATCCTTCTGGAAAAAACAGTGTATTCACATCCAGAAGAATCTATTTGATTGTGGGCTAAATGAGTAACAGATTTCAAGATTTTAGGCAATATTAAAGTAAACATGAATTATTTTGTTACTGGAGATAATTGAACCGCCTCCAAGTAATGAGTAACAAGATGAAGGGCAAGTTTCAGAATGAAATTTAGAAGAAATATGATAATGAGTCACATGCTTTTGTACCCAGCCTTAATAACTGTATGATGGTTTTTAACCAAAATGCTTGTGTTGAAATTGCTGACTCTTTGGTGGTTAAATAGACATTCATAATATTAAATATGATGTGTGGGTATCTGGAGCTTACAGTTCATACTCAGATAGGTAGGGTTCTGCTGTTCAGTGGGGAAATACCTTCATGTCTGATGGAGGCAGGCACAGTCACAGAGCTTTTCCTTCGAGCCACCTGCCAGCCGGGCTCCTGCTCCAGGTGGGCACAGGGGTTGTTGCAGGGCAGCTTAAACAGGGCTAAATTGTGGCTCTTGGTTCTTGTTTTCTGCATGCCAGCACTCTGCCTGTGTGGTACGCCTGGTTAGGAAGCAGATCCAGGAAAGAAAAATGGGAGGAGGAAGGGAAGGGATTAATTTTCGGGTGTCTCCGCCTGCCTGTTGCTGGCCCTCTGCCCGTGGGGGCTCCAAGGAGGGGCATTGCTGTTTGGCCAGGAGCGGGCTGGGATCTTGGCAGCCTGTTCACATTGGCCTGACCGGCCATCATTAATGCAACCCCAGGGTCTGGCCACAAAGGGTTGTGCGGGCTCGGTGCTGGAATAATGTGATTGTAGAGCTTTTGATTAGTGCAAAGCATGAGCAGAACAGATCTGTGCAAGTTACAGGTGAATAGAAGTCAGAGCAGAAACACCCTCATTCTTTTGGGGTTTTTTAGAACCTAGTGCATTTTAATTTAATTTTAGGTAAACTTGGTCTGTGTTACTGTCTTATTGTCTGAACCATTGGAAAACAGACTCAAGTAGAACTCCTGTGTGGCGAAGGTAGTGGAGGAGTTGATTTTGGAACAGCATGCATGAATTTTAACGATTTGAGGAGGACAATGAGCCCTTGCAATCTGACTTGTTTACTCTGTTCCAAAATGTCTCTGAAGACATAAGATTGTTAGTAGCTCCAAGTAAGGCCACATTTAGAAACTGATAGTGTTACTCAGATCAGTTAGGTTCCTGGAGTTTTTATCCTTTGAGATGTGAGCTGACAATTCAGCATTCCTTCAGAACTTTTGGGCAACTCTATATTTTCTGGATGTGACAAAGCAGTATTGAGCATGCTGGAGCAGTGGTTCTCTGCTACAGACATGCAAAACAGAGGTGGTGTTGTGCGGGACCTAAGCTAATAAACTCTGCCTGACCTTGCTTTTTGGGTTTGTGTCATCTCTGCTGGTGACAGGGAGAGGGGAATGGGTGGCAGGTAGACAGGAGGAAAGGGCCTTGTAAAGAGGAGGTGGGAGAAGACACAAGAAGGCAGAGATAGAGATGTGTAGAGAAGGTATTCATGGAAGGAGGACTCAACTGAGAAGTATTCAATCCACTGCTTTAGATTTTATGGTACGGGTGTTATGAGGAAGATTTGCAATGGTCCTATTGTTTCACCAAATCTAAAGGCAGTTATGTTCCTTAATTAACTTTTCTTCTAGACATGGAAGGTGCCTATGTCTAAGTACTTGTCTCTTGGACCACTAGGGAATGTATCGTTCCAGTTAAAAGATCACTGACGTAATGAAATTTTTCAAGTGCACAATAAGTCTGAAAGAAATGGTTATTTTGGTACCTTTTGGGTAGAAGATGATGGAAGCTAAGCTTTCAGTGATGTTTCTGTTTCAGTTCTTAAATTTTCCTCTCTGAAATTTTACTGAAATAAAACTCAGAGAATGTTTGCATAAGCTATAAGCTGGTGTCATTTTATTAGAATCAGGGCAAATCACACGTGTGCAGTTCAAGTAATGGATTTTATTGCAGGGAATAAAATGGCTCCTCACCACTACCTTGCTTCATTTGGTAAATGTGGTATTTCTGTCATTCAGTTGTTCTAGGCTTTCTTTGGACTGTGGAATTAAAAGTTGGCTCTACCGGTTTGTAGCTGTGATCTTTCATTTGCCCATATGAAATACCCTTCATAGTCTTCTAGAGCAGGCTTTCAAAGAATCGCTTCTTTGTTCCATTTAGCACCTTTCTATTATTTATATTTAAAAACCAAAAAATGTCCAAACTGTAGGGAATGCAAGTAAACAAGCTTCCAGCTGGGTTTCTGTGGAGCAGTGCCTACATGCTGCTGGAAAGATGAAATGAAAATTGTCTTCTCTAGTGATTCTGCATGGGCAAGATTTCCAGAGTAGCTTGGGGTAAAGCTTCCAAGGGCATTTTTGTAAGTTGATGTTGTTGTATGTAGTGGAATAACAGTTTTGAGAAGTAATATACCTGTTTGTCTGGACTGGTGATGGGGTGGAAGTTCCTGTCAGACCAGCCATGCTGCCTGTGGCTCAGCAGCAAGGCATATCTGGGTGAAAGAATAAATACACTATTTGACTCCTAGAAAGTAGGGCTCAGTCTGAGGGATCTGAAAAGAAGGCATGGTGCTGAATGCGGCAGTCTGAGCCGTGCTTCACCTTGTAATGGGGAACATTTAGAGAGGAGTTCCTTTTTAGACATAAAGGAGGTGAAAATAGGTATCTGTGAATCTTTAATGCTTTTACAAAGTTTATACGGTTAAGGAGTCTGTGCATTTGGTTTGGGAGGAGGTCACTTTAAAGTTAAAAAGTGGAAAAAAAAAAAGAAGAAAAGTGCAATAATGTTATAAAGGCAGATGGTCACAGCACTTAGATCCAGCCTACTGTTCTCTGGAATGATAGGCATTTGAAGGGGAATGGAATCATTGCAGCTTTTAATGTGGAAACTTGCTCCTTTTTTGCTTAAAACTGTATCTTTATTTTGCAGCAAGCAAGGGCAGAACAAGAAGAGGAATTCATCAGTAATACTCTATTTAAGAAGATCCAAGCTCTGCAGAAAGAAAAAGAAACACTTGCAGTAAACTATGAAAAGGAAGAGGAGTTTCTCACTAATGAGCTCTCAAGAAAACTGATGCAGGTAATTGGTGCCTTTACTGATGTTTCTTCCAGGTGCCTCAGGACTGCCTGGTGACTGAACCCTTTTGTTTGCATGACTGCAGTCAGAGGGATGTGGTCAGGTTGTAGCTGTTGTAAAGCTGACACCTGATAAAAGCAAAGTACAAGAAGTGTAGTGAGTAACCTTTTTTAATATGTTGCTTTAAAGTTTGCATCTGTGAACTCAGCGCTGAGAACCTGGAAGTTTGTATACAGATGCAGAAAAATGGATGTTGGTTAGAGTAAATGTTAACTGTCTTCCAGGGGAGAGTTACTGATTAATTTAAAATGTTAGTGAAACAGATGCTTTTTCCCCTGGAGTATTTGATATTTAACAGCAGTCCTGAAATATTAAACTTTATGTACAAGAATGTGCAGTGATGCTTGAAGGAGACATTATCTATAAGTTTATCCATACTTCTAGCAAGACAGTTACTTCTCTTGAATTAAAACTTATCAGTTTGATGCCAGAAGTAGAAAGTTGAAGATGCAGGGACAGTTTGTGGCAGAGAAACTTCATTACGCAAGCTGCTAATTTTTGGAAAGTGGGTAACTATTTTTCGGAGGCATTGCACATGCTTGTCCTGTCCTGATAGTCTTGGCCAAATACTTGCTTTTGGCCTAAGTGAATGTTTAGCATGATGTGCCTGGACTTTTTTCGTGCCATTATTTATAAGTTTTGTCATAAAAAACCTAGGCAATTTACAAGAACCTAATTTGTGTGTTGTAAGCATTTCTGTTTTCTGCAGCTGGAGACTCAGGCATGTTTAGCCCTGCAGTTAGGAAATACACTGTTTGGAAACAGCATCAGAGCTAATCCCATCTGGTGCTTTTGTTCCCGAAAACTGGGCCTTCTATGACTTTGTCCACTTGGTTCCTATTATCACATAGTAAATTAAATAACAAGATAAAATATCCCCTATCTCGTATTACCACTTCCCTTTGCTGTTCTTGAGGACTGACAAGAATGTTTCTGAATAAGATACACATTTTCTTTCTAAGTCACACATTTTCATAAAAAATAGAGAAGCAGATGGCAGTAAAATCGAGGTATCAACTGTTCTTTTCTAACTGAAATAGCATGTAGGTATCACTAGAAAAAGCTTTCCACTGAAGTCTTTCACAGTAAAGGGAGAAATGGAATGTTAAACGATGTTGTTTAATTGAAAGGGAAATGCAGAAATCTGTTACAGAACCAGATTACGTGGGACTGTACTATACCTTGTATAGAGCAAAGCAAAACTTACTTTAGAAGTAAAAGCATGAATTATACTTGATTCGGTTGAAGGGTTTTGAACTTGCAGATGACCTTGCACACAAATTTGTACTGCACAAGTTCAGCAGCAACTAAATTGTTGTATCTAGTAATTGCTTAAAATATGCTTAGCCTTTACCCTAGAATTCACATGACGTTGCTTTAAAGCTCTATCTTTAACAGTTCTTGAATTGCTAAAATTATGCAAAATAGATTCACGCATTACAAAGAGAAGTATAAGACTCTTGTCAACATGGAAGTACAATTAATTTTTATTCTATTTTGTTATGAGCTTTCAGAAAGTATTTGACTGTTGCCCCAAATTAAAGAAAAAGGTAACTATCTACTCTTCTCAAAATGGCCAAGGGGGTGCCTCATTGTAATGGATTAAACAATGCCAGGGCATTGTGCTGTTTGTCCAGTGGAAACCCTTAAAAGATGCAGCTTTTCTCACTAGTGAGAGAAAGTTTCAGAGAAGGACCTGATACAGAATGCAGGCATAAAACTGGGGAAGTTGTTCTCGCCTTCTGTGTGGCATCTGGAGAAAACCCTCAGTTTTGGATTCAGCGTCACCCTGTAAATATTACCCCGCCTTCAGTAGGCAACTTCAGGTTTCTGCTGAGAGAAAGCAACTGCACAGCCAGAGCTACAGTCCTATGGAGGTAAAATGCTGACCTGGTTTTGTGAAACAGTCCTATGGAGGTAAAAGGCTGAGCCTGGTTTTGTGAAACAGTATCTCAACCTTAGATTTCATTCCATGTGGCCTTCTTGTCAGCCTCATTTAGTGTTTGCTAAACATGGCTATGTTAGCCAGAAGATGTTAAAATAAGGCAATTCACTGGTCAGCAGGTTTTGTTGTCTTTACACCTAGATGACTTTTCGTACCTTTATGGTGGCTCAAGACTTGCAGTTTTTCTCAAAGCTTGTCTGTTGTCTGAAAGTTTTGATTCTTCAGTTATGGATCCTGGAAATTATACCCATGTAGGCTGCCAGATTTAAAACCTAAGAAGGGAAACTCCTGATATTAGAAATATACTCTTTTCCAAAAGATTGTTTATTACAATATCTTTTCTGTAATTCTGCTTATACAGGTGTAGTGTTAAATTTCTGACTAATGTGTTTTAGACCAAGAAGTTAAGATAATTGCAATTTCCTTTCTTTTAATTTCCTGAGATTTGTGAGTGCCAGCACTTACTATTTCCCATGAGAGTGCAGCAATTCTGTCTCTATTAGGTGAATAATGAATTCATAAATGCCCACTGCCATTTTTGGCATCTTTGCTCAGGAGAGAATTCCAGTGAAATTAGATACAGACTTTGGATGATGACTTAACCAGAAATAGTGTAGTCTCTGGTTGGTTGCTCTACCAGCCAACTGTTCTTTGGGATTAAATTTTTAATCTCTGTGTTTGCCAGGCAATGTTGGTCTGACCTGGAACCAGACTTTCAAAATTCATGCTGTCAGACATTGTCCACCAAATGGGTTCCTGCTTTTTGTTTGACTAAGAGGAAAAAACTTGCATATGGATCTGTTATTTTGCCTAAAACTTTGCATTTTGCAACAGAGAAGGGGTGTTCTTCTGGTGAACTGCATATGGTTTGCAGTGTCTCAGTTTTTAAAGTATTTACAACCCTGTGTCTCTGTCAAAATTACTGTTGTATTCAGTTGAAAGCCACCTAGCAGAGAACTCTTTTCATAGTGCCTGTATATTTTTTGCTTTGTCAGACCTTTGTTTGTCACAATTGTAGGGGCTTTAGCATTGCATTCAGACTGGCATCTGGAATGAGCTCCCAGAATGTTAAAAGGTTTTCAGTGTGGAAGCTCTGCCAGAGCATGAGCTGCAGCTCCTCACTAACAGCGAGCAAGAATGTCCCAGTTCAGCATGATGTGCATTACTGTTACAAAACACAGTGACATCAGGTTTTCAACGTTGTAAGAAAGTCAGTTTGAAACCTTTTACTATATGCCAGACTGAATCTAAACATACACAGCAGCACAGAAAAGATGATGTTTGATAATATCTCTTTATACCTGTCTGGCGTCAACTTTCCCTGCCTCTACACTCCAAATGGATAAATGTACAATTTTATTAGATAAATTTCCTCTGTTTAGCATAATTATTCATTTTCTAGGCTGAATGCTGTGGGAATCAAGGAGCACATGTATCTCAACAGAGGTTTTGAAGTAAACAAAAGCTTTTTATCACATACATCCCTGATAAAGTTCTTGTACACCTTATATACATTTACTTTATTTTCCCATGTACTTCTTGTAATTATACTTTTGTTTACCTGATGAAGTCTCTGGAAAGCTTGGAACAATATTTTTATAGCATCCTTGATGCCTAATCATTAGAGAATGGTAGCAGTGTTTTGCACTATATCATTAGGAGTGTTTTGTTGCAGGCTCTGTTGCAGCTGTGGACATGGACATGTTGAGTTCCTGTTTTGAAATTTAAACTAGTAAATCTTGAAAATCTATCTTTTGTGAAACAAGGCTACTACAAAGAGTAATAAATTTTTAATATTGTTTGATCTTGCAAAGTCACTTGTTCTTTAAATTGTGCAACAGTCCTTTTCAAAGTCAAATTCAGATTTTTTTTTCAATGCCTTTATATTTTTGAAAGTGCAAATTGGTCCAAGTGTCCGTCCTTGAAAGTAAGATGTTACAACATACCAAGATAATAACATAACGTGTAGTCAGGCAGATTTAAGTAATTGGGTGTTTGTACAGAAATATGTCTCATGCGAGTCTGATTCTTGACAATTCTTTAAAAAATTTAAGTCTGTGAACATAAGCCATTACCCTTCCTGCTCTCAAAAATACGATGCATCAGCTCAAGGATCCAAATTGGATTGTGCAGAATAAACCTTCAACTCATCTATCATTTATATGATGAACATCTGGACGTAAAGGGAAGGCAAACTGCTGATACAAATTTGTTAATAGATATAGGACTTTGAGGATGCAGTGAAGGCGGAATTTGACAACTTTTGAGGGCCTAGAGTACTAAAAATATGCTGTTCAGCACAATGTACAAGGTCCTCATCTGGGAGATAAATGAGGGCTGTTTTTTAAGGGGAACTTCATCTGCTGGCTTCATTATTTCATAAAAACACTTTCTGCTGTCCCAGAAGTGAGCCAGTCCAGTAAAGAATTAAGGTCAATGTGGTCCTACATTGTTTCAGGACTCTTGTTTCTGTAGAGAGAGAAGGGTGTTGCTATAGTTGTGTAGGACTGAACTGAAATAACAGATGCACTGCTGCTGCTGAGCTTGGTATTGGATAGCCCTATTCTCACTTCAGACTATTATCTGTCTGTCTTGCACCAAACCCATCTCTGATCTTATGTCGCCAAAAATTCTTCAGTTTTCATAGGCAATTCAAGGGCTATACGACATTGTCACCAAGGTGACACGTTCTAACGCATTTTTTCCTTCTTTTAGCTGGCAGCCATAGGTGTATCTGTAAACAGTTGCTATTATAATTGGATGTAATTAAAAACAGTTTGAAAATACTCTCTTACTTTACTAAGTAAAATAAACGCTATCCACCAGTGTTTTACCAGTGGATATTTTCTCATGAAGCACAGGAGAGCAAGAAATGGTACATGTTGTTAAGTTAGTTTGAGGTGACTTCACGTGACTGTGTGATGTGCCCGACTGATGGAATTGCCAGTGATCCCCAACTACACACTCTCTGTTCACAGCACCTGGCTCTGGGCTGAGCAAGAGAGTCGGGCTCTCTGCCTTTTCACACAGTTCAGTTTGCTGACTGAATACAGGCTGATTGCAGCAATTGGATTTGGTCTCAATTTTTGGGTGGGGAAAAAAAGAAGTCTGGCTGTTTTAATGAAGGAAAATGAAGATTGATGAAAAGTGCAATCAGTAGCTTGAGACAGGTGGTGGTAATCCATGGGCTGTCTGCTCCTCGGGCTCCTTGCCTGTCTTCAGTCTCAACTTGTTGCTGCTATGTGGGGGTGAGGAGGGGGAAGAGAGGGGCTTATGGAGCTGTAAGGTGAAATAATGGCTTTTTCATGTTAGACCTCTTTTTTTCCCAACCAAGCTTTAACTCCAGTACTGAAGTAAGAAACTTCCAAAGTTTGGTTATCCAATAACACAAACAGTATTTTGATTTAAAAATGTGAAGTTATATCTTTTTCCTAATCCAAGTATCACTTAGCAGTCCTGCATGTTCTCACATAAGAAATTGAATTACTTAATTTCCAACTAGACAGTTTAATGAAGTTCCCTAACCATTTGATCATGAGCTGCCTTGAAAATCTCAGTGATTATCCTGTCAGAGTCTGGGTGGCTTCCTCAAGTGCATCGGAACTTCAGTAAGTGTCAGATGGTTTAGAAAAATGTACTGTAATTTAGTAAGTGAAATGTATGTATCAGTAATGTCGAAAGTGAACTATACTGTAAGTGAAAGGAACGTCTCATTTATTTTCTAACCAATATTTTCTATTCTAAGAATTTTATATTTTATTTTAATTTTTGCAAAAAGAAATCTCAACATTGACAAGCCCTGAAAATACAGTTAAACTCCAAACTTCTCCCATATGTATATTGCCAGGCAGTTGCTGTCCACTTAGTGTTCTTTCCACATGAGCCTTTTGCCTCTGATCTCTCTGCCAGACTGCACTCCACAGACCATTTTGTCTCTAAGTAGAAGCAAAAGGAACTGAATTAACAGACTAGCAATTTTAGCTTGTTTTAAAATCAAAGTATATTACTTCACTGTGGATACCCAACAATCTTGACTTGTGTCCATGACTGCGAGGTGTCTCTCCATTTCCTCGGGTTTTCCTCACTCATTTAAACCCTATGATCTTTCCAGCTGTTTTGTGATAGCCGGAGGAGCTGGCACTGAAAATAAGCAGGTGGAAAAAGGTGCCTGCAATTTTCAGTGAATGGCCAGAACACAATGTAATTACACTGTTGTCTTTTGGTGACATTTGCTTTTCCCTGAATCAGATTCACGTGTTCACACCATGGTGCCAGTCACACTGTCTTATCCACGGGAAGACTCGAATCCTTGTCTCAGAGGGTTTCTACTGTGCTTTTGTGCTGGTTTAAAAGTAAACCGGCAGGAGAAATGAACGCAACTCAAAAGAGTTTAGAAGTCAGAACTACAATTTAATAAAAAGATTACAATAGATACACTGATACAAAGGAAAATTGGTTTCAGCCCTCAAAACCCAGTTGTGCAACCCAGCCCCCCTGGGGCACAAACAGAATGGTGCTCACCAGCCCCTGTGCTGAGCACCACGTGGTCCCCCTGAGTCCAAAGAAAAAGGAAAACCTATTTTCCTTCCAGAAGGTTGGTGGTCGCCGTCTGGTTGAGAATGGTAGTTGCAGTCCTGTTGAGGTTCTGGTCCTCCTCTCGATCTGACGAGTGAGTGAGTGCCCCAAGTCCTAAAACCCCAAGCTTATATATGCTTGGGTTCAGATGGGAACACCCAGTACCTCCCCCAGGGTGAGGGGTTTCACGGTCGGCGATTTACTGAGTGAGTCACAGAATATCTTGGTCTACTTGATGGTCCATGAGCAGACATGACCCCTCAGGTTGGGGGTGAAGGTGCTAATGACTCCCGGAGGGGAGTTATCACACCTGAATCATTGGTGTGAAGACAGGGAACCCTCTTCTCTCTGTTTTCTCAGGCACTCAGCTCATAGCCTGAGGCGTCAGGTGTGTCCTGGGCAGCTGCTGCAAGCAATGCATCATTAACAGTTCATGGTAAATGGCAGAGAGGGTATGGAATACACAGTTCCAGTTACACCCACACAGTGATAAACTGGTCCCAGCTGCTAAAACTAGGACAGCTTTTTACTTTAATGTTAAAAGTGACTCTACTCCAAGGCATAATTTGTTAGCACAAGGTAGGGGGCTTTTTTGTTTCCATTTGCTTGAGAGTAAAGATTTTTTTTCATTGAACAGAGTAACTGGAAAAAAAATTCACTGAGTATTAAGAAAATGGATAATACTGATTTGAAATAACCATTGTTTTTATGTCATCAAAATATTTTGAGTCTTGATCGCCCAGGAATATAACTTAGGAATTTCTTTCATTGTTTTTAAACTCATTGCACAGCAATTTCAGTAGCATGGGTTCAGTCACAGTTTTAAGCTTTCAGCTGCCTGGCACAAGGAAGCGCTAAGACCTTCATTTTGTGCATTGGGTATTCTTGAGATGATGCATTTAAAATAAAATTAATGCTTCTGTGAACATTATGATAGATTTTTTTACTTTTGAAATGTCTGTAATACACTATATATAGCATATAAAATAATCTATTTTGATTTGACTTAATTCAATAATTGGAAGTGTACTTCTATCTGCTTTGTAAATATGCAGAACAGTTCCTTTTTGAAGAGCTCTTGGGTGGGTTGTGCATTTTGAAGTCTTTTGAACAGTTTTATCTGTAGAGAATTTAAACATGCAGGAAGAATAAATGTGTAAATAGACTTATAAAAGGTGCCTAAGTTCATGCTTTTATTTGTGTTTTATTTGTGTTTTCATGTCTCCTAAATTTTTAGCTGCAACATGAGAAAGCTGAACTGGAGCAGCATTTAGAGCAGGAACAGGAATTTCAAGTGAACAAACTGATGAAGAAGATTAAAAAACTGGAAAATGATACAATTTCGAAGCAACTCACCCTGGAGCAGGTAACTCCTTCCTTTCAGAATTATATGACTGAGAAAAAATCAGGGGCTTTTTTGTATTAGATTTGCCTTCATTTTTTTAAGTATGTAAAAAACCGGGCAATATCAAGAATATAGAAAAGTGAGCAGTTGGGCTTTCAAAGCAATAATCAGCAGCTTATTTTATTATGAGAAAATTTGATTTATTTTTTTTCATGGCCATTTTAAGTTTTTTAAAGTAGCCTTTCTGCAGGCCTTCATGTCTGCTGGACAGCAGTGAGCTTTGCAAATGCAACTTTTTCCTAAATAATGCTTCTTGGTGCAGCTCATCAGCTTCTGCTTGTGCTGCTGGTGAGAAACGTTTCACTTCTGGTGGTAGCTAAGCACAGTAGTAAATGATCTGTGTGTGGTCTAATTGTGCTCTAAGTCACCTTTTTGTGGCAGCTTGGAGAGCACAGGTCTGTAACTGTGAGGTGTCTCAGGTTTGACAACATCCAACTCCCTTTCTGCGCAGACAGTCCTGTAGATTGCAGAGATAAAGCATCACTTGTTTTGGTCATGTTTCAACTGCAAGTTTTGAGATTGGGAGTGCTCTTACATCTCATTTTAGGCATGTGCATCTAAGTATCTCGGTGGCGTTAGTAGGAGACCTTTTGATTTAAAAGGCGAACTGATGAAACCTGTAGGCTTGTTAAAGAACTGATTTTCTGGCATGCAGAGGTCCAGTAATTCAGGTAGTGTAAATCTAGTGCATTGTATCTGTGATTCCTTTCACTGTGGAACTTTTTTGTGTGCTGGTAATGCGAATTCCTGCCAGTTTTTTATGATTCTCCTCTGTCTTTTGACATGCATAAATTAATTAATGGCTATTTGAACGATCAAATGGGTTTTCTTGATTCTTATGCTAACATTCTATATGGAACAAATAGAAAAATAGAAAGATACGAAGATGTAGTTGCCAGCAAATCTTTAACCAGCATGGAAATTAGCATGAGATTGAAATAACTCTCATAGCCACAAGGTGGTGGTGGCCACCACTTAATCAAAATGCAAAGTAAGTTTAACATGCTAAGCTGTTGAAGTCTTTGAACATGAGCTGAAATATTAATGGTATTTATTTTTGTATCATTGTTCTGGGCAGACAGACTTGTGAAATCATAAAATTTTAAACTTGTTGCTACATTTAAATATCAATGATACAATGTTCAAAAAGCATAGATGCACAAAGGTCTTTTACATATCTGACCTTGAAAACTTTGTGAAAATGTTAAATGTAGCTGCCAGTCTTGCTTAGAAATTCCTTGCATATGTATCTGTAATACAACATATGACTTTGTTTCCTCTCACTGTAAGGTCTGGTAAATCTCAAATTACTCTGGACTTCACCATGCTTTCTTTTTCCCTTCCACAAATAACAAAAGCTTATTGTGCTAATTAACCAGCTGAAGAAGCAGCCTTTGGGGCTGGTGCTGTACCTGCCAAGAGGCAGCCAAGAGCTGTGAGGAGAGCCATGCTGCCTTCATGGGCAGCACATAGGGAATTAAGGGAGAGAAATTGCCATGACGCTTCTACGTAACCTTTGGAACACCTGTCAAACAGGGCTTGGAAGGAGGACTTCAGCAATGCTTTGAACTGGACTGCATTGCTAGATCTGTCACTAATCAGTGAGCAGATAATTACAGCATATGTGCACTGAACTATTTTTAAAATAGTGAACACCTATGCTTTGTCTCCTTTGGCCTTTTCGTCTGAACTGCTTATGCTGCAGATGATCAATCATTTGTAGCACTGGTGATTGCACAGAGTGTTACTTCTTAATGAAAAATTGAGTTGGATTTAGGGCTCAAATGTGACCTGGAATAATTTAAGTCAGCTTGAAGTCAGCAGAACATTCTTCTCCGAAGCCTAATGGTGAAGAAATTTGCAACATGTGACTATTTCATTAACTGAATGTCTCCGGTAAAATGAGCAGTAATGTTCTGTGTTACAGTTCAGTGCTTTGATAGGAAATAAATAGCTGTCAGTGTTGTCCTACAGAGGCCAAGTGTGTGTAGTCTTGCTGTTACTATTTTTAGGTGCTTTTCAATTTCATACAGTATAGTGAGAAACTAGAATGGGTGCGGTTAGGAGATGAAAACTAAGAACTAAACTGCTAATAGTCATCTCCTGTGTCTGCTTTGAAAGGAGGAGAGCATGAAATGTGTAAAGTCTTCTGGAAAGATTTTCTTGGAGAGCAGCAGAGAATTAAAGCTACAAAGGGGAAGGGGCACATATGAAGCAAAGAAGTCAAATTTGGGAGAGTGGGCTTAGGCAGAGATCAGTGTATTCAACTGTCATTGACTTTGCTCTCCCTTTCAGGAGGGAACAGTTGGGCTTGATAATCAGTTGTTAAGAAAATTGAAAAAACAATTATATAGGAATACACAGACAATGGATATTTTAGCCACATTTTAAAGTAAAGTAAACGTATGTGTGAAAGAGAGAGAGGTGAAAAGAAACATAATTGGGTGGTCAGGAAGGTTATAAGGAATTTTTCCCTTCCTCTGAAGGGAAGGTTAAGGTCTGAAAAAGCAAGGAATACTTCCTCGTTTCCCTGTTTTAATGGTAAAACCTAAATCATGTTTGATTGGAATGTAACTTTGAAGCCACGTAGAGTGACACTTACTGAAAGAGCTGCTGGCTTGGCCCTGAGATATAATCCCATCCTGCTTATTTTAGTTGAGAATATTATCACATTTTTCGAATATTGCCACATTTCTAAAAAATTCATTGACTGGAATGTGTTTCAAAGTATACTTGAAACTGTCCAATACAAAGCCAAAAACCCCATTTCTCTGAATTCACAGCTCTGATGAGGGTGCTGCAATTGCACCTTCTGTAGCTTCAGTTCAAGGTATTCATCCTCAGAGCTTTAATATCCTGAAGTGGGAGGAACTGGGGCAACACTCAAGATCAGGAAAGGAAGATACTTGTTTCCAGTATGCTTTCGTATTGCTGGAAATGTGGAATTTTAGATGTTTCACAATCTAGTTCCCTTGGTGTTTCATCAGAGCAGCTTTCAGGACACACCACAAAGCTTATTTGTGTATTGTTGCTGATGATTTGACTTTACCATTGTTCACGCTCACCTGCATGAAGATTTATAATTAATGGACTCCACTGCCTTGGTGATGGTTGCTATAATACTAAACGTAATCTTAGTTTTTTCAACTCCACGGTTATAAATAATTTATTCTGTCTTCAAATTCCAGTGTACTGCTCTTCCTATTGTTCAAAGCAGTGGATTTGTTTTCACCTCCATGTTTTTGTGGGTTTGTTTGTTGTTAGATCAATAAAATAGTTGTAAAAAGACTTCAGCAGGTGAGTCTAAACCATGCTGTGTTGAAAGGACACAAAAACCCCAAGGCAGAGTGCCCTGGACCTCCTGGGGCTGAGCGCTTTGCCTTCCAGCCAGTGGGGGGAACAGCATTGGTCAGGACCCAAATTCTCATCCCTTGTGTGAGGCTGAAACATGTCGCTTCTGACTTCTCTTACTGAAATGTAAGTTCCCTCAGCCATTAATACACATCTGGAAACTCAGACATGGAAAGATTTGCTAACCAGTGTTCCTTTCTCTAGTTATGCTCTCTATTACTCATCAGTATATGTCTGTTTCTACTTACAGTAACTAATTCCTCTAACCTTTAAAGAAGAAAATTGTACATTCATTAAACTTGCACTGTTACTGAAGCGTGGAAGTTTTTGTTTGGGTTTCTTGGGATGAATTTAGTGCTTAGCACAGAGCCCTTACATATTTAGATGCTGTAATTGCACTTCACCCAGCGATGCTGTAAATGTGCGAGAAAATCACTTAATCTGTTTTCGGTCTTTCCATTTGCTAATGTGAGATTATTTGCCCGTCAGGAAAGTGGTGTTAACTAAGTCTTGGCTGGGAAGAATGCCTGCATGCTATTTTCCACCTGTGTTGATCAGTTTCCAAACATTTCATTATTGCTAACTTTCTGAGTTCAGCTACATTGTTACTGAATGACATCAGCTGTGCCTTTTAAAATTCTCCTGTATTATTAATACTTTCATTGTATTTCTACTTAAACGTTAATTATAGATTTCTTCATGTATGGTTCCATTATTAACTACTTATAGTAGAATCAAGAATGTTTGTTCACACGGTAAGTGAACTTAAATAATGTCAGATTAAGATTTTGCTTTCATAAAGCCTTTGCTAAGGTAGAATTACATTTGTTTTGCTGGTAAGGACTGAAACAGTAACACACAAAGCAGTTCATATAATATTTTCTTTACTAATTTTGTTACATCACTTCTTCATCTAACACAAGGCAAACCTCTTTTCTTCCATTTCTAGTTTACATTACTGTGATTCTACTACTAAAATGTCTAAAATTTTTCAAAAGAATAAATGTTGGTGTAGTGGACAGTAAATTCAGTTTGAACTTCAGAGACACGTGGAAAAGGAGATGTCTTTGAATCAGTTTCTTGCTCCTGCTTGTTGGCCTGAGACAAGTTCTGTGAGAAAGCTTCTGTTAAGGAGATGACAGCTGTGCAACTACTGAGCCTCTTGATTTTTCCCTGGCTCTGTGACCAGTGCATTGTGCTTGAATTTTGTCTTTTCTTCCCCTTCTCCCTGCTGTTGTAGAGCATTATTTAAAATGATGTTGTTAGAGCAGGGATTTTTCCTAATGACAGTTCCTTGCAAAAAATACATGCCCATCATTTCCATTAATTGTTTTTCCTCTCCAGCTAAGACGTGAGAAGATTGACCTTGAAAATACTTTGGAACAAGAACAAGAAGCACTGGTGAATCGTCTCTGGAAGAGGATGGATAAACTTGAAGCAGAAAAACGGTTTGTCATGTTGCAGTACACTCATTACTATGGGAGAGATTTTTAATACATAATATTCTGGATTAAATATGTTCATCTCTGTCCCGTAAGAATTATTTAATCTTTGAAACCCTTGAAGCTATAGCAGTTGTAAAACTCCTTGTTTGCATGATGCCACATCATTTATGGCTTAAAGTAGATGAAACTAAATAGTATAAGAAATTACCTGGGAAAGCTTGAAGGAATTTGCTGAGTTATTTTGACTGCTGATAGCTTCTTTTTAAAGCTTCTGGTTTGTGGTCAGCTTTAGGTTCATGGTATTTTACTGTATTTGTTATATGAGAGGCTCTTGTTTTTTCCCTGTCTGCTCAAAGAAAACTTCAGCTTTTTCTCAGTGATGTGTACCCATGTCATTGAGATTTCTCACTGCTTCTTTAGGAGAAATGAGTCTTTATATTCCTGAGAAAGCTAAAATTAAAAATATGTATGGAAGCAACCTTCTCTTTAATGTTGTAGTGTAAGAACTCTATTTCAGGAGGGAGTAGAGGAGAGTAATGATTAATGATGATTAATAGGTTTTTTCCCCTACATGTTTAAATAGGGTTATGTTAGTGTGACTCTCTGAATCTTGACTGGGGCATCAGAAGACACCTGAGCCTAAGTGAAGAGCAGGTTTTGTAGTTTTATTTTACGGAGCCCTGCTGTGTGGAAGGTGCTCTGAAGAGCTACGTGTGATATTCAGCTGTGGTAAATCCATAGCAGGATGAGCTTTTGGTAGGATTTTTATGTATCTTAGATTTAAAACCTTCTTTAAGGCAAACCATTTCTGGTTTAACTTACCTACCTTTGTACAAGGAGCCACGGTGGAGTCAGACCTTGCTTTAGTACATTTTGTATGGTACATGTGAACACCATGCTATGCAAAAGGTTGTGCTTGCATAGTGCTGTCCCTTCTCTTCAGGGCAGAGTCAGGTCTGGCCAGTCAACTTGTTCCTAGTAAAGAACAGTTCCGTGCTTTCAGACTGGAAAATACTTCCTATGTTAACTCCAAAAACCATCATTTGGAACATGTAATATCTGCCACCTGCTTATTTCATAAGAGAAGTTCATTACTCCTGAACTTACCATCAGTTATTAGAGGTATTTGAAGCTGTGACTATATGGAATATCTTAATACCTTGAAGACTGGAAAAAAAAAGAAAAAAGTTGGGGGTGGGGGGGGAGACAATTTGACTGTCCTTCAGAAAGTGTCTGTCAAGTTTTTTCTTTTGGTAGTGGTGAAATGCAGAAAAGCCTGTGTTTCACCATAGATACTCTTTACTCATCATTGATCTTCACAATGTGTTCTTTCTGTAAGAACATAAATGTGAATGCTCACAAAAGATTAAACTAATTGACTTAGCAAAAATTTTGTGGAATAAATAGTGCTTGATTATAAAGCTGAGATAACTCTATATAGCTGAGAATTTTTTTTTCCTGAACTGTATGTAGAAATACTTAGGAATGTCAGTGTCTGGATATTTAAGAAAATTGATCTGTACTTGGACAAGAAATTTTACCTTTTATAGTGTTTTCTTTTTTAATTCAAAATAAAAATCCTCCCAAATTTCTCCCCCAAACCATCAGTTAAAATCTTGTCAGAATCCTTGCAGTGGCTTTCTGGGGGGTATCAGAGGTTTTCGTTTCATTACAATGGAAGGTAAAGTTTGAACTGTTTTTCATACAGAATTTTGCAGGAGAAATTAGACCAGCCAGTATCTGCTCCACCGTCACCCAGAGACATATCAATGGAGATAGACTCTCCAGAAAATATGATGAGACATATCAGGTTTTTAAAGAATGAAGTGGAGAGGTTAAAGAAACAACTGAGGGCTGCACAGTTACAGCGTGAGTAAACAACTTATTTCAAATCTCTTGAAGTTTGTATAACATAAGATTTTTGTATGGTTTCTTGAGTTTAAATTTAAGGTGGAAGTGGTACAACATAAGGCAGGTTTAGATTAACCCATTTTTGCCCTGCCTTCCCAGAGAAGAGGCCATGGCCCTGAGCACATGGAAGCTGGCAGGAAGCTGCTTGCAGCTTCCCAAGAACATCGCAATGCCAATCCTTCATTCCTTCATGTTGCATCTAAAAGTTCTGTCTCATTTCCATCAGTTCTGCTTAGCTCCTAGTCAGCAGTGTTATATGGCAATTGATAAGTGAATAAATAGCCAGCCACACAGACAGAATAGTTGGTGTGGGTGTGGAACAGGCAATATCCCTCTCCAGTGTGCTGCTCTAGACAGGCCAAGTGGGATATTGCAACCTCCATTGAGAGAAATGGCTTGCCCGAGGCAGCAGCCTTCATCCAAGGCAGAGGGGACAGAGCAAGAGGGCTCTTCTGCAGAGACCTTGTGTGCAAGCCTGTGATATTATTAATTTGTGGCTGTTAAAAGAAGATAAGGGCAGCTGAGCTCTGTACTTGCCAATTGTGCACTTCAGCCTTCACTTACTGAAGTTCAGAACGAGAGCAAGGCCTTAGGATTAAAGTACTCTGTGTGCAAATCTAGTGTCATTCAAGCATCCTCTATGATTTTGAAATGGTTTCTTTTTGAATTACTGTGATTTAGATAAAAAAATTCAAAGCATTTGAAAATAAGGTCTTCTCCCACAGTATGAATAGCAGTGCTGGTAGGAATTGTAGATGTGCCTGAAAGCAGAAGACAAAACTGAAATACAGTTTTCAGTTTGCTGTTTGCAGTATGTGGTCGTTAGAGAACCTTTAGTACTATTCATAAATACTTAAAGAAATCTTCTTGCTCAAGTCTGATATTTGTATTACATTTCTGAAGCACTTCTAGGAACTGGTTTGGTATAGTAATAGTTGAAAATAAATGATATTGTACATTTAGAAGTGATATTTCCACAGAAGACAGATAAATCACATGTTGTTAATAGTTTGGGAGCAGTCTTCTAAAACAGGAATGTTCTTTTCATTGAAGGGTGCTGCATAAAGAAGTGATCACAAAACATGGTGAATCATTCTGCGTTTTTTAAATATCAAGCATTTAACCGTAAACTTGATCAAACATTACAGACTCATAAAAATACAGTATGTGTGCCAATTCTTCATAATATATTTCATTTTATTTAAGTAATCTGTCACAGTTCTTAACTTTCCCTAATTTGATTTTACTATGTTAAATAATCTGTGTTACCAGACCATTTAAGTGATGTTTGCTGAGCTTCTTTAGAATTGACAACTCAAATTGCCCTTTGATGTAAAGAGTAAACCTCTTGTTGACTTTTATGATCAAAATTTAATATAATTTTAATAGTAATAGTTTAAAAATGGTACGTGTTTTGCTGAGCAGTTTCTATGACAAAATGTGTAATTGACAGAATGCTGTGGAATATATGTAAGGTAGTAATTTTAATACAAGTTTGAGTTTCAGAACTTGCGTTGTGCTTCCTCCTTGGAAATTAAAATATATCTTTAAAATAATTTCTTCTGTGTGCTGCAGGAACATCTTTGTAAATGTGGAATAACATTATTTTAATCAAGTAGGAATCAATATTTCTTCTTAATGGTTTTAGTCATACTATTTTCTTCATGATGTTTTTTTCCTTTGTTTGCAAATTTATTTAAATAATACTTAGGACTCTTGTTGGTGATGTTTGTTTGTGGGTTTTTTTACATTTTATTTCTACAATTTCTGTCAAGTAGTAGTTTGTTTTAGTAGCTACTGTTCTGCATTTGGCTCTGAGCTAATGACTTAGAGATGAAAATCTTGAGTGATCCATCCTGAGCACTTTTCTACACCCTAATCGTGAAGTACTGGAATAAAATTAAGCACAACATACTTGGGTGTCTGAAATGGAGTTTTAATCAAATTTTAACAAAATTCTGAATTTCAGATTCAGAGAAGATGGCACAGTATTTAGAAGAGGAGAGACATATGAGAGAAGAAAACTTGAGACTTCAAAGAAAACTGCAGAGGGAAATGGAACGTAGGGAAGCGCTGTGCAGACAACTGTCCGAAAGCGAATCCAGCTTAGAGATGGACGATGAAAGGTTTGCATCTTTTAGCCATCCAGATATGTTGCCATTGACTTATTTATCAATGCTACTTTTTGAATATTGTAGAATGAGCATAGAAATAACCTGTATATGGGTTTAATAGAACAAATTTCAGCATAGTCCTGGAATGTCTTCTGTAGAATCGTATCAAAGTTGTATAGAAATTGCATTGGTTTTAACAGTGAGGAAGAAAATATTTGGATCTGAAATTGTTAAGGGTTTTGATAATGTATATTGAAATAAATACAGCTGTGGAGCTGAGAATCAGGATAATTTGATCATAGTACCTATATTTTGCCCCTACCTTGGTAACTGAAAGGAATTCTATGAGGTAGGAACAACATCCTTATTTGGGGCTAATTGTCCTTTGTAGAAAGCAAAGTATCTTCAGCCAAATACAAAGGAATACTGTGTAAAGCCTTGGAGAGAGGAAGCGTTTCCAGAACTGTTGAATTGTTCTTGATGTCCAAACCATTGATTTCCATTTTTTTCTCTATTACAAGCTGCATTGCTTGCACTGACCTTCCAGATAGTCTTGATTTTTTTGTGGGTTTATATCCTGCCTTTTAGTGTTTTCTCACATGAGAGTCATATGACAGTGTTATATCTTGAAAGAGGAATTTAAGTACATTTTTAATAAAACATTCTTATTTCTTTTCAAGTGCTCCTTATTTTGTTGCGTTGTTTTACATTATTTTGGATTTATAGTGGTCCTTTTAAGGGATAAAAAAATGACTCTGTGCTCTGTATTATTCTGATTCTGAGAGATTCTTGGGTCATCAGTATATTTGTTACAAGCTGTAATTTACCAGAAACAAAGTACCAGATACTCCATGTCAAGGAGTACCCTTAAAGTCCAAAGTAGTGTGTTCATTTCAATGGAATACTAAGATAACTTGTCATATATTGAATTAGCATCTGGTATTAAGATGTAGCAAATACTGTACAAATATTAGAAATATGGGATTCTGGTGTTTGAATCTTTTCTTATTAACCTGATATTTTCTTCCACTATTTACAGCGTAATGGAAATGCAGTCAAAATCTAAATCTATGTGAATTACCAGTATTAATGCAAAATTGTAGAGTACCCTCATAATTTTTTTTGTCAACCACTTGTGGGTAGTGGTAACATATAAAATGCAGGGAAATTGGATTAACTATTCTGTACTTCTAAGAAATTAACTGTCAGGTTGATTTTTTTGGTACTACAAAGGCCTGACAGAATAGCTCCAAAGGAGGTATTTGCAGTGGAAGGGAAAGCAAAGGGAAGGATGGGTCAGGCATCACTGGTTAGTCTTGGAAGCACTGTGTATACAAAACACCTGTGGAACTATGTGCAGTAATGATTTTAAAATGTAAATTTTTGTCAACTTACATTTTTCTAATTATGATGGTGGTGATTGATCAGATATCCCTTTTTTTCAATTGCATTCTGTTAGCTGACAATACTTACTGTTTGTAGATGGGGTAGATGAAGGTGCTTCACTGAATGCAAAATATGCAGCTCTCCCAAAACCTCTCCCTCCTGACTAGTGATAGCTTTGTTTTCTCAATTCTTCATCCTATATTCTTTGGAGTAGCAGGGAAATACCTGAAGCCAGGAAACATCATAATGGTGTGCTGCTGTTCCATATTACCTGATCCAGGTACTAGGATGACTTAGAGAAAATTGTATTTGTGTAGAATACAAGGTGATTAAATCACAAAGATGCTGCCTGTAACACATGCTCTTGTCTGCGTTGCAAGTTACTGCATGTTGCAGAGGTATCCCAGTCAGTTCAATTTCACTAACCTTGCCACCCATAGCTCTTTAGAAAACTTATATTTAATTAAACTCTAATTTGTCAGTTTTCTGCTGTTCTCTAGTGCAGCTACTTCTATTACCTGATGTACCCAAATTCAAACCAACTTTTGTATCACTACAGTGTACTGCCTGTGCTAGGACATGTGGCTTAGTAACTCTGAATAGAAATCAGCAAGATGCAGTGTCAAGATGTGTTTCAAATAGTCTATCATAAGACCTCAAGGCAGTCACTGTTGTGAATTCCATCAGATAGGAGTATTTTTAATGCTGCTTCCTGTTAACTGTTTTTGTCCCTATGATTTGGAAATAAATGCAGCTACTAAGAATTTCTGAGAACACGGTGGTAGAAGGGGAGTCAAGTAATGGTCCAAGGGCTGTTAGGTAGCTAATTTTGCCTGCTGCTGTGCTGTGTCGAGTAAAGAAACACAGCTAAATCTAATAATATAAACCCAGGTACACTGATTTGCTACTACATGTGCAGGAGAAGGTGAGCAGGGGAGCATCTAATCTAGACAGGGACTGAAAAATCTAAGTAGAAAGTGCATAAGCAACTCAACCTGAAAGCTGCCACCCTAGTGCTGTGGGAAAAAAAACCCAAAATTTCTTTTGAGATAAAAACAGTAAGTGGCAAGTAGCAGCAATTGGTATTATTTTTATCTCCTTTTCTATAGCACTTAACGTCTGTGAAGAAGCTTCAGTAAGTAAAGAGCAAGTAAATATCACTAAAGTTATTAGAGGTGGGGAAAAATACCTTGCCTGAGGTTCTAATCTGTTCACTTTATCACAGTGAAGTGTGGGAGGTGTCTTGCAACACAACCTGAAACTACCTTTAGTGAGAGAAAGTCTTGACTTGAAAATGTCTGTCTATTCCAGTGGCAAAAGACAGGATGAGCAAATGGTTATTGAGACCGAAGGGATTCAAGTAGAAAACAGGGCATGTTTTAAATGGTATGTCTGATCAGCTGTTGGAACAAATTATTAGTACTTTAATGATTTTTCTTCCCCCTCCCTTTTCATGATTTCAGATTAGTGTTGAATGCCTTTCTGCAAGATACACTCCAGCCAGACAAGCTATCGAGTTCAATGTAGAAATGATGTGTAAAGTGCAAGAATGTAGTATAGGTCAGATTGGATGTCATGGTTTATGTCTCTGACCTTAATATGTACTATTCTAATCATATGCAACTTGTATGGTTTTAACTGCAAATGACTAAGTCCAGCTGTTTCCACCGAAAGTTAAGCCATTATCAGCAATGATGAGAGTTCCTGTCATGACTTCCTAAAGGTGACTGGTCCTTCATTAATCTAATGTGATTCTTATGGGAATTGAAAAAAAATCACAGTGAAACATTTAAAACATGGCACATTTTAAAAGGTTTGATCTAATTATTCTTTGCCTTTTTTTGTTAGATATTTTAATGAGATGTCTGCACAAGGATTAAGACCTCGCACTGTGTCCAGTCCTATCCCTTATACACCCTCACCAAGTTCTAGCAGACCTATATCACCTGGTAAATATTTAACCCAGTTTCTAAAATTATTGTATGCATCACATAGTAACGTGCCCTATTAATATATTTAGGTCTGTAGCCTTTCAAAGCTAGTTTGGAGAAAAAATCCTGCATCATAAATGCAAGAATAGTTTTGCCTTAGGGGTCTTCTAGTGTGGCATATTTTGGGATGGCGAACATTATATATTTCAGATTTGTGAACAGATATTAAGGGTCAGTTAAGTAGCTATCACACTTGAACTTTTAATTTCATTTTTGCTCTCTTTTTCTCTCTTGCTGTCTTTTTTTGTTTTCTTTCCTCCCCCCACAAGTTTGCCCACATAATTCAAACGAATTTCTACAGTTTGATGATGAACTAGTACTGAGACTGCTGTTGTGCTCTGAATCAAAACTTCTTAGAGAAGTCTAATTTGGAACGTGTTGGGAAAAAACCCCTCAATTTTCATTTCTCTGTAGTAGAGAGATGGCTTTTGTACTTCCGCTGTTTATTAAACAATAACTATAAAATTAAGAATCCCTGTCTCAGGTACTTTGTATAACAGAGGCAAACAAACCATTTCTGAGTTTCTAATGACTGAATATATTTTAAGACACAGGAAATGTGTTTGTGTTACTAATACATTTATTGGCTGCAATGTAAAATACCTTAAAATTGCACTTGGAGATTCATTAAAAGTTGTTGGCTGTGGATGTTGTATGGCAGTTACAAACTCACTTGTACATCATGAAGTGAATCCTGCGTGCCCTGCTTTCCCAAGTTTGTCTTTAGGGCCTGTCAGACAGAGTCCTACACTATGGGCAAGTGAGATGTGCTCTGTATTGACACATTCTGCAAGATGGGAATGAGACATTTTATTACACAGGTCTGCTAGAACATACAAAATGTCTTTGAATTGTTTTAATTTTCAAGGTTAACTTTAGTCTTTCGAAGAACTCTCAGTGGTTTTCGTCCAGGTGTTGCAAAAGGAGTGAGCATGTGTGAAAAGCGGCTATGGCCATAAGCTGTGCTGTGGTGTTGGGGATGAACATTGTGATTATGAGTTTTCAGGAGGTTTTTGTGCTTCTGAAATGAGCCGTGTCACTTGATTTTCAATGTTTTGCAAGATATGTTACCAAGAAAGCAATAGATGTTTTCTTACCCATTTCCTGTAACTGGGTGTACAGAAACGTAATCTTGCCAACAGCTGTTGTGGGGTGACCGCTGAGTGCATTCGTGGTTACACACGTGCAGCCTGCATGGTAATACAGCCTCCCACTGCACGCTGTAGCCGCAGTCCACACAGTGGGTACAGTCACAGCTCTGTGCGGGGCAGATTGAGCTGGGAGCTACAGCCTCGCAGCTTCCATTCCTTGGCAATGTACCCTGCTTAGGTTCTGGTGTGTCTGTGCAGGAGTACTCTGTTCCTACACTGGGACTGAAGCTCATTCCTTGTTCTCTATGGACTGGACTTCCCATCAGTAAAGTGCTGTGTTCTAGTGGGAATTACACCCCACAGACAGGGGATGCTGAAACACAGTCTGAATCAGAGTTAAAAATAGCACAGCTGAAATGGTAGTTTCTAACAGAGTTCCTGAGTTTGGAAATTTTGGTACAGTAGATGTTCCAGGCTAGCACGTCTGCACAGGCAGCTGGCTTACTGTCCTTTGCATCTGATGGATTAGTATCCACAGTTGGGAAGTTTCAGTCTTCAAAAAAACAGAAGCATTAATTTTTTAGAGAACTAATGAGATCTGTAGGGAATTGTGTAGAACTGTCTGGATGCATGAATGCAGTAACGGATGAAAACAAACAGTTCTTGAGAGTACTTTGTATCTAAAGTAGTACAGTAAGACAATGTCAAAAGTATTGGCATAGAATAATAGAACAGTTGTATTTTGCATCAAGTAATTATATGACTTGGTGTGTTTCATTTGGGAAATGATGTGCCCAAATATGTGGAAACGTAATTTGTAACTGGTTAGAAATGCTATCATTTCATATGTATAGCTGGTCAGGTTCAATGGATCAGATTCTGGCTCTGGAGTCCCAGAGCCTCTTGTGCTTGGGGTGCTGCTTTTGTGCACTCTTTGAAGCTGAGAATTCTAGCACAGTGCATGGAACTTTGATGACGGTGTAATTATTGTTACTCCTGGGCAGCTGGGGATTAGCTGGTCTAATTACCAGCTAGTCTTTAGTGTAGATAAACTGTTTTATGCTTGGCAGCTGGGCTAGATAGAGATTTTGGTTGATTTTGCAGAGATGAGTTACCTGTTTTTGCATCTTTCACTGCCACGTAGACTTGCCTTTGTAGAGCTTGGGGAGCTGGATTATCCCAAAGCAGTTCAAAATTGTCCTTTTATGAAGGTTGACCTGAAGCATATGTTTTGCCATTTATTTCTAGGCTCTTACGTCTGACTTGCAACATGGTCACCTCCCTGAACGTTGTTTCTGTCCTTGTGCTTACAAAAACACTTAAACATAACACACATGATCTACAGACAATTAGATTGTGTAGTCAAAGCAGATTAATTTTGGTGTTACTCTGTAGTGGCAGTGCTTCCATTGGGGTCACTCATCATTTGCACCAGACGTACACGGGGGATGTAACAGAGTCAAACAGAATTAAAGGAAGCAAAGGGAGTCTGCTTGCTTATATGACTTTATGAGTGGTCTGAGGCTTGTTCTGTGTTCTCCCCACGATCCTCTGTTGTAGGGAGAAACAGATCCATGCAGTCAGGGATGATGTTGGCTGTCAGTGCATCCTTTGGGTGCAGCGACACTGTTCTGAAGTGTGAAGACTGTTAAATGCAGTGTGGTGTTATAAACATTGAAGAGACCTTTAGAAATTTTTATTGGTCATTATTCTCCAAAGCAGTTGCATGTGTCTAATACTAAACAGCTGAGAAAAGTCCTGTCTTCTACCTTACTCATGTTTTTGTCAGAAAGCAGAAAGGAGAGAAAGGTTCTGGAAAATGTGCTCTTTTGAGAGATACTGAAACTGCTCAGAACACTCCAGGGTCTGAACTTGAAAGCATTTTGCAGTTGCTGTTCCTGTTTACATTGGTTAGCTATGCAGGTACTCTGCATTTTTATAAATGAGTTCTTACAGAAAGGAAATACTTACATGGAGGAATTAGTTACTTGCACTTTTGAATATTAGACTTTCCTTAACGTGGATAAAATTAATTATTTCAAATGTTAGTTGCTTGCCTAGTCCAGCTAGTAACATTTTCCAGAATGTTTTAATTTCACAGCCCCACAGATCTTTAAAATGCTGAGGCAAAGGAGGAGGAATGCTCGGTGCAGATCTGGTGTGCCAGATTTTTTGTGGGCCAGTGCTAGGATGGCTTCTCCAGGTACCACGTCTCTGCTTCTGCAGGCTGTGTGTTATTCAGGGAGCCATTCTGTCCATGGAGTAATGGAATGTTGGATGGAAATAATTGTGAACTAAGCTGCTAGGGGAGCCTTACACTGTTTATTTTAAGTGAAAAGTTACGTTTAAAATTGTTTAATGTATGTTGCAAACATATGGTAGTGTGCTCCAGGAAAAGAAAAGAATCTCACATCACACTTTCCAGTGCAATTAATATTTTTAGATGTCTAATCTGCAGGAGTTACCAGTTCTTAACCTATCATTGATTCAGAACCAAAAAATTTAGAAAACCCCTCACACTTGTATTTTTTAATGTGAAACAAGAATGTTGATGTTACCTTGTTTTAACAATTTTAGGTCTGTCATATGCAAGTCACACTGTTGGCTTCACACCACCAACTTCACTGACTAGAGCTGGAATGTCTTACTACAATTCCCCAGGCCTTCATGTGCAACATATGGGACCATCCCATGGTATTACAGTAAGTATTTGAAACAGTAAATACTTATTACCAGTACAGTTTGGTTTTTAAAAGTTATGATTGCTTGTCCTTAAGCTTTTTTACAAAACGTTTTTGTAAATGTTTGTTTTTGTCTCCTTACTCCAAGATATCTATTGCTGCTTTCTTCAACCCTGATTTTCCTCTTCACCCCTCAGAAACTGATTCTTTTTGGAGAACCTTATTTTCTGCAAAAGAATAGGATGTATTATCATCTTAAGGACAGTAATAGGTATCATCTTATGGATCAGCAGGCAGGATGTGAAAAGTGATGTTCTAAGCTACTAAGCCTGTCCCAGGAAGTAAAAACATTGCTTTCATTTTTCTCCTAGTCTCCACCAACTGACGGATGAGTCATCTGAGGTTGCTTCAAGCTCAGGTTTTCTTCAGGATGACACACAATGCTACCATCATGTCACTGTAACAGGCAGTTAACTCTTATTTTCTATTCTCATTGGCAAAGAAGAAAGTTAATATAAACATTTGTTAGGGCGATTTCTCATATCTTTCAACTGAATTTATTTCCTTTTTACCTGCAAGGTTTAATGCATTTCTGCTTCATCGCGTTCCTTCTAAATATTTGTGGAGTTTAATGAGCAAACAGAGCCTAAATATTAACCATTTGGCAAAATACCATGTAGTTGTTGTGTCAAGACCATTTTGATTTTTCTCAGCAGGTATAGTAGTATGTAAATATCCTTCCAGGGTTTTGCTTATACTTGTCATTCTCAGATGTAAAAACATATTTCAGTAGAATTTTTAGTACGATGCTAAAATGTGGCTGTTTCTGCAATGGTTTAGGTGGGCATGCAAAGGGGATTGTTACCATTTCCTTGAGCAAAGGTGGGTGGGAGCGCTGCAATGGTGGGTAGAACAGGAAGGAAGCTGGAGCTCAGCAGGAAGGTAAACTCCTAGTCCGGGTTCAGCCCATGGCTGTGTGTCACAGGAGTTAGTCACAGGAAGATCTTTATGTTTCTGGGAAAACCTGGGAACTAATTATTTATAAATAAGTTTTTCAAGGAACTTGTTCTGTTCAGCCTCTGTGAAATACTACTCTTTCTGAAACTGTAAATGAATTGAGTCACTATAGAAAAGATCATGTTCAGGACAAAATACTAATTGTTCTAAGAAGGGTGTTGATAAGTAGCTCTTGGCTTTATCTCAATAGTGAGTCCAGGTCCTTTCATATTATTAGATGTATTCAAATACAATAAATGATATTAAGTGTTTCAGAGACTTCAGTCTGTTGTCAAGAATCCCTTGGCTTTCCCATAGAGCATCAATCTGTTATGCACAGTTGTGCAGAAAAATAGATACAATATGTCTGATTTGACTAAATTGCAGTTTGATTCTTGACTCTTCATTTTTGATCTCCCTTACAGAATAAATTTGACTTTACTTGTAAAGTAGGACTTTTGATATAGAACTGTAATCATTCTTCTGCCCACAACTGATTACCTGTGGTTGATTATTAATTGTGGGTGGGTGGTTTTTCATGCCATGAGGTTCTTGATTAATGCTAACTGGATTGGTAAGTAATGAGCATTTTTGTTTCAAAAGTGCAAAAGTTAGTTTTGTGCAGTGTAATTTATATTTTTTACATTGCTAACATTTAAAGAAGAACATCCTCCCCCTTCTGCTCCCCCCCTGGTTTGTAAAGATAAAGTGGGTTTAAAATCTTTGTATGTAAATGTGCTAATTGCTGAAAATCTGTGGTTTCTGTTGAAGGGGGTCTCTAACAACTGCTTCACTCCTGCAGCTCAAAGGGTTGTAGTGTTTTCTGTTCTCTGAAGAGCAACATGTATTATGCTTTGGTCTTACTCCAGTGTGTGGGCTAAGAGTCTTTCAGAGAACCAGAGATTCTGGGCAGACTCTCTGATGTTCTAGACATTTCCACCCACACTCAGATATGACACAGTTGTACCTCGTATGTCAGCAGCGTAAAATCAAAGGTTCATCAGCACCTGCTGGTTGGGCAGGCACAGCTGGGAGGTGCTGGGCCTGCAGCACCTCTCATTTCTTTTTAGGTTGCTGGTCATGATGGGTAAACGTCTCTTCAAGACATGTCTTGTGTTCCTTTCCTGCAGCCTGACAGGAAGGAATGCATGTTCTGTTTGATATCAAGAGTACTTCCCCTTCCCTTTGCTTACTCCATTTCAGAGGAACGTTTATTTTATGTAAAAGTTGTATTGTGACTCTTGCAATGTTTTGAAATTTATTCTTCCCACATAATTGTTCTGGGTTTTTTGTGTGGTTTTTTTTTTTTTTTTTCTTTTGCCAAGATTAGAGGACTTGCACCTAATCTTGTTCAGGAGTGTGTTAAACATGATTTCAATATTTGTTCTGCAGAGGCCTTCACCACGAAGAAGTAACAGCCCCGACAAATTTAAACGTCCCACTCCTCCTCCTTCTCCAAACACGCAGACCCCAGTGCAGCCTCCTCCGCCACCACCTCCACCACCTGTGCAACCTCCGGGCCCGCCCGCAGCATCGCAGGCTGCCAGTTTTCAGCATTCAGTGCATCCCTCCTCTCAGCCTTAGTGCATGTGCTCAGCAGTCTGTATGTCAGAAGTGGACTCATAACACGGAGCAGTTTACTAAAAGCCAAAGGCTTACTTGGCGTATTTGGATTTGACTTATTTGCACTGAGGTTATATAGGCTTCACTGTTAATTGTGTTGTAAACGTTTGTATAAAATGCAGCCAGTGTTGTGGGTCTACAACACTAACTTAACAAAGTTTTCCATCAGTGTTTACTTGAACTTACATGTATGTTCATTCTCTGGCTGGAACATTTGCTGTTCTGTTTGGTAATACGGCATTTATGTCGTTTTGCTTGGCTCCAAAGCTTCATTTTCCTGGCTTTTAGGTTTGTAAAATTAAAGGGATACCTTTTTATATTTTTTCATGACAATTTGCAGAAAATGAAAGGCATGATGGGCTACAGATAAATTCTGAAATATTGCAGTGTTTACCAAGCTTATGAAAAATCAGCACTATGTTTCAGTCATTTAGATAACAGCTTCTAGTGCAAAAGTGAGTCAGACACCCTGATGAGTGCCCAAGACACAAACTCTATTGTATTACGTAGCAAATGAGCTTAATTCAGCACACAGGACACATCCATGTTTCTCCTGTTTAAAAGCACCTCAAATGTATGGTACAGTCATTATTTTACACTGAGGGAACTGGCTTGTTGGAGTCTGTGGAATGTACAATTTGTGAACCTTAAGATTTGATGATGTCACTTGACGTTTACGTTAACCTGTAAGCTGCCCATACTGTGTGAGCTGTCACGGTGGCCTCGGTAAGTGTGGTCCTGCCCACAGGTTACTGATTGCTGATCCAAGTGTGCTCTTTGATTTTTTTTTTTTGCTGCAGAAGGCGATGTGATTGTAGAGAACAACTGATGATAATTTCTTTCCTGTTAAAATATATTAATTGTGATTCCCCTGAAGCAAAGTTTGAACAGGTATTCTAAATGTTCAAAAGTCTGTTAGAAATTAAAGATGAGCCTAGAGGAATATATTGGCGTAACAGCCAAAACTTTGTATTGCTTGGTAGAAACAGAGTACAAGAAAGTAGCACAACATGGCACTAGTGAATGCTTATTTAGCAGCCTAAGCCGGTACAATGTATGAAGAAATGTATTCTGAATACATTCTTTCCATTCATTTAGCACAAATAAATTGGTTTCACTTTGCAGTGGAACACAGTGTCACTTCTTGATATTGACATCTTACTCGGTTACATTTTTCCTGAGGTTCTTCTTGAGTACTGAGGTTTATATATTATTGATAATTTTAAGTGGTTTACCTCATATATATGGATATGTGGGCCATGGAAAATGACAAGAGAATGTTTATTTTATGAGAATATGTATCAGGCTATAATCAGAGCAGAACATGAGTAATTTATCTTTTGTTTACAAAAGTTTGTTTGACATGCTTTATTAAGGACATTTTAATGCTTTATTAAGGACATTTTTAAGAAGGAAGTACAGCGTTCTGATAGTATACTAACACTTGTACATATATTGTCATGTTTGCCGCTCACCTATTCAGTCAGAATTGCAAACTGAAAATCCTTATAAAATTAGTGCATTAAATCAAAGTAGTAAGTTAAAATAATGGTGTAAAACGTTCTGCTTAAGGCAAAAACTAGAATTTTTTCACTGTAGCTATGTAGTTTCAGCTCAGAGAGTTTAGAGAAATGCATATATAGTCTGTAACACTTCTTAAACCAATATGGGATCAAGGGCATTATCAAATTACATTAATTATGGTAGTAATTCTCAAGATTGTGGCAGACCTAAAATTTGACCAGTGCTTCCAACTGAAAGTAATCAGCCATAGCAGATGTTCGCCTTTCCATAGAGGCAACTCTGCTGTGAGCATTGTAATTAAACAGAGCTCCTGAATCAGTGGTAAGATTGCATGTGAGAAAGTGATAGGCATTCCGAGGTGAGACGAAGGTCAGGATAGGACTGGTTTAGTTTGATGTCCTTTTGTAAACATAAGATGAATTAAAAACAAATATTCTTTTTTAAGTAGGAGTGCAGCTCAAGTATGCCACTATTTGAAATGGTACCCTCCTTTCTGAAGTGCTTTGAGATTCTTGGACATACGGCTCTACGGAGTGCAAGCTTGTGGTGATGGTGGTAGTACAATGTGGGCGGGAGGGAAGAGCCTTTGACGGTGTTTTAAGATCTCAAAATGGAAAATTAACCTAGAATAATTTATATTTGAAGCATATTCCAAAAATGAATTTGCGTAACCCAAGTTCAGCTGCTGTTTTATCAAGTGTCTTAGTGAACTCTCCTTACTATTCCAGTGGGACTGTTACCAGAAGAAAGTAAAGAACTGGCAAATGTGTACTAAATCTTGAAAGTGTAACAAGGCACTAAATTTGCCTTATCGAACTGAGAACGTTGAACAAACATCTGCTTGCAATCAGAAGTGTTAAACTCTATTTGTAGACTTTTTGAATAAGATGAGAAATTGTGCACAACCATCTCCTAATAAATGTAAATGGATTTTCAGTTTTCCTTGTGAATTATAGTCATGAATTATGACTCCGCAGCTGTGTTTTTATCGGGTATCCTGTAGGCTGGAGAAACTCACTTGACACTGGGGTCCTGCTTACTATGAGGCCGTAAGTGGTTGGTTTATCTCGGAAGCACTTGGATGGGTTTCTGTTGTCCTTTTCACCACTAATGCCTGTCAGCTGCACGCTGCATCCTCACTAGTTGTCTAAGGCCACAGAAGCAATTTTAGCCATGATGAGCATTTTGCGAGCTTACCCCTTTACAGCTGAAGATTTAAAAATAAGAAATTCTACCTTTTAGCTGTTTCAGCAGTGCTTTCCTCTCTGACAATCAAGCAGCTTTCTTTTTATGTTTTCTCTCAAGGGATCCGGCTTGGACACTGGAATGCAGCTGATACTCTGTAGAGCATTAGGAGTTTGGTTTACCACAATTTGTTCCAGAGAAGTTCTTTGGAAGAAGAGGTAGGACTGTTCAGAGATAGTTTTCCTGCTAAAGGCCAGATAAGACTGTTTCAAGTATATGTACTCTTCTGAGAGCATATTCCCAAGGGCAGAAAGTACTGTCAGAGTTTTTCCAGAAAGTGTCAGTGCTTTTCTATTGGCAGTCACTGTACTGGAGCTGCACAGATTGGGATTCCTTTCCTGGTAAAATGTTTGCATTTAGGAATCCAGCTGCCTGGGTGGAATCCCTGTGCACTTCAGCTGAATGAAAAATGCAGTCCTGGAAGCAATGAAAACGAGAAAGCTTCCTGAGATCTGTGCAAGTTGCACTGCTGACTGTATAGACTCTGTATATTTTGTTAAATAAGAGGAAACTGATCATGGAGACAAAGAGAAGAGCCTTGAGTAGTTTGTCAGTCAAAGAAACAGTCTCTCATCCTCGGTATTGATTACGGCTTGCTAAGAGGATGCATCCAGGAACCCTGTTTAAGTTTTATAGTGGTTTTTCTAATCCTAATGCTTAGCTTTATGAGCAGTACAAGTTCTAATGCTGTTCAACTCTTTTTGATGTTTCTTTTTTGTTTCAGTCATCACAGTCTATTGATTTTTGATCCTTGGGAGTCTACAGAGCATGGACTATGCAGAGCATATTTCTCCAGTTCAAGCCATCTCATAAAAAAACAGAAGGTTTATGAGTGTAAGCTATAAAATTATAATACATGCATATGTTACAACAACCTCCTTGAGGGGAAAGATCTCTCCTGTTGCAGAGAGAGCACACGGAGCTCCTAATTACCAAATGGACTGTATGCATGGAGACAATCTGGTTTCCTCAGTTTTCTGAGGAGCTGAATTCCTCTTCCAGCCCTTTTTTGATTCAGATTTAAGTTTTTAATAGTTTTTTTTTTAAATTTCACATCTCACTGTAATAAATACTCAGGATATACTTGTGTTCCTTTTGGGTAATAACCATTAGTCCCAGTACAAACTGAGGTTGAGAGTCGTTGCCACTTTGTAGACAGGAGGAAGTCACTGAATATGCCAGACCGTGGCCTTTAGGATGCAGTCACACTTAAAGAGGAGTATGTGCTCATGTAATGATTTCTTTTTTTAAGCAGCAGGTCCTGGGTTTGGATTAGAGGCGTGTCCTGAGGAGGAGATAAACTGCGGAGTTTGGCACTGCATTCCAGACAGCTGCTACATTAGGGAGAACAGTGCTTGTTCCTCCTCAGCTAGTTAGGCTCCAAAGAAAAGTACTACCTCATCTTTGGGTTGGGATCATGTGGCCGCAGGGTCAGGAGAAATGTCGTAGCTATGTTAAGTCTTGTTGTGCATGTGCTACCTGGGTAAGAGTCTTTCCTTACTGGAATAGGGCTCTGGAGGTTATAAAGTTTTTGTAGAGCAGGAGTGAGGAGTTAGGACAGATGGTTGAGGGTGGAGTTTGAGAAAACTGTGTGTCCTTGTAGTAAATTGCTGCTCAGAGTGCTCTTTGTCTAGACCTGGGAATTGCCTTTTTTTTCTTTTTTTTTCCTGATGTGATTTCTTTTGAAAAAAAATACGGTGCTGCAGTTCTTTAAGTATATGGCATTGGTATCTAATTCAAAAAAATACAACAGTAACAAAGAACCCAGAAAGCAATTCCTCTTTCCACAGAAATATTGGGAGTAGTCTTCTATGTGCAAAGGTGGGTTTTCTCATGATATAACTTAATGCTGCATCTTTAAATGGAGATGTTTTATTGTAGTGGTAAAACCTAAGCTGTCCAAGGCACTTTAGTTTGTGATTGCTGACTTTTGTTTTGGCAGGTGTTTCAGATGAAATCTAAGCCTCCTGTGGAGGAAGAAAAAATTCACCTGACAGCTGTAGACTGTTCCTTTCCTGCAGAAATACAGCAATTTCCTCAAATGCAAGTAAAAGTGGAACAAGCATCCTTGAGGTTTTCTGAAGCTTATATTTAATTTCAGTACCTTGGTGATTGCTCTTGTATATTTAGAGAATCAGTGAAGCCTCATTATAGGTTGATTGGGTGTCTAGCTGCTTATTCTGATGTTTTTCTGATCCTAGTGAAGGAAGCCTGTTCGAGTTTGGATCAAACAATGGCCAAAGTTCAGATTTGTTGAGCATAAATCCAAGTGATGTCTTTAAGAGCATTACACTGTGTTCGTGTGCATTGGAGCTTACTGTAAGAATCTCAGATATAAAGAAGTTTGGGAGTTTTTTTAGCAGGTTATGTTTTGTTCCTGTATTAGCTGTGTTATTGCTTTTTTGTATATCTCAAGGTGTTTACATATATTTGTAATTGTTCTGATGTGTCTGTAATCAAGCTCATCTGTGCCTTCATGCAGACTTCCAATAAACACTTGATTTTTTTGTATTTACTTGTATGGAAGACTATGGGGTGGATGTATATTTCCTTCTCTGTCCGCCTGTCATCACTGGGAAAAAGAAGAAGAAAAATGAGAAGTAGGAATCAGAGAAAGATACATGCTTGTCTTTGTTTTTGCTGTCTTTGATTCTAGTTGTGCAGTTTCTGATATTTTCACTTAAATGTCTGAGTGTGGAACCTGGGGATTAACCTATTTGCATAATAAAGTTTGCACAGGAGCTGCTCTTCACTTTGGATTGAATGACTATTCAAAGTACAATGCATGCTTGACTCTGTCAGTTTTGCTTCTATCTTGGAAGAATGTAGCTATATTTCTTGAGCTGTTATTGTGGGGAAATTCCAGAGTACCTTTCTGAATTAAACATGTCTGTTTAACCTTTTACAGCTGCCTTGCACTGAGAGTTCAGGCTTTTTTTGCCACAGTAAGAACTGTAGCCTCTTTTGGTCTTAGTAGTGTTGTTTATCTTGAGGGTACTTTTCCTTGGGCGGGTGGAGTGAGATAGTTAAACACCAAAGTTTTATCTTTTTTCAGGTTTTCCTAAGCTCATAGGAATAGAGATGTGTATTTGTGCAAAGTTATCGAAAAGCATCCTACGTGTTTTGAGTCAAAAGCAGTACAGCTGCTTCTCTAAGCTGATACAGTGTAAGATGAAGAGACGGCGAAAAATGTCCGTACTTTGTTGTGCCATCCCTTGTAATGACTCTGTCACTTTTTTGTTGTGTGCATTCATGCATCAGCTTGACACAGAGCTCACCTGGGTGACTCAATAGCTTTTCTAAGTATTATTTATTCTATTTGGATCTTCTGACAAGTTTCTGGGCTTACATCTGAAAGTCTCAGGAGCTTATCTTGTATTCTTACCTATGCTTACCTTGTGTTCTGGGTCTGGAGTCTTGCTGAACTTGTTGCTTGAATCCACGTGTGTGTCGTCTTGTTCAGCTGCCACTCTGGCACATCCCTGTTGGAGTCAGGACAGGTCCCTGCATGGAGTGGGAATTGTGCTCTTCCATTTTGACTGGTAAAATCCTTGTGTTACAATGGCTGCAAGTTCTTGGGCATCAGGCCATGGGTGTACTTCAGTAAATGCTAACCTGGCTGTTCAGTGTGGCTGTTCCTAGAACACAGGCAGTATTTCTTAAAATGCCTTTATGCTCCTCTCCCCTCGGCTACAAATGCTGAGGAAGCAGTTGTTCTGCCTGTCTCTGACTGTCACAGCAGTGGGTCTGTGGATCAGCTGTGGTGATGCTGTCTGTCTTCATGCATGTCCTTTGTTTTCTTTCCGACATTTGTCTGAGATAAGTTACTTGAATACTTTCAGAAGAGCAGACGAGAAGGGAAGGAGGATGCATGTGATTGGCTTCTGTTCAGGTTGCCTTGTCCAGGTGATCTCCCCTTTAGATGGTTCTTTCATATTTCTTCCGGTGCTTGTTGTGGCCCTTTATAAAGGAAAACAAGTTCCCAGCATTGCAGGAGTTAACTGGGAAATCGTGTAAACTGCTGAGAGTGGGAGAAAGAATGATGCATTGCAAAGCAAGCAATTTTAATAAGCCTAATCCTTTTTGTATGTAAAGGTGCTGGCTTGGATATCAGTCTGTTTCACATGCTTTTGGGGCCATTCCATACCTTTCAAAGTACAGAGTATATCCATCCTTCAGCCCAGAAGGAAGAAGAGGTGGAAGTCAGTCCTGCGTTTCCCAAATGGAGACTGAAGGTACGTATAAAGACCATTAGTTCACTTGAATGGGGCAAACAAGGCTTGCTAAAACTTGAGATGGGAACCTCGCTTTTGAGCCTCAAGGGCTCTGAAGAGTCAGCTGGGGCTTTTCTCTGTTCCTGCATGGAAAAGGCTCCACATGCTAACCAGTGATGTCTGTTGTGGCAGGCTTGTCCTTTGGGTGATATGGAGCAAAAGTTGGAATATTTACAATGAAGAAAAAAAAAAAAAAGAAACTAGATATGGCTTGTGTTTGCAGAATGGAACAGGATTAGCTCCAAATTCTGCATATTAATGAAAATACTGTACACTGTGTCCCATACTTTTTTTCCTTGAACTTGGAGATTACAGGCACCTCATGGGATGTCTGCGTTCAGGGGTCACAGTAGGGTAGGAGCACTTCATAGTTTCAGATCACCTCTATAATACATTACGTGGAGTTTTGGTTTTCCCAGTCCCAGGCTGGAATGCATTTTTGGGGGCTGAACTTGAGGAGTGTACACTCCTCCCTCCTTTCTCCCTCAGTCTCTCTTGTCACACTGTGGCTTTTCTGCTGTCACAAAAGGCCCCCTCGATCTGAGGTGAAGAGAAAATAATTCAGGTATTCAAGTGTCTTTTGACTACCCTTTCCTCTCTGCCTAGCTAGGCCCATGAAACCAACTCTGCTGGCCATGAACAGCCCTAATAGTAATAGTAATAGTTTGTTTCTCTTACACAGCAGTGCGGGCACCAGAAAATACCCCAGCAAGCTGCGGTTAGAGAGTTGAAAGCAGGACGAACGTCAGAGGGACTTAAAGGCGGGAGCAGACAGGAGAGCAGGGAGCGGTGAAGTGCAGTGTGACATGGGAGGTGGAGACAGAGAAGTGCAGAGGTACCAGCAGAGAAAGGGAGGGAGGGGATGGGAGCCTGTGGGAACTGCAGGGATGGTCGGTTATCCCAAGGGACTGGAACCTCCTGGAAGTGGCAGTGCAGAAACCAGGACATCATTTCTGAGGTGTTAAAACCTGCATATGACCCTTGACAATGAAGCACCTTTTTCACCTGAAATAGGTTATAATTTATATATTGGTGTGTATTTGAGCAAATGGGGGAAGAAAAGATGGGCTGGGAGTTTTGGGGTTAGGCTCCTGATGTTGCATGTCATGTAGATCTAGGTCTACCTTGAACTAATATCTAGGCCCCAATCTAAATAAAAAATACAACACAGCCTTGGCAGTAGAGAAATTGAAGTTCCTAAAATACAATGAAATTCACAGCTGCACTGGTATGCATTTGTAAAATCTTGATTTTTTTCACAGGAACTGTTGCAAGAAATTAGTTTCTGTGGATGGCTGGTTAAAATTATTATGGCTCTTAATATACTCTTGTGTTGCTTTTACTTGTCCAGATGTATTTCTGTCTAATTTTAAAATTGTCAATTCACTTTTCTGGCGCAGAGGTTTTTAGAGCTAACTTAGTGACCAGTACCTGTCATAAGTTTTATTCAAATTATTTCTCTGGGTTTTCTTTCCAAAACAAGTGCAAGCCATGGCAACCTACTAAGGAATTAAACCTGTTAAAAATTACTGCATTCCTCACACTATTAAAAGACCTCTAGGATTAGTCTGGCTGTTTTCGTGAGTGTTTAATTAAGGGTGTTCTTAATGCTGTTAGTTCCTGGAGTTAATTTAGGGTTTTCAAGTTAACTATTTCATATGTGAAAAGTTGTTTCCTTAAAAAACTTCTGTCTGGACTAAAGCATCCCTGCTATCAAATGTGTATGTGTATGTAACTGAAATTAATGTCTGAATTAAGAGGGGAACTTACCTTTTTAGATGAAACACTCCAAGAGCTGCCCAGAGATGTTCCAGGAATGCTGAGCCCTTGTTCTAGGAGTCTCCCTGATTTAATAGATGATTTTGCAAGAACAGCTTGTGTGAGTCAAGATTGCACAATAAGGCCTTGACTTCTCTTTTATGGTATCTTTTAGGAATCCAACTAATTGAAATGATGGCCCTTTGCACTAAAATTTATGTTAACTGTAATTCCAGCCCAAATCTTACCTGGACTCTTGGGAACACATGATCTCTTGACAGCAATAACCTTGCTAAGCTTGTCTGGAGCATAATGATCTTATTTTTTTCTAGAGATTTTTTTTCCCCCCTAGTGAAATCTCCATACATGTGCAAATGGGGTTAGAAATATCATTAATGTCCTACCAGTTTTACCACCTATTTTAACTCTGACCATCTCTCTGAGCATAAGAGGAATTCCAAACCAAACCTATTTTGTATTGACTACTATAACACATTTTTAGCACTGGCAACACTGCAAGCTGGAGACTGAGTGCTCATGACAGGCTCTTGTTTAAACTGCTTGTTCCTACCTTTGTGTGAAAAGGGTCCAGGGGGGAGAGGTATATGGAAGGAAAATGGAAAGAAAAAGGTGAAGGAAATAATGAGCTTCTGTGAAGAGCATCTCCCATGTCTACCAAGAGCAAGAACGCCCCTGAAGGGTTCTCACACTTTGACCATCTAACTTTCACCATGGACCAAACATGGGTTTGTTGAGGGCTGAAATTGGCACTTACCTGGACATTGTGGGTCAGCTGTTGTTCACCTGGGTAAAATAACTACGGTGAGGTTATTTTGGTCTTTAAAAAGCAGAAATGAAGACTGAGTTTAGTTGCAGATTCCAAATGGATGAGTGGGCTGTGAAATTAGCTTTGACATCTTCTACACCTTTTTGAAAACGTTACAGTGGTTTCTAAAGTGAACGCTTCCTCCAAGCCTCAGATCTCAGTGTTCAATGAAAGGCCTTATTCCCACAGGGGCAAAAGGAGCCAAGGAGCTGTTCCCCTGGCATCTAGGCTCTCATATTAAAGTTGCTCACATGATGCTCAGGCTTCACTTTCTTCCTCCACAACAAATCCCCAAGAATAGAACAGACACTCAAAGCCTGACGCTGCAGCTTTCCCATCCAAGTTGGCCTAAGGCTGAGGTGGGGGGAAGTCTCTACAAAGAGCAAGGATTCAGCAAAGACTTTTTTGTTTGTTTTTCCCCTCCCAAGTGCTCTGCTCAGAGGCAGGGTTCCTGGCTGTGCCTCCCCTGTTTCCAGAGCAGTTACACAATTACTGCAGGACTTCAAAGATAGGTTAGCGGAAGCTATTAAGGATGTTTTCCATCTCTGGACTGTACAAACTTAAGGTGGTTTGTCAGCCTACCCTGAAGCAGCAAACTTCCCTTTAAGGAAGATAATTATTTTCTGCAGATGCTGCTTTAGTTCACTGATCACCTGTTCAAATTTACCATTCATCTTTTGAAATCTGTTTTATTTCAATTCTGTTAACTAGGGTAAATCTCTGAGATTATTCTCCTTAGTGGTGGATACGTAAAATAATATTTAAGAAAAAACCATTTCTGCAACTTGAAGCAATTGCATTTCCTATAAAGATACTGACCTGGTATTTAAGATGTCATCTAATAGTATATGAAGTCTGTGCCAGCTGGCCTCTTGGGCAAACTTGAGAGACTTCTATTAATGACCATATGGGAGGGTGTGGGAGAAGAAAAAACAGCAATGAGAAAGAAAATGGGAGAGGAAATTCAAGTGTCAGTTTGCACAACTGTTAACTGTATAGGAATGCTTTGTGTGTTAAAAATAAAATCCAAACCTGTGTAGAGATACTTAAAATTTTTCCAGTGTTTCATCTATTTCTGAAATACAAGTATAAGTATAGCCAAACAAGGAAGGCACTTCTTTCTTTGTCTCAAAGACTCTCAAATCCTTATAATATCCTTGCAGATCCTGTGCCTCTTCTGAGGAACTTTTCATTATTTAAAAGTAATTTTGAGAAATAAGCCTTCTCTAAGGCAAGACTCATCCATAACAGGAGAATCTGAAAACTCACTCCAAGCCCAGCCTTAACACCCTACCTAAATTGCGCACCATTGCTGAGCCTTGTCTTAGCTTTCAGTCTTATGTCATGGTCTGATTTGAGCAATCCCACAGTTCGAGGCAGGACTGCTTCCTTGCAGGAAGCACTCTGAGTTCCTGCTGAAGGTGATCTGTCTTTGTCTTTAATACATGAGTTTGCTTGGGGCAGGGGGGAAACAAACCAAACCATAACAACAAAATCTCCAAAGCCTTGTGAATCTCTGTATGTTACATGTGGTATGTGATCTAATTTCTAACTGTTCAGGCAAAAGCTCTTCAGGTTTAGCTATTGTAAGGGGCAAAAAACCTCTAGCCAAAACCTCTCCAATTAAGTTTAGACTAGACGTGAACATGCCACAAGATTTCTAAGGCAGACCCCTTTATGCCTGTTGGAGTGTACTTCACTTGCAAGTTCTCCAGTGACATTGTCCAAATGCCATCTAAATCAGTCCCTTGGGGCTCTATTTTTGTCTGTGAGGGCACTGGGTTTTCCAAGATTGAAGTCAGTGGGCTGCTGGTTTGGCCTCTCTCTCCTGCTCTCACTGTCACAGGAGGTTTTTTAGCCTGGAGAAAATGAGGCTCAGGGGAGACCTTATTGCTCTGAACTCCCTGAAGCTGCTTGAAAGGAGGCTGCAGCCAGGTGGGGATCAGCCTCTTCTCCCAGGCAACCAGTGACAGGATGAGAGGACATAGACTCAAGTTGCCCCAGGGAAGGTTCACTTTGGGCATCAGGAAGAATTTCTTCTCTGAAAGGGTGATTAAGTGTCGGAACAGGCTGCCCAGGGACGTGGTGGAGTTGCCATCCCTGGAGGTATTCAAAAAACAGCTGGACGTGGCACTGAGTGCTGTGGTTTAGTTGACAGGGTGTTCGGTCAAAGGTTGGACTTGAAGATCTTGGAGGTCTTTTCCAACCTTAGTGATTCCAGTTTAGGGTGGGATTGCATAGACTAAAACACACTGGTAGACAATTTGCCAATTGATGTCTTTCTCACATGTGTGATGCACAGACTTTTTCATCCACTGTTTCTGAGCCCATAAAATCTCTAGGTTAAAGCGAACCAATGCACAATAGATGCACTTTATAACCTTAGAGGGAGATGTTCTTTTGTGTCTTGTTCGTGTGTATCTTTTTGGCCTGTTGTAAGTCTTATGAGCATCCCTTTTGAAATAAGGATAACACCATCTGTCCAAGACTCAAATGCCATAAAGAAATTTTTTCTGCCTTGTTCAAAAGTGAATTAATGTTTCTAAACATTGACAGCAGTTATGTAGCGCTGTTCATCTGAATGGCCATGGTGCTCCCATGTGATCCTAGCTGCTACTAGCAGTGTACGTCTGATGCCTGATTTGTAATGAGCAGATGCCCTATAAGACTGTTAAAATACCCCCTCCTGGACAGATTGTGTAAGAAATGTAATTTGTGACAAGTTTCTGGAGTCTTCCTCATGTAGGCAAAAAGCCACAGACAATGGCAATGGCAAGAAAATGAAATCCTGAAGCTCACAAAAAGATATAAGAGTACTGTAGGGTTTTGGATGTGACTTGCTATGTGGATATGTTGTATTAGAAGTGTCGTTTGCAGCACTGAGAAAGCTTCTTTGTCCTGTTTTCAGGACAGAGATGGGCATGTAACATGCATGTATGTGCTGAACATTTGGTTTTCTAGTTGTTCCATTACTTGCTGTAATGATTATTGGACAAGTTGGAGTGCTTCATTTTGAAGCAGATAGCAAAGGTTTCAGAGGTAGATCTTTTTACATAATGGAGTTGTTGGAGGATGTACATCAGAGTTGAGAGCCCCTCTGTGTTCACTGTTACACTGAGGTTTGGAACCACCCCAGATGCTGACCCTGCACAACTCTGCCTCCAGGCCGGCACAAGGACACAGCACTGGCACTTGGGCTGCAAGCCTACTGAAATACAGCCTCCTGAGCCTTTCGTCTGGCAATCCTTTCCATAAACTCTTTAAGTAGCAGAGCCCGAAATCCAAATAAAAGTTTAACACAGGCCCAGTTAAATATTTATGTCTGGTTTACAGGGAAGTAACAGAGAAGTTCCCTAGTTGTTACATTGAAGACATGTTTTTTGTGTTTGTACTTTTTTGGTAAGGCAGCTCCAATAATCAGTAAACAAGACAATGGTTTCCAGTTCTCATCCCAGTCACTGGGGGGATGATTCACATAAACTTGGAGAGAGTGTCACATTGCAGTGGTAGAAAACGGATATGTTTACATTGTAGTTGTCAGAGCAAGTAGATTTTAAACTAATTTATTGATGGTAAGTTGTCCAAGGTCTTTCCAGTTGTGGTGAGATTACCAGACTTTGAGAGAGAGGGTTTCGGTAGAGCACAGTGGTTTTGCTGCACAATAAAGGGGTTGACGATTCTGAGGCAGAGCAAGCATTAACAAGTGGAGGACAGGAGTTAGCAGGAAACCATGGTACAGAAGCCAGGATTTCTGAGTGGCAGAACAATGACCCACACCTGCCCAGTGCAGGCTGTTTCCTGCCTTGTCGCACGTGAGCCACTGCAGAAGCTCAAGGAACATGTCTGTGCAGCCCCTGCTTGCCTGTCCTTTGCAAACCATGGCAAGTAAAAGAGCTGGGCCTGAAGGCTGCAGCCCCTTGGAGAGCTTGCTTCACATCTTGAGAGCTTAGATGTCAAAGGTGTGATGCCAACAGAAGGAGGTAAGCATTTCTTGGTTAATGTTCCTCTTTGGATGCAAAAACCCACTTACAAACCATTTTTTCAGGAATCAGTTATGATTGAGAGTTATTGTGGGCCTGAGTTTGGATGTGAAGCTTGCTTGTCATTGCTGAGTAATTCTGTGTGTGTGTGCACTAAATGCAGACTAAGGGTGTTTACAGTGGGCAAATCTATATTTAGATAGACAAGCCCTGGGTGTCAGCTTGACATCAGCTTAAAATAACCTCCTCCCATTGTGGAATCTTCCTTTCCCTTCTGTGCCTCCACTCACCCAGTTTGTCTTGGCAGTACAAAATGAAAATACATGTGCTTCTTGAGGCTCTTTGCAGACTTTGGAGATAAATTGTCAACTGTTTTAGCATGTGCTGTATTGCCAAGAGATCGATGCATGACCATAACTAGAGAAATGCAGTGAAATTTGGGATTGTGGTCTCAGCCTGTGAAGATCCGAGACCAGGCTAAGGGCAGTACTGGAACTAATGCTACATCTCAGCTGGCAGGACTGCATTATAGAGAAAAAATTGACAGCATTTGTGTTGAAATGAGATTGCAATGGGATGAATTTAGGTTGCTGGCTGTTTCATACTGCTACTATTATCATCGCAGTTTAATTGACAGAAAATAAATGCCTTCCTTGGTATTTTAATGTAGTTAAATAAGAGAGGGGAAAGCTAACTCAAGTCTATTAAATGAACTTAGTACTCAAGATGAAAAGAGTATGTCTGTACTCTGCAGAGTCTCGCAGGGGTGCATTATGCTGTTTCCTGCGCTGGTAAATGTGTGCCATTAAACTTCAGTACCCTCTGTTGGCAAGAAGTAGATGAATTGTCAGCAGGGAATAAGCAAACACTCCTTCTGAGGAGCCGTCTCCAGGATTCCTGCTCTACTTGGTGACTACCTCAACAAAATACTTGCCCTTGATTTGCTGAGATTCCCTTCTTTTTGCTCTGGAGCTGAAGTCATCTGTTTGGCCCGTGTTTGCACAGCCTATTTTGCATAGCCCTTATAAAGACTAAAAGCTGTCCACTGTAGGGAACTGAGGATTGCTGGAGCGTCTGACAGACAGACAGACACAGTGGTGTAGGGTCAGAGTCCTGCTGGAGAATCAGCAGGCCTGTGATGTGACTGGTAACAGCCCCCTCCATGTCATGTGCCCAACAGGCAGAAGCTGGAGATAGTTCTGTGTAAAACAAATGAGTCATTATTTTCTCACAGATTTTGGCCGCCTCATCAATCCCTCTGCCACAGGTCTGATTACTGCAGCCTCCCCCTTGGAGTTTGTAGCGTGGGACTAGATCGGATATTCTGGTATTTGCCTTGGTCTAGATCGTAATGATTTTCAGTAATACTAAGGATTCATTTCTCTATTTTCAGTCCACCCACTGCTGAAAGCGAAAATATATTTAACCAATTTGCATAATATTCTTCCATAAATGTTGTTATTTTAGCCTGCTAAGGTGTGAAGCTAACACAAAATAAAACTCGGAAGAGAAATCTGATATTCTGGATGAAAACAAAAAAAGCAGAGGTGGCATAAACCAGTCTGCCTCCCTCTAGTTAAACAAGCATTTGTTGTGCTCTATATGCAATAGCTCAGAAAGAGGTGTGACACGCTGTAAAAGGAAGTGAATTGTTTATTTATGTATTGTGATTTTTTTTTTAAAATATGCTGGCTTTTTCACTGATGTAATCACATGTTCATACATGCAAGATTCACTCCTATATGAGATGGCTCTTTCTTTTATATGGGCTATTCTTCTCACCTGTAAAGAAGATGGAATCCTTTTCCTACAACAGGGAGTGCATTCTGAGCTATCGCAGTATGAATTGAACCACCTTAACGGAGGATTAGCATTAATGTGAGGGACATGTAACAGGATCAAGAACGGGAAGATGGGGTTGAACAACAGAAAATTTGTATCTCAGTAAAAATAGCACTTGTGGTCTGCACTGGCATCGATCTTACTGAATTTATGGCAAACGTAGAGGTCATGAGGGACCTATGCCATAACAAAAATGTACTACTAGGTACTTCCTGAAAGAAAATAGAACTGACAAATTCCTTTGCTTGCAGAGACAGTGCTAATTTTATTTCCATTTCACACTTTTAGCAGATGTGGTTCATGCTGCCAGCACTTATTTCTCATTACATGTGCACTAGTGTATTTTAGTTGAAGTATATGTAATTTTAAAAATAGCCTTAAATTACAGTGATTTTCCTTTAATGTCCTAATATATAAAACTTCACTATTTACCGAACCCGTATAGTTCCTCCTTCAGTTTAGAGAATGCAAATATATGCAGCAGATTCATAAGATTATCCTATGTAAAAATTGTCATAGTTCCCTTGTTTGTTACAACAAGCTTGTACTAAGCAAGTTTATTGAATCACAGTTGGTTTGGAGTTGACCCACAAGGATCATCAAGTCCAGCTCCTGGCCCTGCACAGGACCATCCCCAAGAGTCACATCATGTGCCTGAGAGCATTGTCCAAATGTGTCTTGAACTCTGCCAGCCTTGGTGCTGTGACCACTGCCCTGGGGAGGCTGTTCAGTGCCCAGCCACACTCTGGTGTCTTCTAATACCCAACCTAAACCTCCCCTGACAGAACTTCAGGCGATTCCTACATCTTCAAAAAACACTCCGTGCAACTACATTCATTGATTGTGTTGCATAGCAAGAGTATTTAAGTGAGAAGCAAGTTAAAATTACTTTTATTAGACAACTTTGCCCTTGTTTGGTAATGCCCTCATGACCTATATGGGTAGTATAAGAACCAGAAAAGCCTTACAGTCATGTAGAAGTGGGAGGGGAAAAAAAAAGATATTATAGATTAAAATTTTTCCAACCTACATGACTGCTGCTTTTCTTTTGTTACAAGTTCCACAAAGGTTTGCACATGATGTTGATTTTGCACATATGTATAGATTTGAAGACTAACATGGAAAACTGATTTACAAATCAGCATTTGAATCACAGAATCATAAAATGGCTGGAGTTGGAAGGGACCTTGTAGAACATCTACTTCCAACACCCCTGGCCATGGGCAGGGACAACTTTCACAACACCAAGTGGCTTAGGGCTTCTTCCAGTCTGGCCTTAAACATTTCCAGGAAGGGGGCAGCCACAACTTTTCTGGGCAACCTGTTCCAGTGCCTCCCCACTCTCACAGTAAATAATTATCCTAATATCTAAATTAAAACTGCCCTCTTGCAATTTAAACTAATTCCCTCAGTCCTGTTGCTACATTCTCTTGTAAAAAGTTCCTCTCCAACTTTCTTGTGCACTGCTGAACAGTTTGTCACACAGTGACACCGTTCATCTGAACAACTACTTCAAACCTTGCCCGTGTTATGGGATCTCTTCAGAAGATGGTGGTGTGGACACCTTGGATGGTATTGAGGCAGTGACAGGCAGACTGGGTGGAAGGGGCAGTTATGCCACTAGAACTGCATCCCCCAAACATAGTAGGCAAAGTTCCCTGTCAGCATGGCCATGATGGCACCAGGGAGCTTTGTAGTACTTTGCTGGTATCTCGTAGGAAATCTGTGCTCTTTGCAGCTTAAATAGTCTTATTCCCTTTCACACAAATTTGAGGGAAGGTATAGTGACCCTGCTTGATGTGGTCAAACAGCACTTGACCAGCCTCATGCTTTCCACCTCTCACATGAAGTGTTAATTTATAACACTTCTAAGGCCACTGAAGACAAATGAGCGTCCTTTAGACTGTCAGTGCATCAATATTTAATATGTCTGCTTAAATTAAACTACTGATTGTTCTACTCACCTTTTTTTTTTCCCCTTCAATCATTAATGGACATTTTCCACCAGCAAGTTAACAAAACACCTAAGATGACAATGGACTTTGCACATATTAGCTTGACCCTTTCATTCCAGAGGCTCTTCTCCTATGCAGATTGTGTAAGGACTGCAAAAGTACACAAGGATGCTCCCCAGTCTGGACCACAGATTACAGGGCAATAGTTGATCAAACATTTAGAATTCGTTTATGTTTTGAGATTTTCCCTCCATTGCAGAATCTGGACCTTCTTTTAAAAATAAACAAAGAAAACCCCTCTTTACCCAGGGTGATAATTCCTTTTGGTCAGATTTGGGGTGTTCAGCTGCATTCCTTGCTGGGAAGGACCCCTTCCAAGATGGTTCTATGAACATCCTCTAAATTTGCCCTCTGTACCTGCAGGAGCGGCTGCTGCTGCACTGCCTGTGACGTAGAGAACATTCCTAGATCATCTGTATGCTGGTACAGCTGCGAGTGACCTAGAACTGTACATCCTGCAACTGTGGTGTACCAAAAATAAGGCAAATTTTTAACTAGGTGCTGCTCTCATCCCTAGTCATGCTACATGCGTTCTTTTAGCCTTGGATTCTTAAACCCCAGAGGCTGGGGGAGAAAGCTGTTTATAGGAATTATTCAATGTTTTACTTAATTTTCTATTTTAAAGTGAGGGTTTAAGAATTCTTCTGGTGATGTGTGGGACAAAACTGTAGTTGTGATGGCACTGTTACAATTCACTTGCCTTTGAAGGAAGGGTTTCTGAAGAGAAGATTAATCAGTGATTTGAAATCTAAGCCAAATGGTAGTTGCCAAAATACTGTAGGCCAAGCGAGCAGAAACCTAGAGCTGAACAGAGCTGCATTGCTGATTATGAAACCAGGGACAAAGGAGACATGGAGGAGGGACTCTTTCCCCCTACCTTTTTTTTCTGTGGCTTGTTTTCACAGTTCTGTCTCTTGCCAGCAAAGTTACCCTCTCAAAATTATCGTATGTACTTGACTGGCATATTCATATTAAAACAAGGTTTAATTAAAACCAGAGGACTTGTCATCAGTAGGGCATCCAAAGAAGTTAGAGCAAAGCCATTAGGATCAATACATATTCATTTCAAGTGCATGTTTATTTTCCAGTGGGGTTTCTTGTTCAGGGCCAGAGCTGCCTGTCATCTATACTTGGTTCGGTTTGCATCTAACTGGACCTGCTTCCTCTGCATATAGATCCAGCATATGTCAGTGTATTCTGTCGCTGATGTGCCTTAACTCTTCTGGATGCTCCTGTGCAGATAAACCATTGTGAATTTGTGAATTCACTGGTTTTTTTCAGTTGTCCATAACCAGTTTTGCTAGAGTGAATGTTTAATTTTAGCCAGATTGGTTTTTAAGCTTCTGTATCAAGCACTGTAATGGGACCTGGAACTTTATATGCACATACATGCAAAAAGGTTTTGTATTGAAGTGTAGGAAACAGCACATCTTGGATGGTGCTTCAAAATTGATGTTTCCCGGCCATCTCTTGTTTGGCTGTGGAAAGATTTCTGCTAGCCTTTCGATTTCAGCCTGTGTCCTGGAGCCCAAGGAGTGATCAAAGTCAACAGAGGCTGTTTACTATGGGCAGCTGTCTTCAGTAATTTGTTTCAGCAACCCATTGCATGTGTGTTTCTGAAATGCTGTGTTCTCCCAAAGAAATCTCTGCCAGTAGCAAGCTAGCCTACCTTTTCCTAATGTCTAAAGCAGTTGTCTGTGGATGGGGTTTAAGTCCACTAACCTCTTTTAGTTGTCTAATGTGTTAATGCAGAACAGTTCATTTCTCTGGCTCCACAGTGACCTCTTACAGTTCTTGAGGACTGTTACCATGTTTCCCTCTGCCTTCTCTCTCGGTTAAATGCCATTTGTTTCGGTTCTCCTCCCTGGAACTGTTTTCTAGACTTCTCAGAGTTCCTGTCACCTTTTCTTCCCCCACCCCTCACCCCCTTCAGCTGGCTGCCCTTTCCAACATGAGATACGTAACAACCGTATGACAGCTGAGATGTCTTACAAGTGAGTCTCGAGTTGGTGTCATTCTTTCGTCAGTCCCTCCAGTAGCAAGCGTTAATTTTAATATTTACAGGAACACTGTGAGCTGTGGATCTAGGCACTTTCAAAGATACTTGGAGTTCAGTAACCTTTGTAAATATTGCATGGAGAAGTAACTCTGAACTGCAGGTCTGAAAGGGCAGTCATGCTATACTTGTAGGACCTGCAGAGGCTGTGAACATCTGAGGTTGCATCAGCATTTCAGGGCTAGGAATATTTCAGCTCTCAGAATTTCACTCAGCCCTGGGAATGTTTATATTTCCACGTGCACTGTGTGGGCACTTGAGCTCTCACTGGGCAGGGGTAGCAGCAGGGCCGTCACGCTGGACATGCCGCGGGGAGAGCCCGGTGCTTTGCTGCGTGTCCCGTCAGCTCCTGCGACAGACCTTGCAGCCGGGAGGGTGGAAGTCGCAGATGGCTGAACTTGGGCCAGTTGACAACTACCGTGCCGCGTGTCTGACAGTGCTGCAGGTGCCATGCGCACCGATCAGGGCAAGGGTTTCGATGGGACGGCCTCCAAGGGCGGTGGGCGCGCTGGCCCCCGGCTGAGCCGCCTCACCCGCGAGCCGGCGGGCTGGGGCTGCAGCGCTCCACGTGCGCTGCATCCCTCCTGCATCGCTCCACGTGCGCTGCATCCCTCCTGCATCGCCGTCCGCAGCGCAAGTGCGCGGCCTTTGGGCACCGGCGGCGGCGGGGAGGCAGCGCCCATCCCCGTCCTGCGGCGGCTCCGCGGCCGCCCTCGGTACCCGCGCGGTGCCCGCGGCAGCCCGGCCCTGCGGAGCCCCCCGGGCGAGTGCCGGGAGCTGGGGATGCGGGGAGGACACGGCGGGGAACGGGGGCGGCTCCCGCCCGGCGCCGCGCTGGGGACGACCCTCGGCCGGGGACCCGC